>OY776287.1:6385946-6914777 GCA_963675345.1 Trididemnum clinides | reverse complement strand
CAATAGCATCAATTTGTAAAATTGAATTTAGAATGATTTTGTTAGAAAACAACTTGGCCTGATGGGCGCCTACTAGAATATGATGAATGACTTTGGGTGAAGGCATGGCTACTTTTCTTGCAAGGTCAGAAACAAGGGAAATAGCGCAGCCAAAGAACTTAATACCACAAATATAAATATGAGCC
Source organism: Trididemnum clinides (assembly GCA_963675345.1). Taxonomy (NCBI): domain Eukaryota; kingdom Metazoa; phylum Chordata; class Ascidiacea; order Aplousobranchia; family Didemnidae; genus Trididemnum; species Trididemnum clinides. The sequence goes on along the minus strand of OY776287.1, from coordinate 6,914,592 downwards.
AGGCCGCACCAAATCGCAAGATAGGCTCACCACTAAATCGTTTATTGCTTTAATTGCAAAAACAACCACCATTTGACCGCCCCAATCATTTTTGACTGCGTTTCAACTCCCATATCCCTCCTAACACTTTTTAAAAGTATTAATGATAGTTTGTGACATTTTTTCTTTGTGAGCATTAGCAGTCTTGAATAAAATGATCACCAATACGTGTACAGGAATTTAAAAAGTGCATAAAAATCATTAACTCTTTATTACTGTTGACTCAAGCACCCGAAGGGTAAAGTCGGCACAGGCAGTTTAAACGATATACTTAAACATGACATTATTGATGGAGGCCAGATGAGCGACACTGTCAGGGCCTGCTAGTCTATGCTATAAAGCGCAATTCTGTCTGTCTGTTTTAATTCATCCAAAACTACTGGATGCACAAGCATCAAACTTGGCACAATTGATCACTACTCCGGGGTGAGTCATGTCAACATGACCTCACAATCAAAAACAATTTTTTTAAAAACCCTTTTTTGACAGAGAAACATGGTTCTTAGCTTAAATAGCCAGTACATGACTAACCAACTTCATCAATTTTCATGTTTTTGGCGTCCTAAAATGCATATTATTTAACGATTAATAGTAAAATGTGGTGTTCATTTTCTCAAATAATACTAATTGTAGAAATGTAACAAAAAGCTTTTTTGGGAGGTATTGGTAAGGTACTTCAATTAAAGCAATCCTATAACAATTAAAGCTCAGTTGACAATGTAAAAACAGATTCTTTATTTAAGTATTTTAAGCCTTCTAATCATGCATCTTCATTTTTTCCTGCACGCCTCACTCTCTTCCATGATGTCATAATAACGCTGTCAGGTACAATCAATACAGTTTTTTGCTACCACTGATAATCATACAATAATTTTTTTTTCAAAAGTTGTAAATTTTTTACAAAATCAGTCTATATAAAAACTGATTTGTGACCTCATTTCTCAACCGATTTAAAAAATTTTTTTAACCCATTAAAGATTATTTTATGCCAATTCTGATAAACAGGAAACTTTAAAGGTACAAACAATTAGTGTCGTTTGAAAGCCGAGGAACTTTCTAGCAATATGTAACTGTTACAGAATCGGCTTCAAAAAGAAAAAAGAAAAAGTTTTTGATTTTCGTGGCTGAACTGAACTAGCGCTCTTTTGTTCTCGCACGTCTTGTATTTTCTGTTTGGCGTTTGAGATTAGAATGCAACTCTCGGGCGTTTTTTGCCTAAAACCGGGTGAGATTTGCATTCTAATTAGCTTGCCTCTCGTTCCAAGCAGAAAAATAGTAACGTTTTTTGGATTTTAAGTTAGTTTCGTACTTTTGGTTGCAGCATGAAGTTCAGTTTGTTTTTCTGCATTCCTTTATATTTGGAGAAGCCCTCAGTGAATTTCTGCTCTTTCTTTTTATCGATTTGGGATTTAATTTAACTGAGTTTCTGGATTTGAATTTTCTTTTACTGAGTTCCTGCAACAAAGAAGTTTTTATTTAATCGTTGTGTTTGAAGAAGAAATAAAGGCCCTGGAGTTCCTCCCGGGCACTTGTGCGCAAATCTTCGTTGTTTGAGGATTTGTAACAGTAACATAAATCAGTTGGGGCTAAGAATTAGTTTATAATGGCTGATCAACAATTGGTTGTCAAAGATCATTTTCCATTTTAGTTGAAGCATTTTCCTATTACACCAAAGCAACTTGAAATTTTACATAAAGTTAGTTCTTTAATACATTTTGACTGTTCTTGCTTGCAAGTATGCTTCTTCAGCATTATTTTATTAGTATTTAGCATATCGATCTGTCGCATTTTGCAAGTTTTTGATTCCATTTCAATTTCAATTTACTTCTTAAAATTGACACGACCTGCAGTATCGATTGAATAATTAAGTTTGGTTGCAACTTACTAGCTAGGAAAAGATTGGCTTTCACTAAGATACTTCAACCCACGCACTTTTCGATCAAGAACAGAACAATATATTCACAAACCATTTTACAACTTCGAATTCTTTTGCTTGCCAAAACACAGAACTAAAGCACTTCAATAAATAAATATCAGAGATTTACTACACTAAAAACCACTAAAATAATCGCTTAATTGCTATCACAAAAATCACCACAGAGCAATGCCTTTTTACTACACTCTGCTATCTTTCTCTAAACTACACTCTCTGATACTCTAAACCAGGGGTGTGCAACCTTTTTCACTGAGGGGCCACTTTTGAAAATTTTAACAACGTCGAGGGCCAGTCACCGCCAAATATGTATAAAATTATAAAATTCAAAACACAACCCGTGTATTATGTTATAAATTATTATATAGCATCACATACAGTTAATGTTGGTTTTGAGGCTAGAAAGTTACAACACAATGTCCTTGACCTCTTGTGTGGTCGATTCGGCTATGAAAAGAATTGGATTTTTGCGTAAAGTCATAGACGGTACAAATAGCTAAATAAATCCATTTTAAAAAAAAAAAATTTTTTTGTCCAGCCATCATCGAGGGCCACATTGACTGGCCTGGAGGGCCGGATTGTGGCCCGTGGGCCGTGGGTTGCACACCCCTGCTCTAAACAAATAAAATCTCGTCGCCTTATATATACAACGGAAAATAATCTAAAACTGCTGGAACATCACATGACACAAAAAACACCATTAATAAATTATGTAATCAGTAATAATAAAAATAAAGAAGAAACCTTCGAGAAGGAACAAGAATCACTAGAATACGCTGGAAAACCAGGTCACGTAGACAGTCATTGTGACGTCAAAAAGGCATGTGAGTTACAAATCTATTTATAAATCCGAAAAAAAAGGTCCTTCTTTTTTGAAAACAGTTCAGCAAGTTAGGGCCACAAACACTTTAAGATTTACAATTAAAACGATCACTGCACAATATAACAACAGATTAAAAGAACAGTACATACATAAAAAATTATTCTATTTAGCGCAAATTTACTTACTCATGACACGGTCAAAAACACTCTAAATTTTGGTGGCTAGGCCAAAGGACTTAGTGAAGCCTAGCCACCAAAATTTAGAGTGTTTTTGACCGTGTCATGAGTAAGTAAATTTGCGCTAAATAGAATAATTTTTTATGTATGTACTGTTCTTTTAATCTGTTGTTATATTGTGCAGTGATCGTTTTAATTGTAAATCTTAAAGTGTTTGTGGCCCTAACTTGCTGAACTGTTTTCAAAAAAGAAGGACCTTTTTTTTCGGATTTATAAATAGATTTGTAACTCACATGCCTTTTTGACGTCACAATGACTGTCTACGTGACCTGGTTTTCCAGCGTATTCTAGTGATTCTTGTTCCTTCTCGAAGGTTTCTTCTTTATTTTTATTATTACTGATTACATAATTTATTAATGGTGTTTTTGTGTCATGTGATGTTCCAGCAGTTTTAGATTATTTTCCGTTGTATATATAAGGCGACGAGATTTTATTTGTTTAGAGCAGGGGTGTGCAACCCACGGCCCACGGGCCACAATCCGGCCCTCCAGGCCAGTCAATGTGGCCCTCGATGATGGCTGGACAAAAAATTTTTTTTTTTTTAAAATGGATTTATTTAGCTATTTGTACCGTCTATGACTTTACGCAAAAATCCAATTCTTTTCATAGCCGAATCGACCACACAAGAGGTCAAGGACATTGTGTTGTAACTTTCTAGCCTCAAAACCAACATTAACTGTATGTGATGCTATATAATAATTTATAACATAATACACGGGTTGTGTTTTGAATTTTATAATTTTATACATATTTGGCGGTGACTGGCCCTCGACGTTGTTAAAATTTTCAAAAGTGGCCCCTCAGTGAAAAAGGTTGCACACCCCTGGTTTAGAGTATCAGAGAGTGTAGTTTAGAGAAAGATAGCAGAGTGTAGTAAAAAGGCATTGCTCTGTGGTGATTTTTGTGATAGCAATTAAGCGATTATTTTAGTGGTTTTTAGTGTAGTAAATCTCTGATATTTATTTATTGAAGTGCTTTAGTTCTGTGTTTTGGCAAGCAAAAGAATTCGAAGTTGTAAAATGGTTTGTGAATATATTGTTCTGTTCTTGATCAAAAAGTGCGTGGGTTGAAGTATCTTAGTGAAAGCCAATCTTTTCCTAGCTAGTAAGTTGCAACCAAACTTAATTATTCAATCGATACTGCAGGTCGTGTCAATTTTAAGAAGTAAATTGAAATTGAAATGGAATCAAAAACTTGCAAAATGCGACAGATCGATATGCTAAATACTAATAAAATAATGCTGAAGAAGCATACTTGCAAGCAAGAACAGTCAAAATGTATTAAAGAACTAACTTTATGTAAAATTTCAAGTTGCTTTGGTGTAATAGGAAAATGCTTCAACTAAAATGGAAAATGATCTTTGACAACCAATTGTTGATCAGCCATTATAAACTAATTCTTAGCCCCAACTGATTTATGTTACTGTTACAAATCCTCAAACAACGAAGATTTGCGCACAAGTGCCCGGGAGGAACTCCAGGGCCTTTATTTCTTCTTCAAACACAACGATTAAATAAAAACTTCTTTGTTGCAGGAACTCAGTAAAAGAAAATTCAAATCCAGAAACTCAGTTAAATTAAATCCCAAATCGATAAAAAGAAAGAGCAGAAATTCACTGAGGGCTTCTCCAAATATAAAGGAATGCAGAAAAACAAACTGAACTTCATGCTGCAACCAAAAGTACGAAACTAACTTAAAATCCAAAAAACGTTACTATTTTTCTGCTTGGAACGAGAGGCAAGCTAATTAGAATGCAAATCTCACCCGGTTTTAGGCAAAAAACGCCCGAGAGTTGCATTCTAATCTCAAACGCCAAACAGAAAATACAAGACGTGCGAGAACAAAAGAGCGCTAGTTCAGTTCAGCCACGAAAATCAAAAACTTTTTCTTTTTTCTTTTTGAAGCCGATTCTGTAACAGTTACATATTGCTAGAAAGTTCCTCGGCTTTCAAACGACACTAATTGTTTGTACCTTTAAAGTTTCCTGTTTATCAGAATTGGCATAAAATAATCTTTAATGGGTTAAAAAAATTTTTTAAATCGGTTGAGAAATGAGGTCACAAATCAGTTTTTATATAGACTGATTTTGTAAAAAATTTACAACTTTTGAAAAAAAAATTATTGTGTGATTATCAGTGGTAGCAAAAAACTGTATTGATTGTACCTGACAGCGTTATTATGACATCATGGAAGAGAGTGAGGCGTGCAGGAAAAAATGAAGATGCATGATTAGAAGGCTTAAAATACTTAAATAAAGAATCTGTTTTTACATTGTCAACTGAGCTTTAATTGTTATAGGATTGCTTTAATTGAAGTACCTTACCAATACCTCCCAAAAAAGCTTTTTGTTACATTTCTACAATTAGTATTATTTGAGAAAATGAACACCACATTTTACTATTAATCGTTAAATAATATGCATTTTAGGACGCCAAAAACATGAAAATTGATGAAGTTGGTTAGTCATGTACTGGCTATTTAAGCTAAGAACCATGTTTCTCTGTCAAAAAAGGGTTTTTAAAAAAATTGTTTTTGATTGTGAGGTCATGTTGACATGACTCACCCCGGAGTAGTGATCAATTGTGCCAAGTTTGATGCTTGTGCATCCAGTAGTTTTGGATGAATTAAAACAGACAGACAGAATTGCGCTTTATAGCATAGACTAGCAGGCCCTGACAGTGTCGCTCATCTGGCCTCCATCAATAATGTCATGTTTAAGTATATCGTTTAAACTGCCTGTGCCGACTTTACCCTTCGGGTGCTTGAGTCAACAGTAATAAAGAGTTAATGATTTTTATGCACTTTTTAAATTCCTGTACACGTATTGGTGATCATTTTATTCAAGACTGCTAATGCTCACAAAGAAAAAATGTCACAAACTATCATTAATACTTTTAAAAAGTGTTAGGAGGGATATGGGAGTTGAAACGCAGTCAAAAATGATTGGGGCGGTCAAATGGTGGTTGTTTTTGCAATTAAAGCAATAAACGATTTAGTGGTGAGCCTATCTTGCGATTTGGTGCGGCCTGGCTCATATTTATATTTGTGGTATTAAGTTCTTTGGCTGCGCTATTTCCCTTGTTTCTGACCTTGCAAGAAAAGTAGCCATGCCTTCACCCAAAGTCATTCATCATATTCTAGTAGGCGCCCATCAGGCCAAGTTGTTTTCTAACAAAATCATTCTAAATTCAATTTTACAAATTGATGCAATTGTTATTTGTTTTGATCCATGGCTAAACTTGGGATTTTGTTACATTTAACTTTGATCTACTGCCGATCTTTCTACTATTAAGTGAAGATTAGTCTTACATGGTGGTACGATCAGCCTATCAATTACAAATGCTCATTTTTTGAGAAAATGAAGAAAACAAAATCTGAAATCTGTAAATAAGCTGTAAAATCGTAGTACTTATAGGCATCGATTTTTTTGTTGATACAAGCGAATTCTCGGGGGGCAAAAATTTTTCGTTAAATCAAAAAAATTTCATAAAGCTACGGTCTTTCAAAATGTATGCTATATTTACACTAAAAGCAATATTTTGCAATTATGTTTGTTACTTTTTAACGAGGAATAAGGGAAATAATGTTTAGCAAATTGCGGTCGATTGCACTCCTTCATCTTACTCTCGAGTATATAGACCTACTATATTTCAAATTCAAACTGATCAACACGTGGCGTATTAGACGCCGAATGTTTCTTTGTTTGTGTATTGTAGTTTAGTGTACTAAGTAATTGAGCGTAGCTGGTGAACTTCAATAAGAAAACAAAGCTATGAAGAGTTTTTTATGTTGAGTATTTGTAGACAGACCTTTACCGTTTAAACCAGTGTTTCTCAAAGTGAGCCACTTGGCTCCCTAGGGAGGTATTCGCAACTTGAAGGGAGGAATAATCGTTAAGGGAGGAATTGGGGAGTTATATGAATAAATGTAGCTTTATTCAAATTCATCCATTGTCTTTATAAACTTAATTTATTTGTGACTTAGAACACACTTCAAGATCCATTACAGTGGAGCTATAGGCTAATATAGCAGTCACCGAATCGCCAGCTAATATTTCCAGTTCAACGTAGAAATTTTACTGCACGTTGTGATGTAATAGACAACTGTATAATGACAATCAAACTATAATAGATCGGCTAATACCTTGTCCAGCGATATTTTGCCTTAGTAACTGAAAGCGCTGTTGCATAAAAACATAGCAGTGCTACATAAAAAATAGTAAAATGACTGAACGAAAAAGTGATGTCGAGAAAAAAGGTGTAAGCAAAGTTCGCCAGTACTCGATAGATTATCTAAAATATGGTTTCACTGAGGAGTGCGGAAATGAAAGCAAACCATTTTGTTTGTTATGCAGCAGCTCTCTTTGTAATGATTCCACGAGACCAGGAAAATTGGCAGAGCATCTTAAACGTGTACATCCTGAACACGCAGGTAGATCATTAGATTATTTTATACGCCTAAAAGAAAATACGCAGAAGACAAAAAGATCATTTATTAACTTGTTTAAGGTGCATGATGATAAAAAAGAACAGCTGATGAAGGCTAGTTACGAGTTAAGCTTTCTTATTGCTAAAAAATCTCGACCACACACAGATGGCGAGCAGTTACTGAAACCAGCCATCGAGACGTATCTTAGAACTGTGCAAGGCAACAGCAGAGCTCATCAAGAACTAGATGCTTTACATTTAAGTAATGATACAGTTCGTCGTCGTTTAGATGGTATTGCGACTGATATCAAAATACAATTGGTAAGAATTTTACGAAATACCAAGTTTTCATTGGCCCTTGATGAAACAACTGTTTGTAGCTGTGAAGCTCTTCTTCTGGCCTACGTAAGATTTCAATGCAACTCAGAATTCATGGAAGAAATGTTGTTTTGTGAGTCTTTACAGACTACTACTACTGCGAAAGACATTTACAACGTTGTAAAGCAATTTATGACTGATAATGACATTCCATTGATCAACCTTATTTCAATTGCTGCAGACGGTGCTCCAAATATGATTGGTCGAAACAAGGGGGTGTTAAAACTGCTGAAAGATGATCAACCTGATATGATGGCTGTCCACTGCATTATTCACAAAGAAAACTTGGCCGCTGCCACCCTTAGTAAACTTGGCCGCTGCCACCGATATTTTGTGCAAAAAAAGAGGACGTCTTAATATTTGTGACCGGGGTGATCTTCGAACAAAGCTGACTTCCTTTGTTCCTCGGTATTTGGAAATTGTTTCAGCAGCTTCACGTGAATAAATAAACATTTGTGTTTTTGTGCATTGAGTTATTTTGGTCTTCAATAAATGCGTTTTTTAGTATTCTTTTTGTGTTTTACTGAAGGGGGGAATTGACAATTCCTGAGGTTTGCAAGGGAGGAATACAGGAAAAACGTTGAGAACCACTGGTTTAAACATTACAATTTTAGTCACTTTTCGTCAGTTTTCAAACTCCTATTAGATACTTCAGACTGGATATTTACAGCAAAAATTAAGTAATTAATATTATGACATTAAAAAATATTCTGGCAGCTGACAAACCTAAAACTACTACAAAAGAAATGGTCACTGAGCTATGCACGCTATCAGCTTCACCTACACAGCAAACAGAAAAATTTGATGAGAATGAGTTTACAGTTTTTGTTTCTGTAATTCTTCAGTCGCATATCAATGAATAAAATAATCAATGCAAAAAAAAACAAATATTGCTGATTAAAAGTTTTTCAGCAACCATTAGAAATAAACACACAGAACGAACAACAATTACAAGTTAAGATAAAAATGTGCTTGGACTATTGAACTTGCATTCCAATCTTCTTCCGGCAGATTTGAGACCTAGAAACAAATTCTGTTATGACTTTGTTTAAATCTAGTGCTTCCGTTTCATCGCGATGTGTGGTTAAAATTGTTTAAAATTTCAGCGATCGAAATGGGACACTTCATTCTTTTCAACCGCGCAAATAATAATTGACGCTCGCGTGTGATGTCGGCAGAATCCCATTCACCGTAGAACACGCTTGCCCCTTCAATATTGTCACGTGACATGGTTTCATCTTCAGCAAGATGGCGGGATAAATTTGACATTTGCAGCGGTCGTGATTGATAACGGCATAACAATGAACTTGCTGCTTTTTGAAAACCTTTTTTGAACACGTTTGTGTAAAAAACTTTGTACTTCTTCGTCAGTAACAGCGTGACGAACTCGAGGAATTACAGGCAAATTTATTTTTAAAGAAAGAGCGTGTTGATTGCTTTCGACAAAAAGTTCTTTCCCAAAGTCGTCGAGTTCTAGAGATAGAGTGTTTGCAAGTTCTTGAATCCGCATGTTCAGTTCGCCTGTTGTAACGTGGCGTGATTGGCCTTTCACATAAATTGGATAGATGATACAAAACAGTCGTTGCAACAAACGAAAAACAAAATACATCTCAAATTTTTCAGGATTAAGCAAGTGAGCAAATGCTGCTGAGCTTACAGTTCCTGAGACCTCAAGGTCTCAGGAAACAGCCATCAACTGCGTTTTTACAGTCAGTGTTTTTTAAGAAATGAAAAAAAGCCATTTTGACAATGAATTGGCAATTGTGATGCCATGATAGATCGCAGAAAAAGGAAAAAATTTTGAAGTTGTGAGGTTAAACGATAGCTTATATTTAAGTTGCAAATGACATTCATTCCTAAGTCAAAAAAGTCAATTAAAAAAAAATTAATATTCTATTATGACGTCATCATGGCTTCACCAATCTCTTTGTGATCCTAATCTTGGTGTGTTAATTAGTAGTGCCAAATTTAAAGAGTTTGTATGTCCAGTAGATTTAGAAGAGTTTAGCTTAAAATGGTGGTCAAAACAAAAACGCTTGTTGCATCGCCAATAATAATTAAATTAAAACGAATTCAGTTTTGGGAATAAACTTGTTGATATCTCCCGAATGAGCCATCAACCGCGTTTCTGCGGCCAATAGCTTTTAAGATATTCAGGAAAACCATTTTTTAATTTATTACTTTTAATTAATGGATATTAAGGCATATAGGCTAACTGCAGTCAGTTGAATAAAATACCACTTCCACGACCGGTTTTGTTCCTATTAGAACTCGTCAGGTGGACTCCGGTATTGAACCGACGGTCACATGAATTGCTTTATGCGGTTTATGCCACTCCGCCATCGGTCCTTTCAACTGATGCTGTTAATTTTAAGCTTATATATGGTGCACGCTCACTACAATGAGCTTGATGCAATATATGCTTTTAATTTCCAGCCAAGCCAATGCCTTTATTACGTTATAATACGAATTATAGGAGCTGGTGTTAGCCTGTTTAAGATATTACTTTTAATTAATGGATATTAAGGCATATAGGCTAACTGCAATCAGTTGAATAAAATACCACTTCCACGACCGGTTTTGTTCCTATTAGAACTCGTCAGGTGGACTCAGGTATTGAACCGACGATCACATGAATTGCTTTATGCGGTTTATGCCACTCCGCCATCGGTCCTTTTGATGCTGTTAATTTTAAGCTTATATATGGTGCACGCTCACTACAATGAGCTTGATGCGATATATGCTTTTAATTATTAAAAAATTGGTTTGGCGGAGTGGCATAAACCGCATGAAGCAATTCATGTGACCGTCGGTTCAATACCTGAGTCCACCTGACGAGTTCTAATAGGAACAAAACCGGTCGTGGAAGTGGTATTTTATTCAACTGACCGCAGTTAGCCTATATGCCTTAATATCCAGTAATTAAAAGTAATATCTTAAACAGGCTAACACCAGCTCCTATAATTCGTATTATTTTTTAATTTGTTAATTATGACGTCATTGTAAGCCTAAAAACGCTACAATTTTTTAAGTTGGCAAGTCGGGCGCTGGTTTTTATTGAAGTTCAAAATGCATTCATTTAACAAAAAGTGCAATTTTGAAAAATTTATTTTCAATGATGACCTTATCATGGCGTCATCAAACCCCTTTATGACACTCATTCGGGTTAGTGATCAGTCGTACCAAGTTTGATGTTTGTACGTCCAGTAGTATCGGAAGAGTTAAAATGCACATACGTACGTCCGAACATTTACAAATTAGCTCTCATGTGGGATGTGACGTCGTCATGGTGTCATGGACTCATCAAGACAATCACCCCGATATGGTGATAAATCGTGCCGGCTTGGTGTTGGTAGGCCCAGCAGTTTTCGATCAGTTAACAAAAACAACCAAATAAAAAAAGGAAAAAAAAACCTTGCTTCTTTTAGATAAGTACAATGCAATATTTTTACGCAATACTTTTTGCAAAAATCGTCTTCATGTAATCGCTAAATTTTTGAGTTTAGAAAATTGAAAAAAGTCGAGGAGTTCCCAACAAAGAGCGATGTTTATAAAACTATCTATTTCGCGGTCCGCAACTTGCATGGCCTGGTAAGTAATTTACTGTTACAAAGTATGGCTCTTGTTTCTTTTTTCAGTAGTTCACTTGGAAAAATATTTTTTTTAAATTGCCATGCTAACTTTTAGCCATTGACCAGTACTTTGAAAAACTTGGCCTAAATAACTTGTAATTAAATAAATATTACCGCTGCTAGTTTGGCACAACAGCTCAATGAACTGAACAATGGCTGAAAATTTTTTGTTAAGTTGACCTGATGTAGTTTTAGCGAGCACCAACTGGAAAAACATTTTTTTTTCACTGCTAATTTGTCATTTTCATTTATCTAATTCTTGATTCTGTTTATTTTGTAGCTTCATTACATGGGCAAAAGACAGGCTCTGTAATGTTGCATATTCGTTTTTGCTTGGCATGGACAAGGCACTTAAAATATGTCCTGGTTATCGTTGATTGCATTGTGATATAGCAACAGTATTTCTGACGGCTGATTTTTTTTGCGTTCAGATGGGCGTTTGTCACGAGTTCGAGTTGACTTCATACAATACAAAGCAACAAACTGGTGTTATAATTGTTTCAATTGAAGGGTTAAAGAAGCTGTGGTCCTCTATCTCACTAGTCAGCGAAATTGAATCTACTGGCTGTGCTTTTATATTGAACAATATTAAAATCAAGGAAGAAGACAAAGCTATTCCATCTACGTTGTCAGTGACATGACACGATTGAATTGCTGCTTAAGCTGTTGTTTTCAATTGTTTTATTTTGCACGCTCCAATCATGACCGTTAGAGAGAGTTTTTTTTGCATGCTTTCGGACGGACCCGTAATTTTTGTTGTAGGGCTGAGTCATTCTTTTTAGATATACTTCACACCACATCTGCAAAAAAGATCTTCAATCATCATCAATGTGCCATTTTCAACAGGAAGATTGTTCTTGTTACGAAATAGATTCAACCAGAAAGGTTAAAAAAAGTTGAAGGTCTTTGCAAGACGTCGGTCTCCTGCAAAAAGCCCCAACTGCTGTTTTCAACATGACTTCGGTTCATGATATCCAAAAATAAAGCTCCCAACATTGTGCAGATACTTAACTCTAATTTCCAGTTTACTTAGCTGTATTACCTCTTTTAATACAGTTTTAGTGAAGCCCGTGTTTTATGTCGTCCGTGATTGAGGGCCTGCATTTGCGAGGTAAACCGACTACACTCTACAAATCTCTGGAAAACTTGGTTATTTGAAAGAAATTATCAAATCCATTAAAGCATTAATTACTATATTATATGCTACATTTGAATTATGCTCTGTCAGTGCAATAGCAGCTCAACCTTGCCCCTCCAAATGCTTGCAATGTATTTCCGTGGTTGAGCCTATTCCTCGTTGACTCAAAAAAAAAATGAAAGTCACTGATCAGTTCAAAACGGCTAAAAAACAATGTGAATGCAGCGAAACTAATGTAATGCCACTACAGTAATTTTTGTAAGATTGTCTTTTGTTTGTTATTGCTGTCACAATGGACTGGATGCGTTTGCGAAAACTTACGACATCGTCATAATCCAGAGACCTCGCGCATGGACTGTATTGGATATGGTACTATACCAGGTTGTGCTGACAGTGGTAATTGAATTGCAGAACTTTCTTGCTGCTCACATTGATACTGATTTCTGGCCATCATGTTTCGGCACGATTTTAGAGGGAAGATTTACTTTTGATGTGCTTGATCAATGGCGTAGGCCTGGAGACCAAAGAAGGCAGCTCGCACACCCAATTTTTTTTCACAGCAACTAATGTCAGTGGTTGCGGCAGTAGCCTACTACGCAAATAGCTTCTTGATTTAAGGACAGTTTATGGCCATTTTTAACTCTTGAAACATTTCGTTACAGTACCGAAGTTATTTTTGTGGTGATAAACCTAATTTAGACTATTGTGTGAAGCAGGCTGGTGGCCATGAACGTAGCCAGGAGGTGACTAAAGCCCTCTTTAGCCATGATCCTGGTATGGAATGAAGGTCAACAGGACTTTAACCTAGATATTTTCGAAGATACTGAAAAATTTTACCATAGGGCATTTTGTTTTCATGAGCCACCGCTTAATAAGTCCTGGTTGTGTGCTTGTAGGTGGTGCTACATGTATTATTATGTAATGTGTTATCTAATATGCAGTTGTACATAGTATGAGCAGTTGGTGTCGGTTGGACTGTAGTATCCTACTGGCTTCCAGGTTGTGGCTTTGAGATACGTGGCAAATAAGTCTCATCAAAAAGTAATTTGTTGTCGACTACCCTAAGTTTAGGTTAGCACTATGTTTACGGTTAAGTAGCTTAACTAATTAAGAATTACAGCATTTTTTGTAAAAATCAAATGCCAGTCGATCATCTTAGTCGGAGCATGGAATGAGATAGTCTTAAAGAGCGAAGATCGCTGGGGATTGCGTCAAACCGCTGAATTTAGCATAAAAAACTGCTCTCGCAAAAAGTTTTGGCCGGCTTCGCACCTGCGAGAGAGAGATTCAATGTTTTGAATCCGGTTTGGTCTCCGTTAACAGAGGAGGCCAGATTCTTGTTGAAAGCTTATTAGCAACGTTGCACCACTTCGGTTTGTCAATGGCATCTTCCGTTTTTACTCTAACCTCCTGCCTTCTCCACGTCACTTTCGGTCGTCCACGCCCTCTCCTCCCAACCACTTCAAAATTCAACGCTCTTCTTCACACATCATTGCTATGCCTTCTCAAAACATGCCCATACCATCGCTCTTCGTTCGCTTTGGCTAGTCTATCCAAAGTTTCTTTCAAACCCAGCAGATCCATAAGTTCTTGACTACAGAAATTGCTTTTTCAGTTCTTTTCGATATCGTCATCTCATTCTCCCGCAGACACCATGTCTCACTCTCGCACAACATCACCAACCTTACATAACTCCAATAAATTCGCCCTTTTCCTTTCAATGAAAGCTTCCGTTACGCAGTTCCCAACATTCTCTAAATATTACCCATTGAATTCTTGCTTTTGCTGCCTCCGCCGCTTCACTCTCATCACAGGCATTTAACCTGTTCCCCAAGAAACAAAAACTTTTCACTTGCTCCAAAAAATGTCAGCTCTTCAGCTGGTTCGACTATTATTTTATTGCTTCCACACATCTCTCACAAATATAACCTTCTGCTAGACTTGAAGTCGCTCTCTTCATTAGGGCACATCTACCATGCACCCATTTATCACAATTTGCGCGCACCACTGAATTTGCCATCATCCTCTGGCCGCACTAGGCTCAAGATGGACTTTGTTTTTAAATATTTCTTTTTTCCAACCACTAACCGTCCTTTTGACCTTCTTCAGTTTAGCCTTCAGCTCCTTGCTCTCAAACGCCACTTTTCACTTCAAAAACTTTTCTCATTCTCCCAAGTTTCACTCATTGAATCTGCATACAAAATTTCATTCATTAAGCCTGCTCTTGCATTTTTCGTGATTACATCCACCGCAATGGCGAAAAGCAGTGGCGACAACACAGATCCTCAATGTACACCAACTTGCACCAAATATTCTTCAGATAACTCTGATTCCACTCGAACTTTCGTTCTGGCTCCACAAAGGCTCATCACCGCTTTTACAATTACTTTTGGCAAACCTTTCTTACTTATCATTCACTCCATCAACTTTCTTGAAACTCCATTAAATGCCTTCTCAATGCCTACAAAACACACGTGTAACTTTTTTTCGCTTTATCCTTGCATTCTTCTCACGACAAACAGTGTGTATGTCGTTCCTCTGCCAGGTATAAAACCAAATTGCATTGCATCACATTCACTAATTCTCGAATCCTTCTTTCCAGCACTCGATCAAAAAGCTTCATAGCATGCTCTAACTACTTCTCTATGCATTACAAATTCTTACGTGTCCTGTTCCTTTGAACTTCTTCGCCGTTTGAGCTATTTATTGTGAGCTTTATGCAGGTAGATGTATATATATAGGCCACACTGCGTTAACCCTCCTCACGCTCGGTTTGCAGTCTTCAGTTAGACTGGGGCCACCACGAGTAATACTGCTTGGCCCCACCATCTGTCTGCCACATAAAGACTAAGGCATCCCGTTAAGTGTCTTACTCAAGGACACAACAAGCAAGCTTGCCGTTCCTTTGAAAATCGGTGCTGACATGCGTTTGCCTTTCATCCCACATTCCTTTTCCACTTAACACACATTGGCAAAGTTCCAACACCACACCAATCCCCACTTCTCCATTGGAAGATATCATTTCTGCACATATTTCAGAGGGTCCAGTTACCGTACCTGGTTTTATTGCTTTCCATTTTTTCTAATCTTTTCATTGGGTGTCCCTCCACTCTATTACCTACTCGTACTTCACCGGGTTAGAATTGTAAAGCTGCTCACCCAGCATGTCGTTAGAGGCGAGTCTTGGGTCCCCATCAATGGCAGTCCACCTTGTTGGTGTTGGGGCCACCAGTCGGCAATTTGCATTTATGACTGGTTCGAAATGGGTTGCCACTTCTCTAGCCTAATTCAATTAGGTTGACGGCGTGAACCTGGATTGCCGTTTGTGTCGTACTTCCATCCCAAGGAAGAGGAGGGTAAACCAATCAACCTTATCAGCTTCTGTCATGTGGCCCCAATCATTGTTTTTATTCATGATCTCCTCCATGAATTTTTTTCATATTTGTTCTTTTTCACTAAAGTCTAACTTTCCGTCTTTACCCTTATGCATCTTCCTCCTCTCCTTTAATATCCTTTCCATCTTTTTTCACGAACTTCTTTACTTTAAAGATGTTATTTGGTTTTAGGTTTAGATTAGTTAATTCTTTTTCAGCTCCCTTCCGCACAGAATTAGCAATCGCTTTTGTTCGATTTTTCATGCCTACCTTTGTTTTCCCCTGATCGATTCCTTTCTTATGTCGTATTGCTCTCATCTGCTCCTCATTTCACCACCCTGTATCACCATGATTCCTTTTGCCTTCTATCTACACACTTCATTACATGCCTTTGAATACCGTTTTTGAAACCGTTCCTTATATTGGTTGCTTCAAGATCAACCAATTCCTTAACTCTTTCCTGAAATCTTGCTCATATTGTTTTCTTTCAACTTCCGAACCCTTCGTCTCACAGTCTGTTCGTTCTTCACTACTTCAACTTTCTTTTGTCTATGTTACCACCAGCCAATTTTTTGCAATTCCCAAAGAATTGCTTGCTTGTTTTTTAATTACTTTCTGTTGTTTTTACTAACCAACCAAAAGTCAGTCTCAGTTTTATTTCCAACCATTCTGTAGGTTATTTTCCTTTGCTGCTCCTTTTCAAACAACGTGTTTGCCACACAATTCTTTTCATCGCAAAACTCTTGCAGTCTTCTTCGCATAACATTTTTCGTTTGCCGATTCCATATACACCCTTAAAATTATTGTTCTTTGACAATTCAAAGTCGCAAAATCGAGTTTGTCTGCAGTCCCAAAAGTAAAAACAATGCTATTAACCATTCTGTTTTAATTTTGATTGAAAAAGATTTTCAGGTAAAGCATAACTTTATCATTAAATTTACAGCGTAATTGTCGGGACATTAAAACTATTAATCAATTTCCCAACATGTCCGTTATAGTCACCAAGAACCATTTCATCAAGGTTTTGTAAATTTCACTGACATGCCATTTTATTGTAAAATTAATCTTTCTCGCAATAGTCTTCCTGCTTGAGGCGCATATGTTCTTATCACTCTTATAACTTCCTCCTGGAAAATCATCACTCGTCACTTTTTTTTCGAACTTCTACAAACTTGCATAGTTATTTCACTAAAATTCCAACATCCCCTATTTCATCATTACTTCCAGACTACCACAGCTTATATCTCCTGCCCTTGACACCAACAAATTGAGCTCCTTGTCCTATTCATCTTACTTCTTGTTGACAGCATATATCCACCTCTCTCTTAATAGCTCACACACTTCCGTACCTTTTCCACAAAAACTTCCAACATCCAAATCTTACCTAAAGACTTTTCAACCCGGAGATTCTTCCCACCCCCTACCTATCTGAGAGCTGCAGCGTAGTGGGGACTAATTCTTGTATAGGAGATTGATTGTACAAATATGTGCGGTAAAGAAAAAAGTATTAACGCACTTGCCACAATTGACATAAAATTCCAGCGATTTGTGTGGGCGACTGTTACGACTAACTGTTGAATTGTTTTATCTTCCAAGGCCGATTATTTTTATGATCAGTTTAGACCCGCTGAAAAGTGCTCGGCAAAACTTACAAAGCAAAGATGTTTAATCGTTTTTAAGCCTACCCGTGGAAGAGGCCTAAATTAGGAGTTTTAAAAAGGTGCTGGTGACTCGATTATTTAAGTTCTTCAAGAAAGGAGTGTGGAGCACAAAAAGAACAGGTGACCCGTCTTCTTAATGCTCGCCTTGTTCTATCGTCGACATCCAGCTTGGAAAACTCAGTTTAAAACCAACGAAATCTCATGAGATTGATGTTGGGCTACCAATTTTTTTTGCAGTTGTAAGTTTATTAATACGAGAAGAATCCGGCCTCTTCCATTAGCGGAGACAAAACCGAATTAAAAAAAATTTAATCTCTTGGTGTTGCAGCAACTTCAACTTAAACCACATTGTGAAAGTCACCAACAACACTTGGATTTATATATGGATCGCCATCCACGTTAAGTAGCTATCATGATAGAAGCGACTAGTCGCCACATGGAGTGTACTCATTTTAACCTGGACTGCAGTCGGAGGCTTGCCGTTGCGCTACATTGTGATTTAAAAACTTTATGCTCCGCTTTTTATATGTTAATCCTTTGCTGTGCAAGGTTACCAGTCAGATAATTAACAAATTTATGTAATTTAGAATACACATTAGTACACGGAAAGGAAAAAATATATTCAATAAACAATAATTGGAGCTACCATAAACAATGTATTCAATAATTGGATCTACTGGGAAAACGTCTTTAAAAAAATGGACCGCGAGGGTTAAAATTAGCCCAAAGTGCATTTAATTCATTGTTGTCCGTTCTGTTAAAGTGCCGTTTTCAAGCTTGAGCTCATAGTTTGATTTATCAAACTGCATTTTGCGTGGTCGATTAACTAATTATTCTGCTTTCAATAACGAGCTTGGTTGATTTATTTCTGGAACGATTTGACGTCTTGATCAAATTGGCAAGCGTAGTAAGGTATTTTTTGTTTATTAACTACATCTTTAACCTTATCATCTAGCTGCTAGGACTATTTGCTATTAAAAGAGTAAGAAAGCTATCGGCGGAAAAAATTTTAAATGACCGTAGAGAGGTGATGAAGGGCCTTAACCAAAGAAGTGGAGGGGAAGAAGTTGTTGCCCAAAACTATAAAAGGTTTTGAAGCCAAATTTCAATAACCGCATCGCCGGCTGTAGATCGTCATTTAAGAATATTGCTTGATTTCGTCGGTAAATGTCGTCTTGTTCTCATAGCGTGTTTTTTGGACAAAAAGACCCAAGGGCGTTCATTTCTTCTGGAGGCCTAATGCAGTTTAACCTCTTGTCCAGAACAACATGTGATCAGTAGTGGATTGAAGATATTAGGGACCTGAGGCGAGAATTTATGAGGGCCTCCAATTGCCCAACGTGAATAAAGCTTCCTCGGAGAAATACTGATTGGAAAGCCTCAAAAAATGTTTTTCCAGTAAAATCACAGATGGAGACTTTTTTCGGAGACCACAATATCGAGATTCATACGCTTGTCGAATCTATTGGCTGTAATGCTTTTTTTTGGAGGTAACATCACGGCGACTAGATTTGTCTATTTAAAACGATTTTGCACCAAATTATCGGGCATGCTTTGAAAGGGAGCTGCCTCACCTCACCTAATATCCACCTCTGCATACAATATATATTGGAGGTAGAACTGTAGGATCTCATCATTTGTTTTGGTAACCTTGTCGGTTGTCAAGTGTGGCGTGGCTGGTTGTTGCAAGTTAAGAGATGAGGGGAGTGAATTGTAAATTGCTAATAATAGATGAAAGAAGTCAATAAAGTGCTGAATTGTACCATATATTTGTAGTACCGCTACAGAACCACCACAAACTTAAAACAGTTATGGTTCGCCGAGATCAATGATGATTTAGCAGGAAGAGAAAAATGAGCTGCCTGTGATGGCCGTGAAACAATAAAATTTGGCGTGGAAGTTGGTGGGTAGAAAACAAAAATCATAAATGTAGTATCGGTTCAACATTCATCAACAGCTAAAAACGTTACAGTCACCAATTAAATTCCAGTCACCACTGATGAAGGAAGACTCTTCTGATGCAGAAATTCTGCAGTATTAGCCTACGTGGATGAAAGAAGAGAGCTCCGGCGTCTTCGACAGTAGAGAAAATTCCGAAAAACCAACTGATCACAATATGGCATAAAATTCGACTCCTTACAGATAGGCTGATGGTAGAACTTTCTTCTGTATATAGGCTACTCATGTGAGACTTAGCCTCCCTAAAGAAAGAGCGCCAACGAAAAATGGCTGCTTTTGAAAGGAGACGTTGCCGCAACCTCCAGGACATCATCTAATAATAATGTATTCAAAATAAAAGTATTAAAAAAACTATAAAAGGCCTGATATAAAAAGTGAAATGATTTTTTAACTTGAGTGAAAAAGCAAAAACTCAAATGGTTTCCTCACATCATCGACATTAAATAAAGTTGCAAAAACTATGCAGATGGCGGTATCTGCACGCCGTCCTAATCAATTTTTTCAACTTCGACCCAATGTAGAAAAAAATAATGCTCCCCAAGGCTAAACTAATTGCTTTCAATTTTAAATACTGGACCCTATCTTTTATGATGCTTTAGTTTGATAACGAGATATCACGCCATTTGATGTCAGTTCGTGTGGCCACGTTTCGTACGGTTGGCCTACCTACCATCGTAGATTTATTGCCATAAGCTGGTACATCGCAATCGGAAAACCGCAAGCTCGACGAACCACTTCTCAACACGGTCCTAGTAGTAGTGGGTGAGGCAGGAAATTTTGGTGAGAGAAAGTCTATATCGACGTATTTTATATTTAAATTGAAGGCCATGATCTTTTTTATTTTGTGATTCAAAGTAATTTTTACTCTTGTTGCGGTCAGAAGTGTCAGCAATACAAATCTTGTATCGGGTTTATTTGTAGAGAAATAAACTGTTTTGCTATTTAACTTTCAAACCACTAGAAAAAATGGTGACTGTACAGTTTAACTGTGCGCAGCAGAATAATTGTCCTTGGTTTAATGCCCATTTCTGGTTTCAAAAGGAGCAAACGCGTGGTGATGGGGATTTATGTAGCACAGTGAGAAAAAAATCATAGCATAGTGACGTAACACAAGATGCATCGAATACTTTAGCACAGTGGTTTTTCAACCTTTTTGCTAGAGCGGAACCCCGAAAAAACATTCCAGTGACTCGAGGAACCCCTGTGCAATACATTAATTGCCTTATGAAAAAAACAGCATTTAATTTAATTAATTTATTAAAATAAAATTTGTGTAACTTCTGGCAGAACTCCTGGATTGCACCGGTTGAAAATGACTGCCTTCGCACATAGAACAATCTAGATCAGTGTTTCCCAAACTTTTTTGTCTGTTGACACAGTAAAAAAGCTATACAAATTTCGCGGCACAACAGTCACGTAAATATATTCATGTTGATCGCGAGTAGCATTACAGGTGACAGCGAGAAAGGTGACGAATAGGGCCTGCTAAAGTCAATAAAGTCAAAATTTTTTCAGGACCTTGTTTCATGATCAAACGTGCCCTAACGTTCGTTTCAGGTGTTCAGGAGTCTGTTTTGGTACATTTTATAAACCAAAATAAAGTCAAAATTTTGCATAAGTCAAAACTTGTCAAAATTCTCTTCATCAAAAATTTCCTTACAAAAACGAACAAATTTACATTTTTTTATATTTTTTTCAATTTTTGAGCTGCTATTCAAATTTTATGCGCAGTTTTATTTGATTTTAAACTTCTCAAATAGTTGCAATGGTAAAAATGCGTGCGGTAATTGAGAAGGAAATAGCACTTATTATGCATCAAATCGTCATTGTTGATGCATAAACACATAATTGTTAGACAATTAATCTATTCCTATAAAACTTTTGCGCTCTTTACACGTGGTCTTTTTAAGTCGTAGCTTGCAAAGCAAAGAATGCCTAAACAAGCCAAATCTTCTACAGCGAAAGTTAGGCAAATTTGCCGGGAATATCCGGATGAGTTTTCGGCAACTCCTGCCCTCGACTTGCGATGCAACCTTTGCGACGTGTTAGTCAAATGCGACAAAAAGTTTTTTGTGGAAAGCCACCGAAAAAGTAAGCAACACCAAAGAAAATTGGAGACGAAGAGCAAATCCCAAAGTAAGCAAACCTTTTTACAACTCGATCAAGTAAACTTCAAGAAACAGGTTGTCTCTTCATTCTTAGCTGCAGATATCCCACTTCATAAACTGAACCATCCTTCTTTAAAGTCTCTGTTTGCTACAATGGGAAAAGTATTGCCTTCGGAGACTGCAGCCCGGGCATGTGTTGCTAAATTAGCATCCCAAAAAGAAGAACAAATTCAAGAATTACTTCGTGACAAAAAAGTTTTTTAATTGTGGATGAAGCAGAGATTGCTAAACAAAAGTATATTAATGTGCTTGTGGGCAGCTTAGATGCCCCAAATCAGACATTCCTCGTTGATTGCTATCCACTTGACAGCGGTAGCAATGTTAATAGCAGTATTATTCTGCACACTGTGGATGACATATTGCGACAACTTGAAATAAAACGCGAGAATTTGTCATTGTTCTTGACTGATGCTGCTCGGTACATGTCTTTGGCCGGAAAGACATTAAAGGAATTATATTCTTCTTTGATGCATGTCACCTGCGTTGCGCACTTACTACATAACTGCACTATGCGTGTGCGTGCTCATTTTAAAAATATTGATGAAATAATAGCAACAATCAAGGCAGCAACAATCAAACACAAAAATCGCAAGAAGGATTTTCATGATGCTGGTCTGCCATCTCCTCCTGACCCTGTAATTACAAGATGGGCAACTTGGTTTAGAGCTGCCTTATATGACAGTGAGAACCTTTCAGCTGTTCGTACTATTGTAAACAATTGGACAAGTGCAGACCTCGTAGTCAGCAGAGCAGAAGACGCTATCAATGTGGAGGATTTGGTGCCGGACTTGGTTAAAATAAATCAATGCCGGACTCTAGCAGCCAACGTAGAGTTCTTAGAAGGAAGTGCCTGCACGATAACCGAAGCATACAAACTGCTGAAGAATATGCAATTCGATGATGATCCGTGCGCAATTAAAAATTACATTAAAAAACGACTATCCAACTCTGATTTAGAAACAATAATAAACTGTACCAGCTTGACAATCGATCCAACAAGCTACGCACTATTGCAAAAAGCCCAGCCAACCTCTGCTGCTGTTGAGAGGTCGTTTTCTATGCTCAGTAAACTACTGAGAAAAGACAGATATTTTGATGTTAAGAACGTAAAAAAATATATGATGCTGTATTACAATCAAAAGTCCTGGTAATTATACTGTGTGGCTTTCGTCAAAAATATCATAGACAGACTGTTAATGTACAGTACAGTTGCGATAACAACGCATTTTTTGTATTATACACTAATTGATACCGATACACACAATGGCTCGTTATCCTAGGTTTAGACGTCATGCGTCGCTTTGTTGCATTAGCTTCAAGACTGAGTGATTGAGAAAATGTTTAAAGTAGGCTACCTTCTTGTTTAAAAACTTATGTAAATTGGGATTATAAAACATTTTTAATCAAAAAAGTGCAACAAGACATAAATAATAGGCGAAAGCGGTTAGGTCAAAATAAAGCCAAAAATATATTTTTTAGGTCAAAAAAATATCCTTAATAATGACTTCATTTTTGGAAATCACCACTTTTTCAGGCCACATAACTCGATCTCCGACGTTATCGCCCATTATTTCACGATAGCATTTACTCAGTTTTGGCTGAAAACTTGTATGAATATTTAGTATTTTTAAAAAAACTCACAGCACATCTGCAAATTTTCCAGGGCACACAGTTGGTGAAGCACTGATCTGGATTCTATCAGCATTTGTAGCGTGTCACGCCTCGCACTTCATCGAGCTGCCATGCCAAACATCTTTTTTTTTATTAGTTTGCTTTCGTCGGCTTAGCACCTTACTCCCGCAGTTGTGTGTGATTCTAGTTTCTACTATGTGTATTCGTGTATTATTATTGTATGTGTCTAAAATCACACAAACATATTTTCCTTTTTTATTAGGGCTAGATAATGTTTATTTTTTCTTCTCACGGTAGCTCGTTGACCGGCTTGCCTTTGCCGCTGTCTCTTCTTTGTCTCTTGTTTTTGTTCATGTGACGTGAGCAGTGACCTGGTTTATATAGACGTGTGCAGCGATCTAGATGTTGGTGAGGTGGGCAGAATTTGGCTATGGAGGATGCGGTCGGAGATACTTGGTTGTTTTCATCGCTGGAC
The DNA here is from genome assembly GCA_963675345.1 of Trididemnum clinides. Classification (NCBI taxonomy): domain Eukaryota; kingdom Metazoa; phylum Chordata; class Ascidiacea; order Aplousobranchia; family Didemnidae; genus Trididemnum; species Trididemnum clinides. The sequence goes on along the minus strand of OY776287.1, from coordinate 6,890,717 downwards.
TTCGTGACGAACGGACGTGATTTTGATTGTTTGCCACAACTGCGTCAGTTGTAGAGTCTGAATTTCAGTGCAAGAAAAACGTTACTGTTGTGCTTCTTTACTTGTGACTGCCATAGTTCCCAGCAATTGGAGTTCAGTTAGCACGCTCTCGCTCAAAGGAAAATATTTTCTACAACGTGTTGAGATAAAAATCACTTTCAAATAAGGTTAACGGTTTGCACTTGTAGCAGCTAAAATGCTTCGTAGGCAATTGATTAAAAGACGATTGATTAATCTTATACTCTACAAAACGGGCAGCACGGGCGTTAAAATTGACTGAGCTTGCATGAGAAATGAGGAATTCTAGCACGAGCAATTCTTGCAAAATAAATATTACGGCACTAACACTGCTGTAAAGACAAAACGTTAGCCAGAATTAAATAACTACAGCAAAGCAAAATTTACGAAATGTGACGTGAAATACCACAAGTAAAAAAATAAGTTTACAGAAACATGATTGAGAAAGGCTGGTGGGGGAATGCATCCGCTCCTTAGACCCGCCAAAGCCTGTTATTTCAACTTTCTTTCACCCCTATTTCTTAAATCAAGCGCATTAAAAAGTTTTTCTCTTCACTTCTTGAAATTTACCAAAGTGGAAATTATGACATGCGCTCATCATAGGTTATTTTATTAGGAATAGCCTATCTGCTGACAAACAACATGCCGTACCGTTTCCTTATTATTTTGGCAACTGCGATGATGACGTTTCATTTTGTTCCTTTTGCTGACCTCAAGTGATAAGGTTTTATCAAAATCGTTAACCGGTAACGTACGTATGGGAATTGTGTCAATGAGGTCAAATTAAAAAAGTATTGATTGCAGTTGCAATAACTGTGGCCAGTAAGTTGTATCTGCTGGAAAGAAGAAGTTTGCACATTAAACAAACAAAACAAGTTAAACAATGTTGGCGATCAGCAGAACAACAAAACGCTTGTTTTCAACAGCACAAGTTAGTAGCCCAACAGACTATTGTATGCCTAATATCTAGCTTATACATGTTATACATGGTAGCTTAGGTAATTTCGGGCTAGTCGTTGCATTTTATTATTTTTAAGAAGTAGTCGTGACCAATAAATCTTGGGCATTACTTACAAGTTGTTGTGACGAGATGTGAGTAGCCCATTGTGAGTGGCAAGTGCTGATTGGCTTCACTAGTTGGCCTACTATTTCAATAGTGGTCAGCTGTTAAACTCTCACTGTTGCTTTTTTATTGTGCCCTTGGTTGCACTGCGTGTGTTTAGTGGTAACTTCAAAACAGTCATCAACAGAACAATGTGTTACTTTCAACTAATATGTAGCAAAGACTAAGTGACAAGGTTTTCTTCAACTTTAGAATAAACAGCTCTACTAAAGAATCAGCTGTTCTGATATTGCCTGAATAACTTAAATCCTACTTATAGCTCTAACCCTATCTGGCTGATTATTTAGTAGACTCGAATAAACATGCTTCACTAGTGAGTGCTATGTGGTACCATGCTTCATAAATAGTGAAGTGTGTTGTGATGATTGATTCATTTTAAATGCAGAAATGGCTTTAAAGAAGCCCATTTTTTAGAACGTTACAATTTTTGCATTGTTTTTTGTTCTTTCTTGAGTAATCCAATTTTTGTAATTAGGTTTTCTCTCGGCTAATGATAGTGGCCAGATTCAATAGTGTTGTGCTACTTTGTTTCTAATTCGGTCTATTTTTCCATCTGTATTCTCCTAGCCATCTTTGGCTGCACTCATCATCTTCTTCCAAACACTTCTCAACACATCACAATTACTCATTAAAACAGTACCATGACATTGCACTCCACTGAATGATATTAAATACCAGGCAGTACATGTCCTCAGTGACCATGATTACACAATGTGCACATTATCCATCATGATGTCTTGCAAGCACAAGTAACCCAAAGTCTATTCCTAACCCTAATCTTGCAAAATGCAGATGTTGTGGAAATAACATAATTTTAAACTATCACACTCTGCCTGCTTTCACTTGTTTATCAATGGTTTTTTCCAAACCTAGTGCATCCACTAGTTCTTGAATATTGCTTTTGTTAAGTAATTTGATGCAGCACATTGGTCTTTCAGCCCTTCTTTAAATTGCAATTATTTCTTAGACACCTTGACTTGGGTGACAGTGAAATATGGAATCCAGATTTGCAGAAACATAAAAGCTCTTATTGAAATATGGGTTTGCTTATTAAAGGAAATGGGAAAATTGATGTTGAAATATGAAATTACTAAATTGCAAAAATTTGTACCAAAATATGGAATTATTGGCAAATGAAAATCTGGAAAAAGCTACTGGAATAACTAGAAATATAAGTCCAGAAATAACTAAAAATATAACCACTCTATTTGATAAATTATATAATTGAATTTAGTTGAACTATTCATTTTGATATTTGTGAACTGAGTTGGTCTGAAGATTGACCACTTGTTTTCTGAAATTTTTTGTATTTTTGCTATTTCTATAATCAGGTGGTAGTTTCCTTGTATTTTCTTAAATCTACATTTCTGTATTTTAGTGTTGTCCCATGTCTCACTTTTATGCAACTTTGATAAATCCTTTCATCATAAACCAAAGGTTTTGTAAGAAAACACCTTCCAACATTTTTATTTATTTATCCAACTATTAATTTTGTTGCTAGTAAAGTCTCCTTTGTACCAATGGTATTCAACTTGTCCCCCAAATAGCGGAAACTCTCCACTAACTGCACTTGGCTATAAAATGGTAATTTACCATCTGGTTTCACTATCTTTTTTGTTATCTCAATTCCTTTTTTGTGCCAACAAAGCATTTTGCCAAACTCCCAAGACATTTTCTTCATTTTTATATATTTTCCATGTACCACATTTGATGGACAGTACTGTTTTTGCCATCATCATCTTGTTGCATGCAGCACAATAGTCAACTATTCTTTTACGTATTTCTTCTTTCCAACCACTTGGCATCAATTTTGTCTTCCTAAAGTTAACCTTTTTTTCCTTGTTCCTAAATGCCTTTTTCCATTTTCAAAACTCTTTCCTCAAGTTCTTCATACTTATCAGAAACAAGTCATCTGCATACAAAATTTCATTCATCAAGCATTTTTTGAACACTTATTAATTGCAAAAACCTGCTGGGAAAACCTAAGTCTGGTAAACATACCTTGCACCAGGGCTGGGGAGCTGGCCTAATATAGACTAGGCTCCAGCTCTGGAGCTAACAATTTTCAAACCTATGGCTCCTGCTCCAGCTCTGGAGCTAGTGTTTAGATTCATGTGGAGGCAGCTCCAGTTCCGGCTCCAGCTCCAGTCAAGTTTTCAAGGTTTTACTAATGTAGTCAAATGCAATATATTTTTAACTGTGGATTTTACCGGTAATACAACTATTTGGTAAAGGAATATCGAAAAGTAGTTGTGAAATAGCAATGGTTTTTAGATAAACACTCAGATCAATGAGCATAAAATTGAAATGCATCTGAAAAATCAGTGGAATTACGGTACTACAGCTACATCTTTTCTATAATTGGATAGGAGCTGGAGCTGCCAAAAATTTTGATGGCTCCAGCTCCGGCTCCACTAGTATCTGAAAATAAAGCTCTGGCTCCTTCAAAAAATCCCAGCTCCCTGGCTCCCAGCTCTGGCTCTGGCTCCCCAGCCCTGCCTTACACTAGGGGTTGTCTGGCGCCCCAGCCTTGGCTCCAGGTGGGAATGCCATTTTTGCCCTGGACCAGCCCTGGCCTGAGCAAACTTAAAGGATGGCTGGAGCAGAGGTGTTGCCTGCTGTGGTTGTTGCACCAGCATTAAGTGCTTTTGATGTGAAAGCAACCTGTGTATTTGATGATGTATGCATGCTTGCCTCAGCATGGCATGTGGCAGGTGAATGATGAGAACAGTTGCTTTGCACAACAAAATTGACAACTTGAAACTGAGTCTTACTTTGCAGTGTGGCATATCAGAGGTGCTTGGGTTCAAACAAAGCTCTTGATGCATTGTGCTAGTGTGCACGCTCATGTACATTTTGCTCTCTGGCTCTGGCCAGGGTTGGCACAGAAACCTGGTTCTGGACACAGAGCCTTGGCCAAATTTGTTGCCTCAGTTGTTCCCAGCCTTACTCGCAAAATGTGACTCCGATGCCTATGTAACTTCCATCATCACCTCTTGATAGAGACTCATTGCTGCTGTTACAATTACTACTGGTAAACCTATTCTATGCCCACTTCTTGGCAGTTAAATTTATCTAAATTCAAGGATAAATTAATAGCTCTGCAATCTGAATAATACAAGACCTGCATTTGCTATTGCTGGTTTAGAATTTTCTTGAATTTTGTTTTATGCTCTTGGCCAATCACTATACCATATTTTTCTTACGGTCAATTTTTTGCATATGTGCTAATTTTGTGGACTTGTAGCATGGCGACTCTATGTCACATAACATATTATAACGCAGTAATTTAGTCACTTCCTCAGATTAAAGACACCAAAATTTAAGCTTGCAAAAGTGATGTTTTTGGAAAAAAACATGACTTGACTTAATTGTTACGTGGTTTTTAATGACAGAAATTTACTCGCAAATACTACAAATAGCACACTATAGAGCAGTAATCACTAAATAGAATCAAAGCTAAAGTAGGAATTTTCGAGTAGTTGCTAGCTCCTGTCTGTCAACCACGTTTCTGAAATTATGCATATCGGTGAGTGACAGAAACTAACAACCGGACAAAAAAGGCAAAAAAAAATACAAATTTAAAAAGGGGACTAAAGTCATAACATTAATATGTAAAGGTTTATGGAGACTTAGACAAAACACATACTTAATAATTTCCTCCTTGATAATGCCCATATCTCCTTAAGTTTGTGGTAGAAATACATTTTGATGTACAGTTTCACCTCATTAACTCAGACAACTGGGGGGGAGGGTGTCTGTGTTAGCCAATTGCCCGACTTAACTGACGGCCTATAGGCCATAGCTTATAAACGTGCCTAGGGTAATGAAGTTTAGTTAAAAATGCCATTATTATATAGGCTATTTTGTTTTACTACATTTACCTTCATAATTTGTAAAAAAGCAGATTTATTGATATATTTATTTATTTTTGTTTATCCAAGTAAATCACCTGACAAAGGCTACTATTTTTTCTCGGTCATGGTCCGAGTTAATCGATATCCGGCTTAACAGGGAACGTGTTAACGAGGTGTAACTGTATATTTGTTTGTGTTTCACCAGTCTTATAGAATTATTTTAGACTTTGGTAAGTTAATTTTGCTATCTTTTTTATATAATCAAATCAATGTGATTACTGTTGAAATAAATTATTTAAACACCACTAAAATTCCACGCATTGTGTGGCATATTTTTTGCAGATTTTCATGATCCCAATTTTGTCTTGATGATGTGCAGTGTGTGCAGTAAATATCATATACTGAATATACTCGCATATAAGCCGACTAAAACTTTTAAAAAAGTTATCAAATTAAAGGGGTCAGCTTATACGCACATAAATCTGATCTGACACTTATGAAATGACGTGACACCACTTCTGAGATTACACAATATCACCAATATTGCCATTCACTCATGCATACAGCCATAAAAATTGAGACTTCACTAAATAAAATAAATTCTGACAAAAAACAATTTTATTTTAATATTAGCATATTCTCTTTAGCAAACTTTTGCTAATACAGTTGAATCCGGTTAATTGCGTATCGGATAATCATGTAATCCATTTTATTGCATTGAAATCATAAATCCCAAACCACAGTCAATTTATTGTTAAGAAAATATTTTGGATAATCACATAGCGGTTTATTGCATAGTCTGCTTAATTGAATAGAATTGAAAACAATTATTTGATTACCAAACAAAAGGGTGCAAAATTTCAGTGACAAAAACGCGATTGTTTCAAAGCCTTAACAGAAACAAACTAAAAGGTACAAAGCAATGCCGATTACCAACGTCACAAAATGAAAGAGGCCACCCCCAATTAGAGATTAAAAACAATGCAACATGCAATGTGATTGATGTTCAGTGATGCAAATCTTGCGCTTGTATATCACGTTCATGTGAAGAAGTTTTACAAAACAATCAAGTTGAGAACAAAGACGCTAATGATGATGCAACTGCTGTGATTCCACCAAAAAATAAAGAAGTGCTTCACGTACTTGATATAATTAGACGACAACTGCAATTTGAAGGGGAGAATATGGACACGTTTCTTCGACCAGAAAGAAAAATGCAAGATAGCATTCAAATTAAATTAAACAAAAAACAATTGCACAGTATTTCGCTTGAAACAAATAATATTCAATTAAGCCCTTTATTTGTGAGTTTTATTTACTTTTTGAGAAAGAATAAGGGAATTGCATTGCGCTTGCTTTGAAGTATGACGCACAGACGTTTTTATGTGTGACGATCGTTGCACTTCAGTTCGACTTGGCACTTTTGCATAAACACATAATTCGCTTAATTGCATGAAAAGGCTCGGAAAATTGACTATGCTATTAAACGTATTCGACTGTATAAGTAATTAAACATCAGACTCTTTCTTTAGTATTTGAAAGGTCGGCTTATATGCAAGTTTTTGCAAAATTCCTCATTTTGAGGCAGTTTTTTAATGGTCAGCTTATACACAAGATTGGCTTATATGCGAGTATATACAGTATGTAAATCTGTTGACAGCAGATTAAATTCACTGTGCAGTTGACATGTTTAATTGCACAAAGTAGTTATGCACGCCTATACTAATACAGTCGAATCCAGTTGATTGCATATCGGATAATCGCATAATCTGTTTTATCACATTGAAATCGTAAATCCCAAACCACACTCAATCATTTGTTAAGAAAATATTTTGGATAATCGCGTAGCAGTTTATTGCATAGTCCACTTAATTGAATAGAATTGAAAACAATTATTTGATTACCAAACAAAAGGGTGCAAAATTTCAGTGACAAAAACGCGATTGTTTCAAAGCCCTAACAGAAACAAACTAAAAGGTACAAAGCAATGCCGATTGCCAACGTCACAAAATGAAAGAGGCCGCCTCCGATTAGAAATCAAAAACAATGCAACATGCAATGTGATTGATGTTCAGTGATGCAAATCTTGCGCTTGTATATCACGTTCATGTGAAGAAGTTTTACAAAACAATCAAGTTGAGAACAAAGACGCTAATGATGATGCAACTGCTGTGATTCCACCAAAAAATAAAGAAGTGCTTCACGTACTTGATATAATTAGACGACAACTGCAATTTGAAGGGGAGAATATGGACACGTTTCTTCGACCAGAAAGAAAAATGCAAGATAGCATTCAAATTAAATTAAACAAAAAACAATTGCACAGTATTTCGCTTGAAACAAATAATATTCAATTAAGCCCTTTATTTGTGAGTTTTATTTACTTTTTGAGAAAGAATAAGGGAATTGCATTGCGCTTGCTTTGAAGTATGACGCACAGACGTTTTTATGTGTGACGATCGTTGCACTTCAGTTCGACTTGGCACTTTTGCATAAACACATAATTCGCTTAATTGCATGAAAAGGCTCGGAAAATTGACTATACAGTTAACCGTATTCGACTGTAATACTGAAGCCTTTTATTTTCTCGCATTGTTCTTTAGTGTGGTTAAAAATCTGGTTATGTAAAATATGCTTGCGTTATAACACTGATGAGAAGTTTTGAACTGATATAATAAACCCTGGCATAGTTTTTTTTATCTGTTTTACCAACACAAGGGTGCTGATTGCTTGTTTTTTTTAAATTGCAGTCAGAAGTTTTACCAGTATATTTTGCCGTTGATCTTGTTGTCATGCTTAGGATTTTAACTTCATTTTCTATGTTGAACTATTTAATGAGTAGTCAAAAATTAAGATTTGAAAAAAGTTTGACAAAAGTGGTGATACAGTTTTCAAATTTTTTTCTGTTGACTGGTATAGATCTTCATGTTGGCAAAGTTCTATTTATGTATTTTGATGAGTCGCTTAGTGACTGAAACCATACCATGAAATGGGGTTTTAGAGATAAATTATTAGTCCTTTGTGATACTTCATTTTTTTTTTTATTTACCATATTTGAGGTGATAGAATGTCAGAAGTTTTGTTGTAGAGTTCTTTATGTTGGAAGTGAAGTTCATGTGGTTGCAGAATGAATCAAATAAATAGGGTGTTCCAGGTTAAATTATTTTTATTAAAAGAGAGAGAATTTTTTGTCACTAAACTCAGACATCAAACGGATCCAGCAATATGAAATTATAAAGCCATGCCAGATAATCAAACAAGAAAAAACTTTTTAGAAGGATCAATTTGTATATTCTGAAGAGTCTTTGCTGGTTTTTAGGTTACAACTTTAAACAGGCATTTTCCAACTGGGTAGGTACCCCCTGTCGGGCATGGGAGGTTCACAAGAGGGGGCACAATGCCATGACTTCCTTTTCAATACAGGAAGAAAATTTAGAAAAATTATTGCTTCCAAAAACTTGATTTCTAAAAGAAAATAAAGGTTTTCATGTCGTTTTGGAGAGCAAATATGAAAAAATTACTGCTGTGAAAAACTTGATCTTGAAAGGGTGTGTCAAAGTAAGGAGGGGGGAGGAGGCACATCTTGAAAAATTTTTAACAATCCCTGGCCAAGATCGTTCATTGAATCTTTTATATGCTGCCATCCGATTGTTATCATGAGTTGATTGTATAACAATCATGATCCTCATTTTAATAAATAAATACCAATCAGTTGTATTTTTAGAGATACTGTGCAAACAAAATGAAAATTGCTGTTATTGGACAATCCATGTTTGGTGCTGAAACCTACAATATTTTGCGCAAAAATGGACACAAAGTAGTCGGAGTTTTTACGATACCAGATGTTGGTGGGAAGCCAGATCCTCTTGGTAACGTAGTGCAAAATATATTTGTTTAAATGTTCTCATACGTTTTTGTCATTACAGCAATTGCCGCAAACCAGGATGGAGTTCCTGTATACAAGTTTAAACGTTGGAGACTAAAAGGAAAGCCGATTCCAGATGTTGTGAAGCAATATGAAGAATGCGGTGCAGAGTTGAATGTGATGCCATTTTGTTCACAATTCATCCCAATGAACGTTGTCAATCATCCACAAAATGGATCCATTATATACCATCCTTCCATTTTACCAAGACATAGAGGGGCATCAGCAATCAATTGGTAAAACTTTTAGTGGAGCTAAATTTGTATATTTAGAATTCATTTGTTGTTTTCTATGTGGCCATATGTTAGTTCAAGATTAGCAAGTTAAAAGATCTTTGAAGAAACGGGAAACATAGATATAGCAATTTAATTGAAAGATGACAAATTCTTTCAGTTTTTTCTTAATGTTGATGTTATCAATGAGTTTTATTCTTTGTAATGATTACTTTCTGCCATTTCAAAATACCACTAAATTTGGTATTTTGTAATAACAAAGCATGAGGATGTGTTGTAGCGCTTGTTAATTAGTTGTGTGATTTGTGTCATTTGTGTGAAGGACGTTAATGTCTGGTGACAAGAAAGCTGGTTTCACAGTATTTTGGGCTGATGATGGTTTAGACACTGGACCAATTCTACTTCAACGTGAATGTGATGTAAAACCAAACGACACTGTTGACGATTTGTACAATCGCTTTCTTTATCCTGAAGGAATCAAGGCAATGGTTCGTTATTCAATTATATCTTTCAGTCTTGATAAATGATAGGATCATTCCATTTATAATTTAGGGATTGATCGCCCATTTTCTAGTTTTGCCTTTATATTGCATGTATGGATAGATTTCACTAAACCATTTTGATTAAAAAAATATGAACGTTCTAGATTACCTGACTTTTGAGATATTCCATGTTGAAAATTCCCCATTTGACAGCGTTTATTTGATCATGCTTGACTGGTTTTACATTTATTGTGGCTCCTCTTGAGCTACAGAGATGATTTAAATGTCTATTCCCATAATTTTGAGGGTGCTGAATCTGAAAATCACTCTAAAAATGACGTATTTCCAGTAGTTTGGGCTGTAAGCAAAAATTTTGATTGTTGTATTTTGACATCAATTACTCAGTGCTCTGTAGTCAACTTTTTTTCTGCTTTTTACCAAACAAATCATTAACTTGCAAACTTTATGTATCACTTGAAATTGTATCTGGCCGGTTTTGTTCAATAGACGAAATAAACAAAAATAAATTGAAAACCACAAAATTAGCAAAATAATCAAATTCCAACTTCATTGGTAACGCATGATTGGTGTTTTCCTATTCTAGCTCTTCTTGGAGCCAGGGAGCTAATTCAAATATATATTCCCACACTACTGGGAATGCTTAATCTAAAAGTCACACTTAGAATGTTCTGTTAGTTTTTGCTGCAGCAAAACCAAAACTAAACTTTGTTATTTTAAGATCAGCTATTCCATACTACTGTTTGCCTTATCAGTTGGAAAAAGGAAGTCTGGTAAATAAAAATGTAAAATACCTCGTTTAGAGCATATCCAACATCAACTTTTGCCTTGTATCAGAAGACAGCTGCCGTGATGTTTTGTATATGAGGCTCCAAAACATATTGTATTAGTTTTAAAATCAAAATTGCAGGAACTTAAATGAAAATCACCTACTACTCTGATGGCTTGACAGAGCAATTTAAAAATTACAAAAATATGGTATGCCAATGCTTTTGTTACTCAGATTTTGCCTTCAATTTACAGTGGATAGTTTTCGCAACAAGCCATGGCAAGTCTGCTTGCGATGGTATTGGAGGCACTGTGAAGCACTTGATCCAAAAAGAAATCTTTGATCGTTTATTATCCAATTAAATTATTAATGTTTCTGAAATTATGCATTACTGTACCAATGGCATCAGCAGAATTCGCTGTTTTGAAATTTCCTCAACTTCTCTCAAGGCAACAAGAGCTCAGATGTCAAAACGATTTCAGTTGGGTAGCACAATTGCAGGAACAAGATCCTTTTACTACTTTACTCCATTTGCTACTAATCAAGTTGGCTGCAGGTTTATTAGTTTAAATTTAAGATTCTATGCAAAGTTTACTTTTGTTGATGTGCCAACTGCACTTCAAGTGCAACCAATAAATTTTGCTGTTTGTTTATATAACTTTCAGTGGTGGATTGTCACGGTTCTAAAAGTGAATAACTGTGAGCAAGATACTGAAGTGAAACTTATGCATCCGTGTGGTCCAACAACTTTAGTCTGTTTGCCAATTCACGAAGATGTTTGCAATATTTCATACACTGGCATTTTGTGTAAAGTTGATGCATCTCATCAAAGTGCAAAAGTGGGAGAAACTACAAATTTTCGACTGGTGATCTTGACAAGATATTGGAAAAATTTCATGCTTGTTAACATTTAAAAATATGTAGTAGTAACCAGAGGTGAGCAGAGTGCTTCTGGCACACGAAAGACAACTTTGCAATGTCGAAATTTTGCATTGTTTTCAATGTGTGAGGACAAAGTGTTTGACAACGTAAATAATTACCAATTTGTGACTGAGGTATTTTTTGTACAAGTAACTGCAATGTTGAAACGGTCCGTAAATTGATGCTAGCTTGAAACTTTTACTAAATATGTTGCAGTCCTTCTAGGTCATAAAGCTGAGGTTGCATTGAAATGTATAAGCTCCAATGGTAAAAATGTTAACGACATCGTAGTGGTAAACTGTTAATCTCAAAATAAACAAAGAATGGTTTTCAGCAAAACTAGTACAACTCTAACGTTCTATATGCATGATTTTTAGATTTAGCATCCCTAAAAATGTGGGAGCATATCTGAATCATCTTCCTGGCTTAAAAGAAAACCAGCATAAGTGAAAATCACTCAAGCATGACCAAAATGGTTGAAATTAAAAAATTTTGTTTTGCAGCTAAACTAATAGAAATAGGGATTTTTAAATTTAGCCTTCCCAAAAATGTGGGAATAGATACTTCAATCATCTCCCTGGCTCAAAGAAGAGCTTGAATAGGTGAAATCCAGTCAAGCATGATTAATAAAGTTGAAATTTGGCCATTTTGTTGATTTTGTGCTTCTCAATATATTTTTATTGATTTCTTATATCGAACATAACGGGCTATGAACAATTTTAAGTGATTTACCAAGTTTTAATATAGCTTTGAAAAAAGCTGTTTTAGCCATAAGCTTTTTGTGACATTCTGATCAGTAAGCGGTATCGCAGCGAGAGGCCATATAGGAACGAACGTCTTGAAAACCGTTTGTCAGTTTAATGCACACTGTCCATTTTCTAGAAGATGCTGACCAGTAGTAGAGTCACTGTCCGGTTTAGTGTCATTTCGTTCGCACGATCTGTGTGGTTGAAATTGGTGTGGACGAGCCAGTTGTGTCTCAATCATCGCGGAAGAGGTTGCTTGATGCAATCCAGTAGTCGTTGAGGTGTTTGCCCTACATACTGTCGCACTTGTATTCATATATAACAGAGCTTTTCTGAATAATAGGTAGAACATCCTTGCGTGCAAACTTTTTCCAAGCTCGTGGACAGCTTACCTGTCTAAAGGATCCTCTTTTCCAAGTGTTTGAGAGACTCCCAAACACTTGAAAAAAAGAAGTCAAAACAGCTGTGGAAATCTGCTATGGTTCCGTCAGCATCTGCTTGGTCTTTACGTCAAAGCGCATGCTCCCAATAGCCCGCAAGGATGTTCTACCCATCAATCAGAAAAGCTCTGTCTTATATGAATACAAGTGCCACTGTGATAGTCAGTATGTATGGCAAACATTTCAGCGACTACTGGATTGCATCAAGAAGCTTCTTCCACAATGGTTAAGACAACAATTGACTCTTCCATGCCAATCACAACCACACAGATCGTGCAAACGAAATTACACTAAACTGGACTGTGACTCTGCCATTGGTCAGCATCTTTTGGAAAATTAAACAAAATTAAACTATGACAACAAGCGGTTTTCAATCCTGGCCACAGCATGCAGCTTTTTCCACCTCAATCTCTTAGAGGCTGTTTATATCATGACTCAGCACCCAGTGTTATGCAGACAGGAAGAGTTTTTTACATTCTCAAACTCTTTCAATGATTTCGGCGTTCCTATTTGGCCCCTTGCTGCGCTTTCTTTAGGATTTCTCTGTTGCAAAATCTTTTTGTTGTCACGCTTTGCAATACCAGTACTATCATTGGCTTGTCCTGATTGCTTACCATCCAAATTAATGCAACAAAACTACTTACTCACTCTAGCTCTTCTCTTCTTCATGCGATACTGCCAATGATGAGAGTGTCACAAAAAGCTCACGGCGAAAACAACTTTTTTCAAAGCTATATTTAAAATTCTGTACCACCACCAAGATATTTGTGTAGATAGAGTTTGGAAATTAATGATTTGTTTGGTAAAAAGCAGAAAAAGGTTGGCTACAGAGCACTGAGTAATTGATGTCAAAATACAACAATCAAAATTTTTGTTTACTGCCCAAACTACTGGAAATACGTCATTTTTAGAGTGATTTTCAGATTCAGCACCCTCAAAATTATGGGAATAGACATTTAAATCATCTCTGTAGCTCAAGAGGAGCCACAATAAATGTAAAACCAGTCAAGCATGATCAAATAAACGCTGTCAAATGGGGAATTTTCAACATGGAATATCTCAAAAATCGGTTGATCTAGAACGCTCGAATTTTTTTTAATCAAAATGGTTTAGTGAAATCTATCCATACATGCAATATGAAGGCAAAACTAGAAAATGGGCGAACAACCCCTAAATTAAAAACGGAATGACCATACAGCTACATAGACCGTTTTATGTTTCAGACCCACTTTAGAGTTCCCGGTACTGCTGGGTTCGTGTTTGATTTATCACTAGCACTGCTACCAAGGCAGGATTGCCATAAAGCGTCCTTCTCAAACCCAGTTACAGATTCCATGCTTTGAACTTGAAAATCTTGATTTCGAAACCAGCTTTTTTTTGAAATGACTTGTGACTCAGTCTGGTCCCTGATAAAGTAAAGTTTCAAATTAGATTTGTTCTGCATTCTTGCATAACAAAATGTATCAGTTTTTATTTTTTGACAAATCTTATTTGTGTTCCAGGCTGAAGCCGTGCAGCTTATAGCTGATGGTAAAGCACCAAAGATAACGCAACCCGAAGAGGGAGCCACCTATGAACACATTATGAAGAAAGAAGTTGCAAAAATTGATTGGAATCAACCTGCTTTAGACCTTCATAACTTTATTCGTGGAAATGATAAAATACCTGGCGCATGGACCACAATAGATAAAGAGGTGATTATGTGAGATGGTTATAATACGTTAGTTTTATTTTAAAGTTGTTTTAAATTTATTTTATTTTCTTTGTCTTGAATAAAATAATCGGATAGAGAGAGTTCCGTTTTATAATCTGGTTTTGACCCCGTTTGTAGAAGTGGCTAAATTCACCTTCTGGCAATCATGAAAACAGCATTGTGCCACTTTGTTCTGTTGATAAAGTAATTTCTAATCATTCTGTTCTTCGACCTGCCTTTTTCATGTCTTTTGTCGCTCATGCCCTCTTCCAACCGCTTCAAAATCTAACGCTCTTCTCAACACATCATAGCCATCCTTTCCCAAATAGTTTTGTACCACCGCAGCCATTTGATTTCGCCAGTCTATTTGCAGTTTCTCGCAAACTCAGCACATCTATTAGTTCTTTGCCATCCGTTTATGAATTATCGTAATTTAAATCCATATATTGCTCTTATCGTTGCTCCTTCTGTCCTTCTGAAAATCGTTATTTCATTTTCACTTTGCCAGTTTTATCTTCCAGTGATGAAAAAAACGTCGCAGTTGCATAGACGGTCATATGTTCAAATCTGCTTTAGATTACCTGTATTGCTGACTCGTTGACTTTACTTCTGTACAGCAACCCTGGCCTCACACAGCTCCGATAAATCCTTTGATTTTTAGCGAAAGCCTTTTTCCACCAAGTAACTTTTTACATCTTATGTACAGTAGAACGCCGATTATCCGAACGCTTCTCTGACAAACGCAATAAAAGCGCATCTACATTCTTATTCTGAGAAATCGCTATCTGCGCTTGATAACGGACTGTGTTTAATTGCAAAAGCGTTTAAGTTTAAACTAATTTAGTGACTATGTCTTCCATGAAAAGAAAACGGAACGTAGTGACGATTGAGACAAAGCTTGAGACTATCGATCAAATAGCAATAGGAGTGAGGATTTCTTTTTTGGCAGTGCGCAACAATATTGGCATTGTTATTCGTTTATCCGAATCACCCTTGGTCCCAATTAGTTCGGATAATCGGCGTTCTACTGTATTGTCAAACCTACTTTTGATTGTACTGTTATTGTGTCTTCATTTCCATTACTGGCATTCAACCTGCCCTTCGGATGATATAAAATCATTAATTCCATTTGGTCACGAAATGATAGTCCTCATTTGGTTCTACTGTACCTTTCATTAATGCATGACTTCTTTTACAAACAAAAAATATTGCCGGACTTTCTTCATTTTTGCATGTGCATAGCATCGATTTTACCATCTTGCCACACGTGGTACATAGATCAATTTTGCTCTTCATTATCGCTCCATTTGAATCACTCACCGCCACTTTTGTACCAAGGTTTATACGTTTTATATTAATCGAACCTTTAATACAATATTTGCATTTGTACGACATAAGCTTCGTAGTTTCACTTATGCACAGAGAAATATTTTTATGTATTTATGTTCGTGGTCGTTTTAATTTACAAAGCTGTGTAATTCAATGACAGCTATCTTTTGTAAAAGTTTTGTTGAAGTCCACATTTTCTGTTATATCACTTACAACTGTGGTTCCCAACTGGAGATGCTGACCTGCCTAAAGAAGATAACGATAAAATCACATTTTAGGGTAGGTGAATGAAGATTTATGGAAGAGATTGAGTTTATGCGAGGCCAATTTTTACTGCAGTTTTTATTGACTAAAAGAGAAAAACTGTAGCCTTTTGTGCAATATGATAGGTGGTTCGCATTGTTGAATCCCATGTCAAAAATTTCTTATTTTCACGTAAATTGCAACAGCAATATTCCTATTGACATTGTAATTCAATTTTTTTAATAAATGTGTTGCAATTATTTTGAATGTAAAGGAGGTAAAGAATAACATCAAATAGGTTGGGGGAGGCGACATATTGAAAAGGTTGGGAATCACTGATTTACAACTTCCTGTGTGCCATTGTATTCCAACTGTGGGCCTGCGGAGGTTTTTTTGTGGCCCGTAAATGATCTGAAGTGGAGCTTTTGGAAATTCGTTAGGGAAAATAGATTTCCGAAATAACAGAGTTTGCTTTGACAATGCTTTTAATTTTTAAAAGCACATACATATCTGATGGTACACTTTCTGTTATGAAACAAGCTAACATAAATTCAGAAACCGAAGAGCAGATGAAACACTGAACAATTGTTTACAATTTGCAATCATTAATATTAGATATGACTCACAAGCAAAATAGTATCAGACAGGGCTCGATCACAGGCATTCCACTAAAGCTTTGTAAAAAATTTAATAGTTATTGCTGCTGTTTCAGATTCATTAGTGTCAATTGTTTTATTTTTCATTTTGACCGAATTGGCCCGAAAGTTATTAAGTTGGATGTAAAATGGCCCACAAATCTAAGTATTTGGTCAACCCTGCCGTATACAATTGCTTTCATCTTGTGGTCTCCATTTTTCAAGCTAGTTGAGTTGCCTGCTATGTACTTGTTGTATAAGCAAGTTTAATACAATTATAATAAAGCAGATAAACCATTTGATTCATGGAATATGTTTATTTGAGTATAAGGCACAAAATTTTCTACCAAAATAAAAACTCAAAGTCTGAGCGCGCGTTATATACGAGTGCGAGTCGAGAAAAAGTAAAACAAAGTTTTATACCGATTTTTAATCAAAAATCAGGGGTGCGCGTTATAGTCGAATAAATACGGTTAGTGCAGCAATCTTGCTGCTCTCTTGGTTTTAGAAATCTTGCAAGAAGCAGCCTTATTTATCAAAAGTACTCTGATTGCACGACGCGGTATATTTTAGAAAGTGACTTTGTTTGGATCGAGCATTCATCGTAGCAAGATGCCTTCCGGGAATGAAGTTCTTGTTGAAGGAATGCAGCGGCCAGCAATCGTTCACAAAAACGGATTGCTGCTGTTTGGAAACGACGGAAAAAAGGTTGGAACATGTTCAACGTCGTTGCTATAGCGATGCCAAATTAACAATGCACTTATTGTTTAAAATTGCTGTTACACATAGTATCGAAATCCTAAGGATAAGCCGAGAAGTCATTTATTGTGCTTATATGGTTAGTTGTTTGTATCCATCAACTGCAACAAAAAACATTATCGCACTAAACCTAAGTTTTGTCGCTAGGTTTTTGCAGGTTTGTAGCCTATTATTATCACCACCTTACATACGGTCCAGCATCGCAGTGACAAAAACTTTTTTCCAAGTATTTTCTTGATATCACCATTTGTGACATTAAGCTATAGTGGAAAAACCTTTCCATTTGCAAACTGAGGAGTGTGCCACGGAAAGGTTGTCACCAAACAACTTGTTTCGAAGCTATACTGAAAATATTGTATGTTTTCACGCTGGCTTGCTACTGCAGTTTTAAAGGCGAGACATTGGTTAAATACAATGATTAGACTTTACCTCGGGTGTCGGCAATCGCGAATGTTTACTTTTTTGAGTATGACAGTTATGACGTGTTTCGTCGGTTTGCTTTACACACATGTCTGATCTTTGACACATATTCACCAGTAATTTTCCATTACAATTATTAACCGATTACCATTAACTGAAGGGTCATGTCGTCAAACTAGCCTGCGCAATGGATATAGCAAGAATTTAGTAACACTTTACCACCAGACCAGAGGTTCCCAGGTTTTTTTGCTGTTCGTATCTCTGTTTCGTTGGAGCACCCTTCGTACCCTTGATAATATTGAGTGAAATTTGCTAATGCGCAATCAATTGAAAACATGAAATTTGCACCTCTTGAAATCTAATATCGTCTTCCTGGTTGGGAACCTCTGCACCAGGGTATGTGACTGCAGGTTATGGCTTAGAATATTGCCCTTGCCTTCTATTAATTCTGTTACGTCATTATCGTTTTTGACCACTGATCTAGGTCAAGACAAATTTTCGGCCTCAGTAAGTCCCATTACGAAGAGGGATCTGTTAATACCCATTACATAGTTTTGTTGTGAATTTCAGATCAACGTTAAAAATATTCAATATTCGGACGGCCGAATGGTTCCTGCTTCCAAGTTTGGTCAAGCAGATAGCTCCGATTCCCTGGAACTAACTACTGAAGAAGAAGGAATGAAGGGCAAGTTGAAAGTAGCCTGGGAAGGAATTCTAAACAAGAGCATTGAAGGTGGAACCGACTTTTTTAAATCTGGTGCAGGCTCTATGGACGTGGTTAGGTAAGTTTACTACTGCGTGTAATGTTTTCGCGAGAGCAACCCAACTAACAAATCCCTTATTTCTTTAGCCACATAAATCCGCTTTGGTTTCTAGTCAAACTTATCGAAGCCAGGATTAACTGCCCTACTAAAGTACGACGCAGGCATCGATTGAAATTAAACGTTCACAAGTTCTTCTAGCTTTTATAAAACTGACAGTTTTATAGTAAGGCAATATTTTTAACTCTTATCTAAGTGAGTTACTGCTTATCGTGCAATACCAAGCTAAGATGTGACAGATGAATTTTAAGTTACTTTTACTCAATTCAAGGTGTAGGTAGCTTGTAACCATTAAACGTCGATCGACTATCATATTACGTAACAGCTACCACGGTGTAAACATGAACAAAAATGGAATGGAATTAAGGTTTTTCTGAGTTCGTCTTTGGCATTATGCATTGCGCAACTGCCATGTTTGTTGTTATGTTTTCATGCTCAGGTTTAACAGTGTTATAGTCAGCTCTGCAATTTTTGCTGAACTCTTAAACAGCTAAACACAGCCTACCGCTTTTTGAAACTGGTCTGCTTGATCGTTGGCTTAAAAAGCGCTTTACATTGTATTTTTTGCTTAGTTGCAATGTGTGAGGATCTCACTGTGACCGCATATCTGGCAGTTCTGGTAACTAAAACGAGACTAAACACAAGTTTTTCATGTTTTGTCACAAAGAATTTTTTTAGCAAAAGATAATTAATTAACAGTGTGTTGATCATATCTTCTTCAGGTTGGTCGAAGAAGCCAGGCAAGCAGTTGGCGTTGCATTGAAAAATGAAGACGTGTACATGAATACTACATTTGAACAATTTGTTCAAAAAGTAAATATTTTACCTTAACAATTGATAATACTTCATGTGATGTTTTATGTTGACCTGTAACATATCAAACGAAGACTTCTTCAGGATGTTTGTTTTACAATGAGTTACTGCAAGAAACCTTTAATAGATAAGTTTTAGATCCACAAGCAGCGCTCTGAATTTAATTTCAGGTGTCTTGTGTTAGTGATGACAATTTGATTGGTGTTTGTTGAGACTGTGGTCATTATTCAACCCTCTATGCCTTCTTTTTCCCCTTAATATAAAAATTAGAGTTGAAATTTTTCTAGAAATGCAATCGTTAACTAGCAACTTTGCTGTACGGAAATGCTGGAGACGGTAGAGAGCATGTAGTGGTGCTGACATTCTTTGAAAACGTTCAAACTGATTTGTGGCATTTTTGCGCTTTTTCCTGTTTTCTATGCGCTAAATGAGAACAGCAGAACTGCAGATGTTTGCTACATTTAGCTGTAGCTGTTATTTGCTTCTTATCCAGGTGATCCGCGTCTTCAGAGGATTGGAAGTGGAGGAGGAGTTGGAAGTTGATTACGCGGAGCAGAGTGCGCTGGGAATGACACTGAAGATGCCTCATCGGTTATTCATTAACAATGAGTTCATAGATGCATCAAACGGTGATGAGTACGATACAATTAACCCCGCAGATGAATCGGTATGTATAATCTGCATCAGTTACATTCAGAAAGATTTGATAACAACTAAAAACATCTCTGAAAATGCTTTAAATTTTGATTCACTTTAGAAGCGATCCTTACACTTAGATACGACTTCAATGCATCGTCATCTTAAGGCCAAATGGTTTTGTGTTCATATTTGTTTTGTCAATTTTCTGATTTCAATTTACATATCTTCGAGTAAATAAGCTATAATAATCTTCAAGCTTGCTAACTAGGGCTGTTCAAAAATACACTTTTTTTTCAAAACTTGATGGTCACACCCTAGATTTGTTCCAATTCATGACAGAAGACTCCACAAAAAATTAAAGCTTTCTCGGTTGAGCATTGACCGTGTGAATTCACTTTACAGTTTTTGGGGGCAACGTGGGGAGCCAAAACACAAAATCGATCATAACTCCCAAACCAAAAGTCCTAAAAGACCATATGGTCACTTAAAATTTGCAGAATACCAATACACATTGCACCAAAATGTAAAAAATGCATATTATTTCTAGAAAAAAACAAACTTAAAAAAATTTGGACAAAAAATTTGAGTCTGCGAAATTTGACATAACTTTCGACAAATTTCAAAGACAAATTGTTAAAGAAAATAAATTTTCGAAGTGTTTAGAGCATTTTTTACAGCAAAGAAACAAATTAACCTTAATAATAAATTTCATAAACGGCTGTTGGATTGTTGTATCTTAAATTATGATAGTGGTTAGTTTAAGTGGTACAGCAGTTTAAACTGGTTATTAGTGGTGAAAAGTGCTTCTTACCAATATGGGAATCGAGTTGCCAGTTTACGCTCATAGAATGCTGCTTATCAGTTTAGTTTGGAAGCCAGTTGCCAGTTTAACCACAGAGATAACCAATCTATAGCAGTTAATTGGTTTACAAAAACCATGAATGATAGTACTAGAACAGAATAATGTGCTAGAACAAATAACTAGCAAAGATTGCGCACAAAACAAAAAACAAAAACAGCTTCGCTGGTAATTAATTTTGTGACAACGAAAAACTGAAACGTTGCAGTTTTTTTGTTGTAACTAAATAAATTTCCAGTGAAGCTGTTTCTTTTTCTGTGGGAAAAACTTCCAACAAATCAAGATGTTGTTGTACGCTTTCTTTATCACTTAAAAATTAAAAAATGCACTTTAAAAGAGTAATGAGTGCAACCTATGATGAAACGATTACTGTGTCGAAAAAGGTTGCGCAAAGTGCAACTCTTGGCTATACTTGCTACTTGAGTAAAAATACGGTTTCAACTCTTTCGCGGTGACCGCATTGTGAAAAAATGTCCGCAAGATGGCAGAGCGAAAAACTGCATAATTTGTCATCATTACTCATCTGTTTACTTCTACATCAAGTGTTATATATCGTTGAAATCTCTATCTCTTGAAGATTTCAAATATAATAAAAACAAAAAATATTTTTTTTTGTTTGAGTATGCAAATTTTATGCTAATTGGCCCCCGCAATAGGTGCTGAGTTGTCTTTGAAGTTGAAGTACCCTTACCTCAAAGATCACTACAGATTTTATTTTCGACCAATTTTTTTAGAAATGGTTGGTAGATGATGCTAAGGGAATGAGCTTTCAAAGTACATCAGTCAAAACTCACCTAAAAGCCTAGGTTTTCTACAATTTGCAACTTTATCAGGTCCATGATCTCTTTGTTGACAGGTACCAAATTTTGTTAATTAAATTTATTACCTAAAATGTGATCGGTCATTATCTGCTAAAGGTTAGCCTACATCATGTAACATTATGTATTTTTGAACAGGGAATTTCTTCAAGATTTAGAAAATATCAAGTTTAAATAGAATATGTTGTCACTGACAATGAAACAGCCGCTTTTTTACACCCTTGCCATTTGTTGAGAAACAAGGGGGATACAGCAAACTTTGATTTAGAGAAGCCAAACTTCTGCTAGCTTTTAAACTTGTTTTTTAGCTTCTGTTTCCTTGGAAACTTGATATAAAACTACGACTTTAGTAGTGAAATAGTTGCAGTTTATTTTATCTTTTTAAAGGATGTAATTTTTCTAAAAATTATAATTTAGTGAAGGTAAGTCGAAAATTTTTGAGGGGTTTTGAACTGACGTGATGTGCAGTACCTATTTTTGATCAGTAAAGATCATATACCGCTTAGCCCAAACTACTTAAAGTTATATATTGCTGGAAAGCAAATTTCCTAAGCTTTCAAATGAGACCGGTATCTAGCAACATATCGTATCTTTAAAAAACTAAATCTACTTTTTTTACTTATCATACAAATTTGTTTGAGGGGATTTTGAGACCCCTAAGGAATTTGAAAATTTTAATAGGTACACTTTATCATTATTGCTCGAAATTTTGTCAAATAATGTCACAAAAGAGTAGTTTTCATACTGTGTTAGTGATAAAGGGTTTGGTTTTGTGATAAACATGTAATCTCAATTTGATTTCAAGGTAATTGGCTCTTGCTAAAGATTTGGCAATTTTTGCCGTCTGCAACTGGCTCTTGGTTCTTTTAACCCTTTTTGGGAAGAAAATCCAAGAATTAGGGCACAAATTTCACATCTTCCGATGCGTGAAAAATTAAGCGTGACTTTTTGAAAATTTTATGAAAATCGGTTGAGAAATAAAGTCACAAACCCATTTTTAGTAAACTGATTTTGTAACTTTGGCGGAAAAAAATTCAAGGCAAACACTGAAAACACAAGATCATCATATGATCATTGCGGGAGCGAAAAAGTTAAAGAAGTTGAGTGATCTTTACGTGATGTCAAAAAAGAGCGCAAGACCCTAAAGCTGCTGTAAAACATCAAAAAGAATGGCATGTGTGCGTTGTCAACTTTTTGACATATCAAAGAAGGATATTGATAACCATCTTTCTGCCGAAGATTATCTCTTTGTTCAAGATCGGAAAGGACCCTGCAAAAGTATTTATGGAGGTAAAGAGCTCAAACAATTGAAACGTCAGTTGTCTAAACAAGAGCTGATAAAAAAAAAAGAAGGAAAACATCACAAGCTGAGCAAGAACTGTTGAGGAAAACAGTAAATACTTTTCAGCATTTACAAGTGCTAGTGGCAAAACGTCATCACTGAAAACTAATCCAAGTTTCTCAGGTTTTGAAAATACTTTCCTTCAAGGTACAAAGCAACACCGGATTTTATTGAATGCTTAACAGAGATTGCTCCAGTTTTTGTGGTTCTTTTGTCACGAATCGGAACCAATCTAGGGCGTGATCTCCAAGTTTTGAAAAAAGTTTGTTTTTGAACAGCCCTAGTGCTTACTAATAAATGCTAGATAACGAAGCAACTGTGTTATGTTGAACATGCTTTATCTTCGTGTACTGCATAATGTTGGTACACTTCAACTGTTACTCTAAGGACTATGTGATAGTATTAAGTTTGATTGCATGTTGATAACCTTTGTTTGTATTGCTTGGTTAAAAACACTTGTAATATCGGTAAGTAATGCCACTGTTGTTTTTTCTTGTCTAGGTGATATGTAAAGTATCAAAAGCAACTGTTGAAGATGTGGATGAAGCCGTAGAAGCTGCAAAAGAAGCTTTTGAAGGATCTTGGGGTTCAATGAATCCGCGCGATAGAGGAATGCTTATGTTTAAGTACGAGTGCTTTTAACATCCTTAAATGTAGCGTTTTTATGATGGATGGATTGTTATGTTTTTGCTGCTTCACTGTGCTCGTTTTATGTGGTGATTAGCATCATGCTTAGCAAATGCAATATCAAATGTAGCTTGAAATATTTGAAAACTTTGAAATGCGTCTAGATGTTGAACTTACCTCGGGCAAAGCTCTTGTGGCGGTGTTCTGTGAGGTATGGAAGAATAGTGGTATTTGAAAGAGTCTTGACATCTAAATGCTATAATGAAACTTTCCTTCTAATTTAATTGTAACCAACAGATTAGCTGATTTGATGGAGCAGCATCAAGAAGAACTAGCTGCCATCGAGTCGATCGACTCTGGTGCTGTGTATACACTTGCACTGAAAACTCATGTCGGAATGTCGATACAGACGTTCAGGTAAATTGGAATGATATAACATCGCTACTACGTAGAGCTAATTTTATTACCTGTTGAAAAAATGTTATCCGTATCAATGTGACAAATAACTTACTTCAGATAAACTCCTGATTTTCAAAATTTTAACCTATTTGTTTCTTAGCCACAACAAAAATATAGCAATTGAAAGATCAAATAAGTTGTTGTTGAAGCTTAACTCAATCACGTAGTATGTATTTGGCCAATTACGATATCAATACGACATCAGGTACTTAGTTATAGCAGATTCGTTTATTTTGACCTACATGTTGTTTGTTAACATTTTATAAAGATATTTCGCTGGATGGTGTGACAAAATACAAGGCAAAACAATTCCTATCAATCACGCGCATCCAAACAGAAATCTTAATTTTACAAAAAGAGAACCGATTGGGTAAGTGAGTGAAAGTCACCTACTGCTCTTTCAATTTCAATGAAGGTTCCGGTCTTTGTTTTACAAGTTACTTGCACAGACTGGGTTGCAACATCCAGTGTTATATATAATTTGATTTTTATCTACACAAGTAGAATCTTTCGCTGGCTTTTTTGTTGTTTGCTAACAGCTCGAGCTGCGATCATTGTATTTTCAACAAAATGTACAAAAGCCCTCCAGCGTACACTTGTAGGGTTTCGATAGGCAGCTGATTTCTCAATATTTTGCATGAAAGAGATGAGTGTGGGTTGACTTGACTTGTGATCCTGGAAGTTGTTCACTTCAATAACATTTGACAAAAGAGACTGACTGGTCCGGCACTGAACGAATGCTTCGATCATTTTACCGAGCAATATGTTGTTGTTGTGATTACCCCTCCTCTTCCTCGGGATGGAGGTACGGCACGAACGGCAATTCAGGTTCATGCCGTCAACCTAATTGAAATTAGGCTAGGGGAAAGATGGCAGCTCATTTCGAACCAGTCATGGATGACTGGTAGCCCCACCACCAACAAGGCGGACTGCCTCTGGTGGGTACCCAAGAGTCGACTTTCACAACAAGCTGGGTTAGCAACTTGACAATTGTAACCCGGTGAAGTACGGGCAGGCCACCGGTCTGCCACATAAAGGTGGAGGCGTCCCGTTAAGTGCCTTGCGCAAGGACACAACAAGCAAGCTTGCCGGCTTGTTCTCGACACTATCCCTTTTTTATGCTGAACGCCAAGCGGGGAAGCTGTAAATACCATTTTTTAAAGTCTTTTGATATGACTCGACTTAGGGAATGAACCAAGGTCTACCGACTGCGAAGCGAACGCTCTAACCACTACACCATCGCGCCGGTTACCGAGCTATATCGTTGACAGAGTTTGTGCGATCGTCATCCCGTGGAACTATCCTCTGATGATGCTGGCATGGAAGATGGCGTCTTGTCTTGCTGCAGGGAACACAATGGTTTTGAAGCCTGCCCAAGTAACACCGCTCACGGCTCTCAAGGTGGGCGATGTTAGTATGAAGATACAAGCGGGAGGGACTTGATTGTTTGACAGTTGAAAAAATCTTTTTAGTTAACTTATTCCTGCAAATATGGCTTTGCCTCGGAGTTCCCCTAGGATTTTCTTAAGGTATAATTTTTTTGTAGTTTGCAGAGTTGGTTGTCAAAGCTGGATTCCCTAAAGGCGTGATAAACATCCTTCCAGGAGCAGGTTCCAACATTGGTCAACGGATGGCGGATCATCCGGATATCCGAAAACTTGGCTTTACAGGATCAACTCCTATTGGGAAGCAAATCATGAAAAGGTTAAATTTTCGATCTTTCAAGTATAGTGTAGTGTACAATATCTTGTATAATCTCGCAGTGTGTAGTGCGGTTTAATATGCGGCCGTAACTTTTATGATTATGCACAGAACTTTAGTTCAATGTAGAATACTTTCGAATTTGAACTGTTGATTGCTAGGCCATTGTCGAATCTAGCTGTGTTATTACTGCCACTCTGGACATGAGTAAGTGGTACCAACATCACGTATTCTCCTCGTTGTGATGACATAGTACGTGCTATGTTTAGTGCTGCTTTGAGCAATCTAAAGAAGGTGTCCCTGGAACTCGGCGGGAAATCTCCTCTAATTATCTTCAGTGACTGCGATATGGATAAAGCTGTTCGATTTGTAAGCAAATTTAGAAACACCATTTCTATGTTTAATTTTGATATTATGAACGCATTGTATTTGATGTTGCTTTACAAAGAAGCACATTTTTTTGGAAGATGTTTTTTTCCTAAAACTGTTACTGTTCGTGAAATCCCTAATTTTTATGAAACAGGCTGCCTAAGTTTGCTGTCCAGGACAGGTTGCCGTCATAATAGTCAGAATGGTTAGAATATAAATTTAAGTGGTCAAAAAAATTGGATGTCAGAATGGAAGTGACTAGAACCGCAAAATGATGAAATGGAAGCAGAGTAATTGTCCTTGGTTTACGCCGATCTTATTTTACACAGGGCATGAGTTCTGTCTTTTTCAACAAAGGTGAGAACTGTATTGCTGCTGGCCGTCTCTTTGTTGAAGAATCAATTCATGATCAGTTTGTGGAGCGAATCATTGAAGAAATAAAGAAAATGAAAATTGGAGACCCACTGAGTGCTAGCACCGATCATGGTCCGCAGAATCACAGGTACCAGTGTAATGATTCTAACTGAGCTGCTGTGTTTGAGTGCTTATACTTCTTGCTTTTGTTGTGGAGGTGTAGAATTTCTCTCTAGACCAGTAGTTGTTGTCGTGAAGCATGATATACTGTATTTACTTGTAACAATTACACATTTCTGGCTAGATTTACACGTTGTTAAGGAAACGAATAACAAAAAATTGGATTTTTTTATATTTTTGAGAGAGAGAGAGAGAGATGCAGTTTTTTAAATCGGTTTTGTTCGCGTTAACGCAGGTGGCCGGATTCACCTCGTACTTCTCGATAGTTCGTAAACACCATCACGACAATTTTACTATTAATTGAGCGGAGTGTATTTTATTTGTATCTTTTTTGTCCCTTGCGCGTCGTGGAAAATCGCGTGGTCTTTTACTATGATAAGTGAATTACCATTAAAAATGATTCACGATAACGATTTATGTCGGACTTTAGTATAAATATACTTAGGCGTAGTAAAGTCATCGGAATCAACTTCGTTCTTGGTGTCACCGAAACACAGAGTCACTGAGACATGCGCTTGTGCTCTTGCGTTTATTACAAATGTGAGGCGAGGGGTAAAATGGGTACTGCTCTAGGTTAAACAATGGAAGCAAAGGACAAGGGCGAAGCTCAGTACATAGCAAATCATCCATAACTTTGCTTGCAAAACTATAAATAAGCGAGCTAGTGTTCTTTCCTCCTAAACGTTTCTTTCAATTCGATTCATCTTGACCTTTTGATTTAAACTTTCTGCACGCGTGCAGAAACGAGTGTAGAAAAGTTGCATTATGTTCTACTTGCTCACCGCACACGCCCAAGCAACACAGCGCTGGAGCATTACTAGCTTAATTATCACAGTTTTAAGTAGGTAAAACAAAAATACGACTGCGCACTGCACACGTTTATTGTTTTGTGACTACGTGTATTTTTTGTTTAATTGCGTGTAATTATTTCCTCTTCATCGCTTTTTGTTAGTTCAAATGTTTGTTTTCTGTACTCATGTATTGTAAACATGTTTACAAATGTAATTTGTGCAGAGCGCACTTGGAAAAGCTTGTTGAATATTGCGACATTGCTGTGAAAGAAGGAGCGACATTGGTGTATGGCGGGAAGCAAGTTGATATGCCTGGTCTCTACATGACTCCAACAGTCATCACAGATGTGTACGATCACATGTATGTTGCTAAAGAAGAATCGTTTGGCCCTGTGATGATTATTTCAAAGTTCGCTGAAGGGTAAGTATTTAGTTTCAAGATTTGCTTTGATTGAATTAGAGAAGGAGAAAGGCGTTAGTGTTTTTGTTAAGCAATTTTTGTGCCGTATTTAATATGTCAGTAATTTTGTATGTTAGGGAAGAATAAAAAAAAATGTTTTTTAAATAAAAAGTTATTGTTTTTGTGTGAAGAAGAAGAATATTTCAATCGTGAATCATGGTCTGTTACTGGTGGGTCTGCCGGTCTACAGCTACATTTCACCTTGTGTAGTGTGAGAACACCTCTGAATCACTCTTTTGCTATTCTATGTTACTCGTTTAATTTTTTCAGAGACATCGACGGAGTTTTGAAGAGCGCTAACGGCACTGAATACGGCCTGGCATCCGGGGTATTTACTCGTGACATCGGCAAAGCCCTCTACGTCACCGACAAATTAGATGCTGGCACGGTGTTTGTAAACACGTACAACAAGACGGATGTGGCCGCGCCGTTCGGTGGCTTTAAACAATCTGGGTTTGGTAAAGATTTGGGTGAGTTTAGACAAATTTTATGAAACTTAGCCTCTACTCGGCGATGGGAAGCCGTCTAAGGAAGTAATGTGTGTGATGATCAGCACGTTTAGCGTCAACAAGTACAGTGTCAGTATTAGTGAAATATATAGGAGATCGTACGTATAGCATACCGTATATGCTCGTTTTACCGCCCGGTCTTGATTAAGGGCCCGTTTGAATAGCCGCCCGTGTGAACAGAACTTAAAAATAAATAAGGGCCCGTGCTTGAATACCCGCCCGATGTAAAAGCTGATTTTTCAGTGATAGAGAACAATAGGAAATAAGAAGCAGCTCAAATAAGGGCCCGTTTGAATAAGGGCCCGGTAGTGAGTTTGGTTGAAAAAAATAAGGGCCCGGGCTACTAAACGAGAAAATACGGTACGTGGTATCTGCCGCTTAAATGGCCACAAATTGGTTAGGTTGTTTCAATGAAGTCGTCACTGAGAGGCGAATATTAGCAGGGTTGAGATTGTGAAATCGACCTGCGTTATTTCTGCGTTGTGCACGTCGCAAAGACATTTGACACCAAATTTTTCTTGTTGCGGTCTTTGTGGCAGAAATACACTGTGCCAGCTTGCAATGCCTGCAGCCTAAGAGGGGTGTAAATGCAATTCTATTACCGAGGTATTCCGCAACCGAGCTTGACATATATAATTTGACTAGGTAATGACGAAAAGGCAGCCCAACATGTTGTGCTGTTTACTTCCAGTACAAGAGGATTTCATTTACCACAGATTTAGTCTTGATGGTATGAGTACAGTTTGTGCTTGTACCCTTTTGAAAGGCACTTGTCGCCAGGCACACAATCTGCATTGTATACCTAGTTGATCTGTCGACCTTCAATAGCGACACAAGTGTCTTACTGCACAATTTTGGTTTGGCAATGTTTTGATGATGACTAGGACGTTGTTGTGGATTGAGTGCAGCGGAGGAACTTCTCCGAAATCATATAAATGGTCTCTTGCTCTGCAGCTGCAGGAAAGAGTATTAGTCTCGTAAAGAGTATTAGTCTCTTAACAATAATTATTTGTCCACATTTGCTGATCAATAGCTTCACATAACCAAAAAAAGGTCGAGGTTGCTTACAATATCTGATATGTAGTTGCTACAGTTTGCAACGTCGCGGCGGTACATTATTGCTTAAGAGTAGTTGATGAATATCGGTAATAAGAATGTAGTACTTTTGTTTGTACAGTTACAGTTTCAAGGCAAAGCTGAAAAAAGTTGATTTAGTTGTTCCCTTGTTGAACAATAATAAAGGACAATAAAGTTAATATTCTCAAAAATATTATGTTTGTAGTTACTAGGTTTTGCCATATCACGGCAAGGCTGTGTACACCGTTGCGAATAATTCGTGACTTGCGAGTAAAAAATCTAGATACCGTTCACTAATAATAGTCTGTAGAAAGACTTGATACCATTCACTAACAAACTCTTAAGTACATCACACATGTTGCGAGGTTACGCATAAATTTTTTCAATACACTGCAATGGTGCTGCAATTTGCAGGATCCTATTGCTTAGGGATACAAGGTAAATATTACAATTCAAATAATGAGTATGAAATGACAAAATCATACGTTACGGTAAACCCAATTAAGAAATCCAGCCAAAAAAGGCAGACGCAAGTTTTTTTTTTGCTGAATTTTCTGATTGGTTTTTCATATGAAGTGTAATTTTGGCGTTTCATTACTCATTATTTGTGAAATTGTAATTACTGATTGGATACTCCTACGGTGATGTTGGGATGTTGAAATTTTATAAAGCTGAGTGCTATTAAAGTGTTCGATTGGTTACATGCTGTTGTTCGAATTTTAATTATTTTAGTTCTAAACCGCGACACAGTTGTCCTCGATTGTTTTATTAGCTCAATTGATATGGTTTCAAGTACACCAGACAAGTTCTTAGTTGATGCGATTCATGTTACGTCTTTTTTTTTACTGAACTTAATTTAATATTTCAGGCGAAGAAGCTTTGAACGAATACTTAAAAACGAAATCTGTGACGGTTGAGTATTAAACCGCCATCATCAATGCCTTTCACAATCCATCTACTAGGTACTCCGAACTTACTTATACCTATTTATTCACTTTACCCTTTCTATAAAACGCTAAATCACTCGTACAATTGATATTTACTCGCACGGAGGGTGCTCGGAACAGCCTTATAATGCTAAATCTATTCTTTCTATTTTTGGTGTTAAAAAGTTAGTTTTAAGACTTTATTTGGAAAAATATGTATGTCCTGAATCATTTTTACTTTTTGTTGCTCTGTTTTCTTTGCGAATCGCTAAATTAATACTGTACAAGGTCGTATTTTTATTTTACTTTTTATCTACTTTTGCTTTCACTTCTGTAAGAAAAATGTCGTTACCCCTTAATCATCCGATAAAGCAAAGTCGGTGAAGGCCAAACAGCACGTGATTCCTTCCTTATATACAAATTCTCAGTTCAAAACCTAATGTCCAAATTTTTTGGTACAATGCGTGCTTACGAAAAATACTGCACAACACAGTGTTTGACAGTGATTTTAATTGCATGAAATGATGAACAAATTTTGGGATTATATTTTTTGCCAATAATGTAAAGCGAAGCCTAAAAGTTGTTTCGCGGTGTTACTCGTGAACTGTCATTACTCCATTACTATCTTAATTCAATTTTTTGCCTGCATCATGCTTGTCCACTCTTTCCATTGCTTTCAACATTATTCCGTGAGCTATCATTGCCTTTAACGCAGTCGAGATGCCTGGCCATGAAAATACAGTATTGGTAGTGGTATTAATGCTACTATAGTTTCTACCCTATGCTTACAGCGTTTTGGTGAAGGTATCTTCATTGATAAAGACATGACGTAAGGAAATTAATGTTCTGCGGCATCCAACAAATTGCATAAAGTTTGTGTCTGCACTTAGCACAACCGCTTCAACTGCTAGATCAACAAGGTGTCATATCAGAATTAATTAGTTTTGCGTTTTACATTAGAGAATGCTTAATAAATATTCTTAAAATCAAATCTGATGCAATGCGTGTTGAAGGACAAGTAATGCCATTGTGTTTACGATAATGATATCTTCTCTGCTTGTCATGCAAGTGAGCGTGAATTTGGGAAAAAGTGACAGCTTTTTTATTGTTGCTACCCGACCCCATCCGAATGATGTGAACATGGCAAGAGACCATGGAGCCATAGAAGCCGGGAAACTCTCCGAGGTTTGGACTAAAGGTCGTAGAGAGATTGCCTAAGGGCGATTGCACGATAGTGCAGAATGAGAGGAGTCCCATGTCAGATGACCGTAGACGCTGCACGAAGGATTCTCACTTCATGGAGTTCTACCGAAGGATGTGTCTGTTTCAACGAATGACGAGGAAGAACAAATTGTTGTTGTGATTACCCCTCCTCTTCGTCGGGGTGGGGGTACGACACGAACGGCAAATTAGTTTCATGCCGTCAACCTAATTGAAATTAGGCTAGGGGAAAGATGGCAGCTCATTTCGAACCAGTCATGAGTGACTAGTAGCCCCACCACCAACAAGGCGGACTGCCACTGGTGGGTGTCTAAGAGTTGCCTTTTACGACATGCCGGGTTAGCAACTTGACAATTGTAACCCGGTGAAGTACGGGTAGGCCACATAAAAATGGAGGCGTCCCGTTAAGTGCCTTGCCCAAGAACGCAAGCTTGCCGGCTTGTTCTCGACACTATCCCTTGTTTATGCTGAGCGCCAAGCAGGAAGGCTGGAAATACTATTTTTTAAAGTCTTTGCTATGACTCGACTTAGGGAATGAACCCCAAGTCTACCAACTACGAAGCGGACGCTTTAACTACTACACCATCGCGCCGGTGGAAGCACGAATTCGTTGGTGGATACTGAGGTAACCTTTTAGTCGAAGGATTTCGATAAAATTGTACGTCTCCAGTCCGGAAAAGAAATGAGTGGATGCGAAAAGAAAGGAACTTCATGGTTTAGTGCATAGGTCGGCAACCCGCGGCTCCGGAGCCGCATGTGGCTCTTTTGCCTCCCATCTGCGGCTCTTTTGCTGACTACAGGTGAAGACTTTTTTTTTTTTTTTTTTGAAAACACTTATGACCTATGCTCCGTAGAATTATTCTGGCTCTCATCGGTCTCCTTGCTGTGGTAAACTGGTCCAAATGGCTCTTTGACGGTAAAAGGTTGCCGACCCTTGGTTTAGTGGATAGCTGGAGCAGCGCACCCAGTCTGACCAACTTATCGGCTGTGTCAATCCACGGAAGACCTGAGTAATCTGGTACCCATTGTAGCCTGATAGTTGATTGGGAGGAAAGAGGAAGACGTAGCAAGGACAGAGTGGGAGTTTTGAGAAGAGGAGAAAGGAAGAAAAGAGGCAGTTGTGCTGGTGCTGCCGAAAAGAGCTTGGGGAATGACACGGCTCTCAGGAAAAAGTGGGACATCGGGCCGGCTGAATAGGAAATATTAGCCTCAGGGGCATAAATTGAGCAGTTGGCCAGGACGTTTGAGCCTTCATTGCCCAAAGGAACGAAACCGTCCGTTTAAATCAAAAGATTGTAAGAAGGGAGAGAAGTAATGTCGATAAGGGTCGAACATTGGCGAGAAAGAGTGGGGTCAGAGCAAGGTCCATGCCAAAGGAAAATGGGTTCCATGGAGGGTAAGCCCAGACAAATCTCTCCGGGGGGAAGAAGGAGAAAGTATGAGCAAGTGAATCGACCAATCAACTGCCGCCTCAACGTGGTGTTGCGGTCACCGACGTCGTTTGGGTTGGGTCGAAATAATGGCTGTTTGCCTTCCCAAGGGTCCCAGTTACCCCGGGCACTCCCATAAACCATTTTTTCGCCGTACCGCTCCCTGAACGACCGCAGAAGAGCAGCATAGAGCTTCTTCAAAATCAGTCGCCCGTCTTCTCCCTTCTGCCTTTTTCATGCCCATTTTTGTCTCCTTATTCTTCTTCTCTTGATGAGCAGTAACGTTTATCTAAACCCTTGACCCATCTTTTCTTGCTCAGTGTGCGCTGGAAATGTGACCTAGTGGGGTAAGTCAGTGCAATGCTGTACTTGCTCCAAATGAGTGCATCTAAGGTACTCACAACTCTCCCTCTCCAAATTCAGAACTCTTGGCAGCTCTCACTTCTGTAGCTGCCCTCCTGCTGCGTCCCTGCTTGTAACACTGTGACTTCCACCGTTACACTTCATTGTAACACTGTGACTTCCTCCTCGGACTCCTCCAACCTGTATACTTTCACAATTAAACCTGGCCGCCCTCTGCTAATACATCACTCCGGCCCCCCCTCGTCTTCAAACCTCTTGTCTTCTTTCTTCCCATTCTATTTTTTCTCCCTCTGCTCCCGCACCACCGCCTCTTGCTCCTGGCTGCCCTTCTACGGCTCCTGCTTTCTCTTCCCCCTCTGACTCTCTCTGGGATCTTCTATAAAATGCTGGCGTTTTCCGAGCCAGGAGCACTGAACTGCTACATTTTTTTTGTCCCATCTCGTTAACCTTATCTGTATCCAGGAATCCAATCTTAACTCATTTTTCTTTTTTCGGATCCCTGGATTCTCTGCTCTGCGATCTGATCGCACCCACTTCCGGTCTTGCATTCTCTCTCGTGATGCCACGCACGCTAGCGGCGGTGTCATCATTTTCGTCAGGCAGGGCTTATCCTTTTCTGAACTTTCTACCTTCTCTCTTTCTTCGCTTGACCCCTACTCTGATTATGTAGGGGTCGACATCTCTCTAAACAACTCCTCCTCTCTATCATTTCTTAATGTGTAGGCCCCCCTATTCGCTCATCTCCCACGGATGGTAAAACCGACTCCTTTTCTCCCTCCATTCTTCCCTCCTCCAGAAATCTCTTCATTCTTGGGGGACTTCAATCGCCATCACCCGCTTTGGGACTCAAGAGGTACTTCCGACCCCATGTGGAGGAAGTATTCGATTGGGTCATCTCTTCTGACTTCCTCCCCTCAATAACCCTGACATACCTACTCTTCTCAACCGCTCCTCGGGCAGTCGCTCCTCCCCTGACATTTCTTTTGCTCCCTCCTCTCTTGCCCTTTCTTGCTCATGGGAGAGGTGCTTCAGGATCTGGGCTCTGACCACCTACCAATTCTTCTATCTGTCCTTTTCTCCCCGGTCTTTCGCCCCAACGAGCGTCCTCCTTCCTTCAATTTTCAGAAAGCTCGCTGGGATGACTTATCTTTTAGTATGACTCCCACTGTCCTTTTGCAGGAGAATACTTGTCTCTTTTTCCTCTGCTGCTACTCTCTTCACTTCTCGGGCACTGAATGCGGTCAAATCTTCCATTCCTTTCGGCCGCATCAAACGCCCTCCTAAAGCCTGGTGGTCCGATGAAGTGAAAGATGCAAGGTTTTCGCTGCCGCTCACAGAAGTGATGAAGATCGCCAGATTTACATCTCCGCTTCTCGACGTGCCTCGTCTGTCATCGCCAAGGCTGAGGCATGGCAGACGACTTGCTTATCTTTCTCGCCCAAAGCTAACCCTAAATCTGTATACTCTCTTCTTCGCTCTGTTGCTGGCTCTTCTTTCTCTCCTAACTTTCCCAACTGTTCCTTTCCCAGGGAATCGGTTTCGATTTTCGCCGATTACCTGAGATCCCACTTTTCTGTCTTCCAGCCAAAGGCCTAGCGTATACCTTTCTGAGCTTCGCCGAGCCACGTGCCCTGAGGAGACCCACTTGTCCTTCTGCTCACCCTTCTCCCTCGCTGAATTTCTTGCGGCTGCCTTTAATCTTTCCTCGTCCAATGCTACTGGTCCAGATAGAGTTGCCTATCCCATGCTAAAGCATCTTCCTCGCTCGGGCATGAGTTTTCTTCTTCACATTTTCGATTTTTCCTGACCTTCGCATTCCTTTCCTTCCATCTGGAAG
Organism: Trididemnum clinides; assembly: GCA_963675345.1. Taxonomy (NCBI): domain Eukaryota; kingdom Metazoa; phylum Chordata; class Ascidiacea; order Aplousobranchia; family Didemnidae; genus Trididemnum; species Trididemnum clinides. The sequence continues at coordinate 6,855,471 of OY776287.1, read as the reverse complement.
ACATCTATTATTCCCATCCACAAGATGGGAAAGCCTCTCAACTCTTCTGCTTCCTTCCGGCCTATCTTTCTCACCACCTGTGTATCAAAGCTTTTTGAACGCATCATACTATCCCGTCTACTCTTCTTTCTGGAATCTAATTTCATTCTCTCTCCCCGCCAGGCCGGTTTCCACCCTGTACGGTCTACTCTAGATCAAATTCTGTTTCTTTCTCAGTCCATCTCGGATGGGTTTAACAAACCCAGGCCGGGCTCTCGGACGATCCTGTATACTATCGATTTTTCAAAAGCTTTTGACTCGCTCTGGCATCCCGCTCTTTTCCATAAACTGATTTCGGCTGGCCTTCCTCCTTGCTTTGCTCGTTGGACTCAATCTTTCCTTTCTGATAGGCGCGCTTGTGTGGTTTTTCAAAATCACAAAAGCCGCTCCTTTCGAGTCCGTCGAGGTGTTCCGCAAGGATCTGTTTTTGGACCTGTACTTTTCTTTTTTTCATCAATAATCTTCCGTCAGCTGCCCTCTTTACGCTGACGATATGGCCATTTGGTCTTCCTCCCCCTCGTTCCCCACTGCGGTGGAGGCCACACAAGGAGCTCTGTTTCAATTGGAGCGCTGGTCTGAGTACTGGTGTTTTCCTCTCAATCCGAGCAAATGTGAGGCCTCCTTCTTCTCAGTGTATCCCCACCAAGCTAACCATAAGCTCAACCTCCTCCTACTTGACTCCCGTCTCCGTTTCAATCCCAACTCCAACTTTTCTTGGGGTTACCGTCAACCGCACTCTTTCCTTTTCTAAGCATGTATCTTCGCTGAAGGCCAAGTTTTTCCCACGTCTCAAGGCCTTACGCTGTATCTCAGCTTCCTCATGGGGCCCCTCTAAGGAGTCTCTCTGTCCTCTGTATAAATCATTTCTTCGGTCCCTTCTCACATATGCTACACCAGGTTGGTTTCCTTTCTTATGCGCTACCAATACCACCAAATTGGAACGCTTCCACCGAGTGGCCAGTCGCACCATCACTGGCTGCCTCTCGTCCTCCCCTATCCCACTTCACCTCTCCAAGGCTTTTCTTCTTCTCCTACGAGTCACTCTGACTCATTTCACTCTTTTATCATATGAGCGGCACTTCGTCTGCCAACCTCCTTTCTTATTTCAGGTTTGGTCAGACTTGGGATGAAACCAAGATTCTTCAGATCGTCCTGGAGAGCCTTTGCGTCCACTCGCCCGCTCATGTTTTCTTCTACATCCTCCAGGGAGACTCTTAAGACTCTTAACTAAAGAGAACAGCTGAAGACAGACGGCAGAGAAGCAGTAAGATAACTGTATAAAAAGTGAGAACAGAACAGGGCCAAGAATAAATCCTGGCGGAACACCTCAACGATTTGCTGAGATGAGCGGGATTCCAGAACGTGTCAAAAGCTTTAGAAAAGTTGAAAGTGGCAAGGATCGTCCGAGGGCCCAAATTGAATTTGTTAAACCCATTTGAAATGAACTGAGAAAGATAAAGAAATTGAGTAGACCGACCAGAGCGGAAACCAACCTGGCGAGAGAATGAAAATGGACTCCAGAGAGAATAGACGGGATAGGATGGTGCGCTCGAACAGCTTGGAAACGCAGGAGGTAAAATAGATTGGCCTCAAAGAAATAGGAGAGTCGAGAATTTTCCTATCTTGTGCATGGGAATAGTAGATAAAGACATCCCAGATAAAAGGAAAGGAATGCGAAGACCACGAAAAATTAAAGATGTGAAGAAGATCCCTGCCAAAGCTACGGAGAGACTTTAGGATGGAAGCGGTCGAGGATGAGAGGTAGGTAGCAGCTAGGGTTAGTTCGGATATCAATAATTTTTATTATCCGGATAACGGATATATCCGTGTACTTGGAATTTAGCTAACCGGTTAACCGGGTAATAACTGCTAAATATGAAAAGTATTGTACAGTTTTATTATAGACATAAGCACACGTGCAATACAATCGAATATAAAAAAATCTCGCAGATTCAATGTTCACTGTTTCTGCAACGCATTCCTTATAAAGCACAATGCATCGATTGTGGAATCGTGTAAACGAGACTGGAGTTTTATAACAAAGAGTCCACATGCACTGAATGCTCTTTCTGCTTCCACAGAAGTGGGATAAATAGCAAGCAGAGCTTCATAGAGAGTCTGAAGGTTGGCAGGTCGTATCCCAGAAGCTTCAAACACTTCACATTCCTTTTGGACCATTCTTCTGTTTAGGTTTGGAGTAATGGAAGAACGAGAAGCTGGAATTGATGCTGACGTGATAGCTCGCTCTAGTTCTTCCTTGAGAAATGCACGTGATGAGTGTTTACATACTAAAGTAGAAGCGAGTGACGCAAACTGGCTTTCTTCTCCAGGACCAGGCTCTGGTACTTCAAACAGCTTTTGCATTAAGGTTGCAGCAAGAGTATACATCTTGTTTTTGTTTCCGTATTCGCCAAAAATATCAAACTTGTTCTCCATTAGAAAATTGGGATCATGCAAATATTCAAGTAGGTGAACAAGACATGCATTTCTCCTGTCTTTGATTCTTACCTCAAGATGAGACTTAAGAGATGCCGAGTACGCAGAATTAGAATTAGAGAGAGTTTCAAACGCAAAATCATGAATCCGCTCAGCTGTAAAAAGTGTAGCGTTTCTCCTGCAAAGTCCATGTACAGCGTGTTTGACAGGTTCAAGGACATCAATCCGATCATGGAGAATTTTAATTTCTGCGTTTGTAATGGTGGTAGAAGTTCCAATTTCGACATGAGCCATTCTGATACATTTTTCCGCTCTTACAAATATTTTAATCATCTCTAAAAAACTGTTCCATCTAGTCTTTGAATCTAGAATTAACTTCAGCTCTGTGTTCAATTGTGCTTGGATATGCTTTTGCAGAAGTTCGTCCTTAAGAGGACTTTTGCGAAACATCTTTACCACTGTTCTAGCCTTCCCTATGACTTCCATAACAAACTGTTGAAGTTCTACGCCAATTGTTTCAGTCTCCACAGGATCTACAGCAGCTTTATCAACTTCTTCCATCTCATATTCTGAAGAAAATTCTGAATCCGATCCAGTATTATTATTTTCCCTTTCCTTTTCTAGTCCTTCAAAGAGATTTTGCCTTGCATACAGGAAATCAGTTACTGCTAAATGATAACCATCCGCAAAACAGAGCTGGTGGACGCAACAAATCATTCTTCCAAAACTCTTCATCACACTAGCTCCATCTGTCGTAGTTGCAACAATGTCTTTCATCTTGAGGCCAAACTCGTCCAATCTTTCTTTCACCAAATTCTCTACTCTTTCAGCTGGCATAGAACCTTTGATTCTTACCATTCCTAAATAAACAGGGTCTGAATCATAGTGCAGGTTTAAGTTCATTTATCTTCTGCTTCTTGTCCTTGCGTATTCATCAAGAGTGACAACAAAATCTTCCAGCCCCTTTTTTATTTCAATCATTTTCTTTATATCGCTTTTCAGTGTATGGGAAAAAGACATAATAATACTTCTGACATTTTGCATCGTTTGTGGTAGCTTGTATTCTCTTGCTAAAAATGCTTGTCTTAGTTGCTTACTAGTAGAAATGGTGTTGAAAGAAATTCTGTCCACAGCTGCTAGCTCTGCAACAATCCTTTCCAGCGACTCTTTGGTTGGTTTAAATAGTTTTTAATCGTGCTGGCGCCTGCGGAATTTTTGTTTGGGTTTTCCAAAGAAACTTGATGTTTTGCCTTCTTTGTGTCGAGAGGAATTTTATGTTTTAGACAAAGGTGGTTTTTCATTGCTCCTGTAGATCTACCTTTACAAGAAATCGTGTTTTCCCAGGTTTCACATTTTACCCTATCACCATTTCTTGATCGTAGAAAGTAACCCCACACAGGATTTCTCTTAAATTTAGTCAGTTTAAACTAGGTTGTATTCCAAGCTTTTCAAGTTCAACTGAAATCTTCTTACAGCCAAACCCTGCACACTTGACAAACTTCACCTTACAATGCAAATGCAGTCTTCTATGAAAATAATCATTTCCTTGGCTTTCTTTGGGACGTGTGAGTAAAGTTCACTCATGCATTTTTCGAGTAGTTGAAAATATAAGACAATAAAAGTGTGAACAAAAGTTTAATTGCGCTCAGCGGGAGTCAGCCTCCTCATAACAAAGAATGTTGAGACTTACTAAAAAGTGTTAAAGCATTAGCAACGATATTCTTTTATCCGGTTAACCGACAGAATTATATCCAGATATCGGATAGCAAAAAAACTCCCGGTTAATCGGTTAACCGTTATCCGGATAATCCGACCCTAGTAGCAGCCGCAAAAAATTTGGTGGAGGTGAGTGAAATGCAGAGAGAGTAATGAAACTCTTCGAAACACGCAGCCCAACGGAGCTCGGACAAGTAGTCTCTTACTCTGCTACACAAAGCCTTTGACTGAGAGATAGAAAAATGAGCTCTCAGGTAGTTGGCATCAATCGATGCCGTCTCTTTAGGAAAGGAGCAGTTGGGAAAGTTAGGAAAACAGAAGGAAGAAGTAGTACAGCCAGCAACAGAGGGAAGAAGAGAATAGACTGATTTAGGAAAGATGAGCATGTGTCGTAGCATGCCTTAAGCCTCGGCTTTGGTAATGACGGAAGAGGCATGCCAAGAGGCTGAAAGGTAAGCCTGGTGCTCTTTATCACTTCTGTGAGCCGAAGCAAAAGCTTTAGTCTTTTCCTTATTGTTTTTTCCACTTTGGAAGATCACAAGGCTTGAAATTGGCTTTGCAGGTGGCCGAAAGAAATGGAAGATTTAGCCGCAGTTAGTGCCAAAGAGATAAAGAATGCAGCTGTAGAAGAAAGAGGGGAGTATTCCACTGGAGGTCAAAGTGAATTGAGGTGAAGAGTAAATCATTTTAAAGAGCTTTCTGGAAATTAAAGAAAGGAGGACGATTATTGGAGCGGGAAAGTGGAGAAAAGAGAGACGGCAAGAAGAACTGAGAAATGATTAGAACAGATTCTCAACCGGGGGTAAATTCCGCTAGCAAAAAATTCACACTTGTACCACTACAAAAAGCATTTGTAAAAATAAAAAAACTTGGGAGATAAATTTTACTTTTGAAATTTGTCAAGGGGTAAGTGAGAGAATAAAGGTTGAGAACCCCTGAACTAGAACCAAAGTCCTCAAGCACTTCTCAGGAGCAGGAAAGGGCAAGAGGGGAGGAAGAACGGGAAATTTCAGGGAACGAACTGCTACCCAAGAAACGATGAAGAGTAGTGGTGTCAGGGTTATTGAGGAATTGACCCAATTGAGTACTTCTTCCTTACGAGGGTATGAAGTACCTCTCGAGTCTGTAGTGACCACTTAACCTCTTCTATTACCGGAATCTACGCGCAAATATTGCAATCTGGTGTTTCTTTCTGCTTTTGAAGAAATGTAGCTGTGAGTCATGGATCTCTGACTTTGTCTTTCTCTCCTGAATATATTACATCTTGTACTTCTTTTTTCTTTTCACATAGAAGCGTGGCCGTGAATCATAAACTTCTTGGTCTTTTAGATTGAACGATAACCACTGAACGTGATTCGTGCGTTAGGTTTTTTGATAAAATATTTTCTAAAAAAAGCAGTAAACTTGTGGATTGAGGGCTTCAGGAACAACTGTGACGTTAAAGAACTCACTATGAACTTCCAGCAATTGATGTAGGTCAGTAGGCTAATGGTACAAGCAACGCCTACGTCACCTCTACATTTTTTGCAAGTGGAGGAAGGTGGAAGAGCCGTAAGGTTGGAAAAAGACTGGAATAAGGGTTAGTGACAGAGCAGGAGCGTAGGTTTGTATCCAGAATCGGGGAAAAGAGCGGTAGTGGTAGATAGGCTGGTTGTTATGCAGTGGAAAGTGAAAGCTTTCGAGTCTGCAGACATCCATACCAGTGGTCGCGTCTACCAAATCGGGAATTGAAAATTTACATTTTTAATTTCCGCTTTGCCATCTTCCATTCACAATATAACGCAACTTTATGGGACAAATAGCATCTAGTTGATCGGTCAAATCACGCCATATACCAGCCTAATTTGATTTTGCAGTCAGCACCTACTCTATGCCCTTATATCGTTGTAAGCAAACCGTTGTTAAAATCCGGGATTAAGCGCTCGTGATGTTTAGCCAACTATTGAAAATACTAGTATATTTTATAAAAGGCCTGTTTCTTACTGACATATATCACAGCGTTCACGTATAATTTGACATTTTAATTTTTGATTAAAACACAAGTAAATTGAATTTCAAAGGCAAGCTGTTGAATTTACCGATTTTTCACGTTAAATGAAAATCGCAAAAAGGTTACAGGCCAAGTGTTATCGATACGTTTATATTTTGTCTTGCGGCAAATTCATCTGCCTCATTTTAATAAATGCAAATAAAGAAATTGCCTGATGGCTAGTAACAAAATATGAACAGACTATATGCAAACATATCCCAAACAGCCTTTTTAACTGGCACAAAATAAACTCAGAGATGATTATTCGCAACAAAACAAAAACTGCCGTTTTGGGATTTAAAAGAAACTAACGTTGCAAAAAGAGGCCAAGTTTTTAAAGGTTACAATTTTGTTCATTCTTAAACCAGAAAAAGTCATTACCAAAGCTAAACACGGGCAATGTTCATTCTGTAGAAAAGCTAAGACTAACTCACGACTGTGAGTAGTCAAACAGGTCTAAAACCAACACATCATAAAAGCATAGTTGCTTGCCAGAGAATGTCGGATGTAAAAAAAGCGACGTTAACGCCTATGCCTACGCAAAACCGTTACGCTGAAAGTTGACGACGCGCGTTGATGTTCAACGATGTTTCATCTTGGAATTAAATGCCGGGCATTGTATTTTGCTCCATGCTCATACTTGGTCATCTTTTTGTCAGCTATACCACAAGTTCCAACACCCACCTTACCAGTTCCTTCTGGTGATGCGAATATACTTCTCTTTACCTACAACAATACCAACCAGATGAAAAGCTTGAAGCAACATTCAAAATGACTACAAAGCAACTTTGAGCAAGTCTCAAGCCAGTAACGAATGCTTGGTCCAGTAATTTTATTTGATGAAGCTTCTAAAAATATGTTCACCGCCAAAACGTACGACTTGAAAGATTTTACCCAAATGGTGAATTACAAGGGTGTCCGCTTTTTTCCTTATTCATTATATCTCAAGAAATATAGCACCTAGAGCAATGGTTCTCAACCTATGGGTCGCTTGTTTTTTGTAAACATCTACAAAAAGTGAAACTTGTAGAAAGCCATGATAAATAAAAACGCAACGCTGCTTCATAGTAGTCAACCCTTGTTGGATTTTTGTGAACAAAAATCTCCCGCAGTGAAAACTTTGAGCTCCTGGAGACCGCAAAGTCGTGAAACGCTTTGAAGCAGTAAACGCTGTACTGTATTTTTTTTTGTATAGCATTTTTGTTAGCAAAGAACTCCCGCAGTGAAGAAGCTTTGTGCACATGAAGACTGCAAAGCAAGACAGACTAGGCCAGGGCAACAACACACAACTGAAAGCTAGTAGTTTGGGTTTAGTTCCAGAAATTTTTATGTTTTTGAGCATGAAAAATTTTTGTCGTGCAAGACCTTTTGACCGTTTTTTGTTTGTAGGCCTATTCCGTTTCGTAGAGTAAAGCCTTTTCATAATATTATGTGATAGTCTTAATTGTGATAATATAACTAGGATTGTTATGTTAGAGTGACGTATCAAGATGAATTAATTAGTCTCTGCTTGTTTATTAGTCTTACCAAAAACAGAAAAAACGCCATCAATTCCTAAAACCTTTTTGTTGCTTAATTTTAGACTTAAAATGGCAAAACGATCGCATAAAAAGCTTTTCTAAAACTAGTTTTTACGGAATTGGATGGTAAACCAAAATCTATAGTATATCTGAGTTCTCTCCGCAGAATCAATGACGAAAAACAAATTAAAACGCCATTTAGAGACAAATCATCCAAATTGCTTAGACAAGCCTGCTGAAGTTTTTGAGCGCAAGTTAAATTCGATTCAAGGACAGAGAAATGTTATGACAAAATTCACAACAGAAAATAAATTAGCTGTCAACTCTTTGTACGTCGCTTCCCACCAAATTGCAAAGCAGAAAAAAGCTCATACGATTGGTGAGGATTTGTTAATACCGGTTGTGAAAGAAGTTGTAAAACCACTGGTGGAAAAGAAAGTAAAAAAACTGAATGCAGTATCGTTGTCAAACAGCGCGGTGAAAAGACATGCTTGATGATGTTCTTGAACAGATTCTAACTCATGTAAAAGAATCTCCATTTTATTCCATTCAATTACATGAATGCACAGATGTTACAGGTCTGCTCCAGCTTTTAATCTTTATTCGCTACATCAACAATGCTGCTGTATCAGAAAATCTGTTATTTTGCAAAGCATTGAAGTTGCACACAAAGTGTGAGGATATTTTTCAATGTTAGAATGATTTCTTCACACAATACTTCATTCCTTTAGAGAAATGTGCTGGAATTTGCACTGATAGTGCAGCAGCATGTATCGGCTTCCAGTCTGGAGTCGCAAAACGAATCAAAGACAAAAACCGCCAAATGCTGAATGGACATATTGTTTTCTCCACAGAGAAGGTATTGCCGCAAAAAAACTGTCGCAAGAACTGCACGAAGTATCAAATTCTGTTGTAAAGTGTGTGAACTTGATTAAAGCACGGCCATTAAATCAGCTTATATTTTCGTTCTGTGCGTCGACATGGATGCTGATCGTCAAGCATTGCTTTAGCATTCAAAAGTACGGTGGCTATCACGGGTCATGTGCTGTTTCAAGTCATAAGCTGCTACAACGCATAATCAGGGCATACACTATCCATGATCAGGACATCTTTTGGTGAGTGATTTCTTCACCAGATTATTAAGGCTAAGTAAAGGTCAGAGGCAACAAAAAATTTTTATAAATAACTGCAAAACTAAACAATTTAGAGTACTACTATGCATTATAAAGAGATACAAAACATGTTTCTGAATCGATTGGTAAAAAATTGTAACTCTAAGTGCTGTATTTCTCGAGATACAATGAATTGGTGATTTCTACCCCCAAAAAACCTTTTGTGCCCCCTCCTTCCGAGTATAAAGATGACAAAATATAATGAAAAAACATTTTTCGTTCCAATTTTGATACTGATTTGTTCCTTAAAAACTAAGGGATTAAAAAAATGAAAAAAGGGAACAACCAAATGTTCACTGTAGCTCGCCGTTTATACAAAACCAAATGATGTGATCTAAAATCATGTCGGTTCACATGCACCAGAGCAAGTGACAGAAATTGGAACCTTAGAAATGGTAAGGCAAAATCTTTTCCGTTGAAGAGCACCGGATGAAACTTCACAAAATAATACCAGAAATAGTAAAAGCGGACCAACAGTTTTAAACAGGAGCAAACCATGTTTTGGAGTACTATCTTTAATTAGACACATACCTAAAGTTTGGAAAAAATTGGGGCCCGGGTAATCGGTGTAGAAGAGGTGGGTTGTGGTTAAGAATGAAACCTGGCGCACAGGCAGTGGTCTCATTATGCAGTTCATTGTTGGAATACAGTAATGCATTGAGCCATGTTCCACAAAGGTACAATCGGGTCTCTCGATGGGCTTGTCTGACTAAAAGCAATTTGCAAACCAGATATACATGTACATAAACACAACATACCCTCCCTTTTGAAGTTTTAGAAAATGTTTTGCGGTTAAACTCCATCCATTTATTTTTTGAAATTTCAGACTCAGCTTCTTTTTCTTTCGCTCTCATTTTTTTCTTCAAATTTCTTTTCTTCCTATATTCTCTTTGTTTCATTTGTATTTCTTTTCTAAAAAAATTATTTCACGCTGTTAGCATAATTGAGCAAAAGCAAACAATTAAACAATGCAGATAAACTGATCAGTCAACGCGTGCATTGACGGTTGCTACAAGGTTTCCTGCAGTGGTTTGTGCAGTGACAAATCACCTCTTGCTTGGGTAGAAGAGTATCAAGCACCAACCTGCAACAGCCAACGTAATACAAAGGTGCCGTGATATTGCGAAACCTAACAACTACAATTCAGATATCATAAACAATCTCAACTTTTTTTCGTTTATGTGAAGCTATTGATCAGCAAACGCGAACAAACAATTAATTATTGTTCGTACAGTTCCAGTTCCAAGGCAAAGCTAAAATAAAGTTGATTTAGTTGTTCCCTTGTTGAAAAATAATAAATGACAATATAGTTAAATATTGTCAAAAACATGGTTTTGTAGTTACTACGTTTTACCATATTACAGCAGAACGTCTCTCAACTTCACCATAATGTTGCAGTATGAAAAAATATAGTCTTTACCATTTTCCGATGAAGTCCAGATAAATTATTAACTTTGTGGCGTTGGAGAATTATCCAGTTTTCGTGGACTGATGATGTTATGGTCAGGAAACACAGGGCATGCTTTGCTGCTGCACCTAACTCCGAGATGTGATCAAGCCAGGGTTGTTCCGCAGTTTTTGATAAGTTGACGGGTGCTCCCAAATTTTGACTATATGCTTAGTGCATCCAAATCTAAAATTTAGATATTTCTCCCACAAAAATTCGGTGCACAAAGTGCAAATTTTAGTAACCTTGATCCTGTGAGGATCAGCATTTTCTCACAAGTGCCCCTGTTTTAGTATAAAAGCTGGTGTCCGAATTGAAAGTTAATTATATGCTCACAAAAGTTGCCGCAAAAAGAAGCAAAAACTAAGGATCAAGCTAAATTATGGCGCTGACTGTATTAATGCCTGAAGTTGCCCAACAGAGAAGTACTTGAACTTACTTTAATGCTGCTTTACTTTTCAGATGATTCTGACTGGTCCCAGCAGCAGCCTTGCTACTATCGGTAAGCAGAGGCTTTAGGGAGGATATTTGGCACACATCACATTTTTCTAACTCAATAAATTTTACAGCCACCGTTTCACTTTCAGGCAAAATATCTTCAACAATTGCTTCATAGTATCTAAGGAGTAAAAAGATTGAAAAGCATGTTACATATAAAAGCAAATATAAATTGAATTGTTCGATCTAATTTAAACTTGTAGACAGGATGTTATGGTTGACACGACATAAAATCCTGCCTACAAGTTTAAATTTCGTAGAATTTTAGCAACATGAACAGAAAATATTCTTGAATTTTTAACATGAACAGAAACTATTCAAAAATACAGCACGGCAAAATTTTACGTAGAGTGACAAGTACTGAATTAAAAACTAAGATGTTCATACAGAGGTAAGATACAAGAAAAATCAGTCCAAAGAAGCTAAATTATCAGATAGAAAAAAAACTTGGAAAATAATAACCCAAAAAACAAAAGTATTCTTTAAAGCCAATCAAAAACTCTTATCCAATCTTATTTAAATTGCTATTGAAAAAAGGTTTCTCGATAGCAAGCTTAAAAAGTAATTTGCTGTTTTCTTACATCATGTGATATTGCCACAGGTAAGTTCGTTATAAGAGCTTTTAACACAAAGAATTTTTTCAAAGCTTTTTTGAAGTTTTGTACCTCTAGAACAGTGGTTCCCAACCTTTGTAATGGCCCGCACTCCTAAAATATTTTAATATGTTCTCGCACCCCTAAAATATTTTAATATGTTCTCACACCCCTAAAATATCTTAATATGTTCTTGCACCCCTAAAATATCTTAATATGTTCTCGCACCCCTAAAATATCTTAATATGTTCTTGCACCCCTAAAATATCTTAATATGTTCTAGCACCCCTAAAATATTTTAACATGTGACAAATTCACAACATGTCCTGGGCCAATTTTCAAGTTACGGCTGAAATCGCATGTTGACCTTTTTTTTTTGGAGATCAGCATCATCTTGGGCTGAATTGAAGACTGTGCACTAGGCATGCTGTAATTAGACACAGAATGTGCTGAGTGATTAGCGCAGAATAAACTGAGCATGACAATACAGTAATGCAACACAAAAATCTGAATGACCATCTCGTACCCCGAAGATGCTGCCTTGCACCACCAAGGGGTGCAAACACCCCTGGTTGGGAACCCCTGCTCTAGAATAAGTAATAACTTGTGCAATTTAGTAAAATTTCCGAAGTACATCAACAAAGACTGTATTGTTAAAGGTGACAAACGTAACTCCACACAAACATTTGTTACACTTACTTTCCATCGTCACTTTTCTTAGCAAGACATTTATCTCCAAGAGACCAGCGACGGGATGAATGATCACTACTAGGAGCAGGTGCCACTGGCTCAGGTTTAGGTTTTTCACTTGGTTCAGCGCTTTGTAAATCAACAGTAAGTTGGATAACCTAAAAAGCAACAGTAAAACATATTTTTGTAACTTTGCTGAGGCTAAATTTGTAGCCGACTAGATCGAAATTGCCAAGCAATGCGTCAGTACATTCAAGTTTTGTGTGTTAATATCAACCAGTGAAGAGCGAATTTTTTAGGTCAATCTTTTTAAAAAAACCAATGATGTGTTTGCAAACATGCCAACAACCCAACATTTTATCACAGCACAGGTTTTCATGCATCACCAGGTCCAATTTGTCTGATATTTTCTGATGTATCAACCATCAAAGACACCTAATTTGTGCAGTGGCAAAAGGGATGAGGTTCTGCACTATAAGCAAGGTAAATGAGATGGATTTGAAGTTAGGTGTAGCTACTTAATCTCTAGTTCATAGACAAAAATTCCGAGCACATGTAAAGTAGCCAAAGCTTATTGTCAGGACATAACAGTTGTAACCTAAACAAATACTAATTTAAAAAAAAATACTCAAATTCTGTATTTAAAGTTAACCCTATCTGCATGAATCATCCTTGATAAGATTAGCAAAGCAAAAAGCTGCTGTAAAAACTCTGATGTCCAAACAGCCTGATAATATAAATTTTTACCTAATTGTTTACCACTTTATTTAATGACACAATTTTATGATATACTCTTAATAGTGAGAAGCAAAAAACATTTACAATTAGCTGGTCGCAAACTCCACATGTACAAAAGCTATAGACCAGTCACTGCAGAGTTACCATAGGCTGCAGGCAAAAAGCTTGTAACATCATAAATCATCAGGTCCACTCTAAATAAGTGGTAAAAAGATTTTGAAGAAATGTGGTCTTTATTTGGCAAATAATTAATTTTTACATATAGAAGGCAAACTTATTTTGGAGTAGACTAACTCATAGTGAACCTAAACAAACAGTTTCGTGAAGGCAGTGGATAAGTATCAGACCTGCCTTTTAGCTTTCCAGTAAGCAATTTCTTATTGAATACATTTAACATGTGATGAAGCTGTAGCCACGTCAGTTGCACGTCATTTCATTGTGTTTGCATAATCAGTGCATCAGTGCGTGTCCTGTTACTTAAAATTGTCCGAGACCTTTAATAGGTAAAAATAAACACCGCAAAAAATGCATGTAAGTTAGTAGAATTGATTATTTTATCGCACGATAGAGTTCAAAAAAAAGAATTGTAAAGAAAGTACAAAGTTTAACTCTTTCGCTCCCGCGAAAATAGCGAAAAAAAATGTTTGTAAGGTGGCAGTGCGAAAAACTGTCATAATCAATCATAATTAATCATAATTATGTACCTCAAGTTTGTTTGTAAATCATTACTCAGCTGTTTACTTCTACATTAAATGTTATATATCGTTGAAATCTACATTTCTTGAGGATTTCAAATAGAAAAAAAAACATTTTTTTGAATATGCAAATTTTATGCGAATTAACCCCCCTAACTGGGGGGGTTGTCTTCAAAATTAAAGAGGTACCCTCACCTCAAAGATCACTATAGATTTTATTTTCTACCAATTTTTTAGAAATGGTCGCAAGATGATGCTAAGGAAATAAGCTTTCAAGGCACATCACTCAAAACTTACCTAAAAGCCTAGGTTTTCTACAATTTGCAATTTTCTGATGCAAATGACTTTTTTTTTGACTGGTACCGACCAGTACCAAATTTTGGTAGTTAAATTCAGTACCTAAAATATGATCAGTCATTATCTGCTAGAGGTTAGCCTAAACCATGTAACATTATGTATTTTTGAACAGGGAATTTCTTCAAGATTCAGAAAATATTAAGTTTAAATAGAATATGCTGTCACTGACAATGAAGCAGAAGCTTTTTTACACCCTTTTCATTTCTTGAGAAACAAGGGGGATACAGCAAACTTTGATTTAGAGAAGCCAAACTTGTGCTAGCTTTTAAACTTGTATTTCGCTTCTTGTCTCCTTGGAAACTTGATACAAAATGACGACTTTAGTAGTGAAATATTTGCAATTTATTTTATCTTTTTATAGGGTGTAGTTTTTCTAAAAATTATACTTTAGTGAAGGTAAGTCAAAAAATTTTGGGGGGTTTGAACTGATATGATGTACAGTACTCATTTTTGATCAGTAAATATCATATACCACTTAGTCTAAACTATTTAAAGTTATATATTGCTGGAAAGCAAATTTCCTAAGCTTTCAAATGTAACTAGTATTTAGCAACATATCATATTTTTTACGCACTAAATTTACTTTTATCTACTTATCATTCAAATTTGTTTGGGGGGGTTTTGAGACCCCTAAAAAATTTGGAAATTTAAAAACATAAAATTTATTATTATTGCTTGAAATTTTGTGAAATGATGCTCTAAAAGAGTAGTTTTCAGACTGCGTTAATGATAAAGGGTTTGGTTATGTGGTAAAGATGTAATCTCAATTTGAATTTAGTGTAGTTGGCACGTGCTGAGAATTTGGCCGATTTTGTCGTCTGCAACTGGGTTGTTGGTCTTTTTAACCGTTTTTGGGTATAAAAATCCAAGAATTAGGGCACAAATTATACATCTTCCGATGCGTGAGGAAATAAGTGTGATCTTTTGAAAATTGTATGAAAATCGGATGAAAAATAAAGTCACAAATCGATTTTTTCATAAACTAAATTTGTAACTCAATTTAAAAAAATTTGAGGTAAACACTGAAAACACGAGATCATCAATCGATGATCGTGGGAGCAAAAGAGTTAAAAGTTTGGAGGAATTACTCACTCCTCTTAGCACGCATAAAGAAAAAAATGTTTGTTGATGGAGAAGACACACGAGAACCTTACAAAACGCCTGTAAAAACTGGGAAGCGACATATTAGAAAACATTTCCATAGCCTATTAAGTAAGGCAATTTTCATGCAGCCTTGATTTTAAACTGAGGGTTTATAACGTTACAAGTATTATAAATTTCATCTCAGGCATTTAAAATAAAATTGTTAAAAATCTTATAGCCAACTAAGTGTATTATTGTCCTTAGTAGATCAACTGGTCTAGTGTTTACCATGCAGAGAAGGCACCGCAAAGCGCCTTTCCACTGATACTGCAGCACCAGGCTTGGAATGAGCTTTGAACCTGAAAATTAACTATTCCAAGTCTACTGCGTGACGCTGCACCCGTCTAGTCTGTCATTCAATTTGCTGTTTGAGGTTAATGTTTTTTAATAAAATATACTGCCTGCTAAAACTTTCTAATGAGAAGGAACTGATTACGGCTGCCTTTCCAATCAGTTTTGATGGCTTCACATCGTGTTTCGGCTGATAAAACTAAAATAGAGTTTATGTTAAATAAAATCACGACTGATTTTATATAACTTTAACTTTTCTCAGGAAAAATAGCTTTGATGATCCTGATAATGGAAATACGTATTTCCACTGCAAATTACTTGTATATGGATACCCAACCACCAGTAAGTGTGGCATAACTCTACCACCATACTGCAATAAAACTGCTTAACTCCAATTACCTTACTACCCTAAGCACGCTTTTTTCTTGCATGATTACTTTTACCAATTAAACGTTTTTAACAGTTGTGGTTGACAGAACACGCAGTTGATGCAAATGCAACATTCTGACCCACAACCAACGGAGAAACATCCTTATCACGTCTTAAAAAAAACCAATAAGAATTCTTGACCTTTAGTTTAGGGTTAAAGTTAGAATTCCAGAGCCTGTACACTAGCCACTACCTTTAAAACCTTTTTGACACAAAAACATGCATTTTTGCAAAAGGCTATTTTGCCATGAATGCTCCTGATCAACCAATTATTCATCTCTTGATTACGTGACTACTTCCAATCATGATAAACACACTTATTTATCAGAAAATGTCAAATGACAGTAACTACTAGTACCTTATTTGAAACCAGACTCTGCAGCCAAGCAGTTACAGATTATGGGGTGAGGCTAGGGGCAAAAAAATCCCTGGCTAAAATCTTGCAAACGTTACCAGCATATATACAAACTTTGCTTACTGTACCCGCATTCTTTATTACATTGAGTAATAAAGTTATAAGTTAGAATTGATTAAGTGGGAGTGGTTGACAAAAAACAGCCTACAAGAGCAAAATGCTGTTGACAGCAAAATAGCACTCCCTAAATCATTATTTCTATCCTCTTATCATAAGGAAAATCTCTTGTTGGCTGTGATAAAATATTGTTATGTAAGGTGAGCAATACCAAAATATGAATTGGAGCATTTATAGAATATCAAAATGCACAAACTGACGGAAATTAGACGACATAAAAGTGGTGGAAAGTGAATATGCAATGAAAGTGGTGGGAGGAGTTTTTGAAAAGAGAATCTAGAAGGATACTGAAATTTGTGAAATTCAAATGGGTTTTTATCCCAGGAAAAGTTACAGTGGACGCTATATTTACTAAGATACAACTAATTTAAACTGTATTCAAGAAACATTGAAAATGAAAAAATAAAAATGAAATTGTATTTGTAAATTTAGACAAAGCCTTTAATCATGTTCCCAGCAAAGTGATTTGGTCAGTCCCCCCAGAAAAAAGGGTTACATGGAACCAAAAGTGAGAGCAGTGATGTAGATTTATAAGGAAGCTGAGATATCACCAAAACGTGTAGATGAAATTCCAGAATGGTGTCAAGTGAAAGTTGGGAGTACATCAAGGTTCAGTACCTAGTCTCCTTCTCTTTGCAATTGTAATGAATGCTTCAACTGATAATTTAGTAAAACAACGAAAAAATTCTTGTGCATTGATGGTTTAGCCTTTGTTGGAGATAACTGGAAAAAATGGTTGAGAAATATGGTATTAGAAAGCATGGGGTTGAAAGTGATTGCTAGTAAAATCAAAGCAATGAAAATTGCAGCAAAAATCACCTACAGAGGTAGCTGAAGATGCTGCTGATCCATGTGAAATACATTGGAAGAGAGTGATAACAAATGCTAATGTTGAAAATACAAATATCAGATACATAAAAAAAGTCTGAATATCAAAGGAAGATTGATGAGTGGAATGAATTAACAAATGTAGCAGATGAGGAGAAGGTATCAATGACAAAAAAATACATGAAATAGGAATATGATGAGACTGCTAAAAATTTCATTACTTAGGAGATATGCTTTAGAAATATGACTGCACTAGCAAGGCAGTAGCATCATGAATAAGCAATGAATAGGAAAAGTTTAAAGAATTGTCAAGCACATTTTGAGAAAGAATACTCTCTCATGGACTGCAAGGTAGACCATACCAATCATTTGTGAGAATTATGATTTGCTATAGGCTGAAAGTTGGGCAATGAAGGGGGGATGGGATGTCTGGCAAATACAGATAACAGAAATGAGAATGATTTGTATGAAGTGTGGCAACACAGTTTAGGACAAAATCGTATAAAGCATTTTAACAACATGAACAGATGTTTGAGATAGTGATAAACATCCTTACAAACATTGACTAACATGGTTGGAGCATCTTTAGTAAAAGAATGTGGAGAATTTAATTAGAAGAGCATGAAAGGGGTAGAAAATGTGAAAAAAGACCAAAGAAAACATGAGAAATGACACTGAAGGATGACATAAAGGGAAGAAATTTGACACCTGGAAGATCTTTAAGATAAAGATATGCAAGAATGTTGCTGCAAACCACTGATCAATTCTGATGATTTAGGATGATTGCCAGGCCTCAAACAGGCAAATGGAAATCACAGAAATGCTAAAATCATATGGCCAACTTTAAAACATAGTTTTTTAATACCAAGATGCAGTTTACCTCAATCCAATCATCTGATTTTATTCAGTAGGGTGATTGCATTTTTAGTTTTTTATTGACTTTCACAAATTTCTTTGTTTCTTTTATTTCCAGGGTATCCTAGACTAATTAGGAACAAGATAATATAAGTTGAGTCATGCTTCACATAACGTGAACAAACATAGTGATTGTACTAGAAGTAGTTCAGTTTCTACGCAGTATTGTCCCCTTAGCACGGATGGCCAAATTCATGGTAGTTATAAAGAGGCATAGTAGGCATAGCACAGGCATAGTACAGGCACAGTTCAATATGCTAAGGAAAACAATAGACTAGCTCAAATACTGACTGCAGTTGATTACTACAATCTTTTTGGTTTTTTGTAATAATTCCATACAAAATTATACTGAAATTTACATACAATTAGCAAAACAAAAAATTCAATTTTATCAAAAAATACACTGCAGCTTTTGATGTAAAATCTTATTGTACCCACTCAATGCTTAATCTAAACTCCTAAAATTAAAAATAATTATTTTTTGAAAGGAAAAAAGTATGGCTTCATTATGTTGGTGCAACTGGCTTTCAGTTACACACCTCCCCTACTACAATACTATCCTTGTACTATGCCTACTATGCTTGCACTACGCCTACTATGCCTAATCTACACCTTCTATGCCTTTACTATACCTACTACACCTGTGCTATGCCTACTACGCCTGTACTATGCCTATTTATAACCACCCCTGAATTCAACCCAGTTCTTCTGCAATTGCTGGCACTATGTCTCCCCACCTTGCTCGATTCAGAGCATCCTTCTTCTTCAAACCGATTTTCTCTGTCTCCTTTTCCACTTGCTTCTTCCAGGTCTTCTTCAGTTTTCCCCTCTTTCTCTTGCCACTAACTTCAAGATCCAGAGAAACCCTCAAAACATTATCATCATCCCTCCTCAGCACATGCCCATAACATTTAACTCCATCTGCTATTGCTAATTAATCTATAGTTTCCTTCAACCTCACCATGTCCATCTGTTCTTCAGTCGTCTTTCTGTCTACAGCTTTCTGACTGCACACGGCTCTCACCATAGCTCTCTTTGTTCTTCTTAAAATTGCTTTTATATATTCATTTAAACACCATGACTCACTTTTATACAGCATTGCTGATCTTACATAACAATGATAAACTTTACCTTTCATCCTCAGAGGAAACCTATTTCCAATCAATAACTCTCCACATTTCCTGAATTTTACCCAACCAATTCTTACTCTTGCTGTGACTGCTGCTTCACAACCACCAGAGAATTTAGTCTATCTCCCAAATAACAAAATTCATTCACCATCTCCACTTCATTGTGCAACTTCTCGATCAAATCCACTGCTCCTTCCATTATTCCTCTGCATCTCAAGCAAACAAACTGCATTGCCAACTTAGCGGTCACTCTCTTTATTTTTGCACATCTGCCATGAACCCAGTTTCCCTATTTTTTGCACAGCACTAAATTGGCCAAGACTCTCTTCCCACAAACTCCACATAAATTCGTCTTGCTTTTGAAGAGTTCTCCTTGCAACCCACTTACCATCACTTTTGCTTTTCTGGTGTTGACTTTTAAACCAGGAATGTGGAAGCAGAAGCTGGAAGGGCGAAAATGCTACCACTTCTGCTTCCACATAGGTTATTCAACTTGAAGAGTAACTTGGTGAAAAAGTTTTGTAAATTTCTCAATGTGGATTAAACAATGAAATTGCACTATAAGTCTGAATACAACATGCAATATCACTAGTGTGAGAGAACAAGAAAAAGTAATACTAAAATCACATATTATATTGATTATGAGTAAGAAAAAAGCAGTTTGGACAATGAAATGTAGCTAACAAAATGATGATTTGATTAAACTTAACTAACTTTGGTTGGGGGGTTGAAAATGAAAATACTCACAACAGAAATAATTTGATCATTGCTCTTCAACAGGGGTTCTGCAAAACATGCAGTTGTGTTTTGTGAGTTTTAAGGGTTCTGTGAGGGGACCGCGATGGTTCTTCATTTGTTACTAGTATTTATTTCTTATAGGTAATGGTGTTCCGTGTATATAAATAGTTATGGAATCTTGTGATAGCAAGTTGCAGATTGTGATGTAATTCTGTTTACAACTTTAGGAATGACTGAATTTGCTAACTTTCTTTGTTACATAATAGTGCTTCTGTAATTTCAGTTTTGCTGTTGTTGTTGTTGTTACCCAACCCCATCCAGAGATGAGTTGATGGCAGAAGACCACGAGGCCCCAGAACCCAGCAACTCCCCAGGGCCTGGACCAGAGGTCATAGAGAGACAGAAAATTATCAAAGAGTGAGCGACGCAAAGAGTCCGTAGAATTAGTTGAGAGGTGTCCTGGGATGAGTGTCTGCAAGCTCTGCAAGAAGGATTTTCAATTCTGTCAATTCTAGAGGGATAGGAGCTTTACAGAAGACTGTGTCTGTTGCAGTGCAGTCAAGAGAGCCACAGCGAGCATGATGAGGGAACACAAGTTCCTCAGTGGAAATCGAGAGAGCCTGTGTGTCAAAGAATTTAGATGAGACAGTATGCCTCCAGTCCAAGAAAAGAGAAGAGAGACTACAAGGGATTGCTGAGGGAACAAGTAGAGCTCCCTGTATGGCCAGTTCATCAGCCGAGTCATTGCAGGGAAGAAATGAGTGTCTGGGGACCCATTGTAGCCTGATAGAACAGGAGGAGAGAGAAGACAGTTCCTGCCAGAGATTAAGGTAAAAGGAAAGATGGAGGAGAGGACAGAGCAAGAATCAGATAGGAAGAGAAGTGGCAGACTTGTTGGTGCTGGCGAGACCAGCAAAGAGCTTGCAGAATGGCACAGGCTTCAGCGGCAAAATTTGAGCATACTGGGCCTGCTGAAAAGAAAAGAGTGGCCTCAGTGCCACAGAGAGAGCAGTTGGACAAAGCAGTGTAATAGGGAGAAAAGAAACTGGTTCTGCTATCTGTTGGAAAAGAGCAAATAGGGGGAGAATAAACATTAAGGAATGAGAGCGAGGAAGAGTTGTTTAGAGAGATGTTGACCTCTACAGATCAAGCTAAGAAAGAGAGAAGGTAGAAAGCTCAGAGAAGGATAAGCCCTGCTTGACAAAAATGATGATGCTGCCGCTAGTGTCTGTGACATCAGTAGAAAAAAATACCAGACCAGGAGTGGGTGCAATCAGATTGCAGAGCAGAGAATCCAAGGAACCGAAAAGAGAAACATATATTAAGATTAGATTCCTGGATACAGATAAGATCAACGAGATGAGATGAAATAAAGTGTAGCAGTTTAATGCTCCTGGCTCAAAGACCCCCAGCATTCCATTGAAGAGCCCTGAGAAAGTCAGGGGGGAAGAAGAAGCAGGAGGTGTAGTGAAACAGCCAAGAGCATCAGGCAGTCGTGAGAGTGTAGAGGGAGAAGATACAAAGTGGGCAGAAAAAGGATAAGAGGTTTGAAGGCAAGGGTGGGGTGCAAGTGCTACATTAGCAGAAAGGGCCAGATGGGCCAGTGGAGGTATACCAACTGGAGGAGTCCGAGGACAAAGTCACAGTGCTGGTAGGTGTGGGTTCTCCAAAAAAAGCAGGGTCGCAGCAGGGAGGGCAGATCCAGGAGTGAGAGCTGCCAAGAATTCTGAATCTAGAAAAGGAGAGTAATGAGCACTTTAAATGAAGCCAATTAGAGCATTTGCAGCATTGCACTGACCTACCCTGCCAGGTCACATTTCCAGTGCACACTGAACAGGGAAAGACAGGACAAGGGTTAGGATCAACGTTGCCACTCATCAGGAGAAGGAGAAGAATGACAAGATGGGCAAGAGAAAGGCAAAAGAAGAGAGAAGACAGGCCAATTTTAAAGAGGCTGCATGCTACCCTTCTGCAGTTGTTCAGGGGCTGCATAGTGAAAAAATAGTTTATGTGAGGGGAGTGCCTGGGGTAACTTGGACCCATGGGAAGACCAAGAGCCATTTCAACCCAACCCAAATGAGGTTGGGGATCGCACCACCATGTTGAGGCAGCTGTGGATTGGTGCAGTTCAATTTTGCTTGCTTTACATGTATATACTATATATACGACAGAAATTTCACACTTCACTATTCAAAAAGATTGGAGTCAATATGTGTTTTGGGGGCAGACAGAAGGTGCGTATTGATGATTAGAGTTAAAGTTAACTCAAAGTCAGAGTTAGTTGAGGATAGAGAGGGAAAATCAGCGCTATGTGGTGTAATTTATTGTTGCAATGATAAGTTATTCTCAAGAGCTTTAATATGTGGTCATATGGTTTAGATCTGAGAAGCATTAGGTTAACTGATGCAAAAGTGGTTTCAAGTAGTGAAGGAACCGGAACTTGTAACAACTGTCTATTTGTTGAAGTGTTTAATTATTTTTTTAATAGTAGCAATGCAATATTTGATTTTCTTGCAAGCAATTTGTGATATATAAATTTTTGTTAGTGGGAATTCCATGACAAACGCAAAAGTACATTAAGAGTTCTGCGATGACAAAAAGATTGAAAAGCACTGTTCTACATTCAACATGAGTTCTGATATCTAAGAAAAAGAAACACAGAGTAGTTTGGAACAATAAGCTCAAGCGAAGTAGGTAAAGTAATAGCAATAAATAAAGGTTTTTGTGTCCTCAAAATGATAAAGGGTAGGAGAAGGCAAGCTACAGACCCACAAAAGTTAAAAAAAATTGTCAGCCATCATTTTTTCGTTTTTTTTTAGTGGGAGCAAAAGCGCTTGAAAAATAACTGCTTCCATATCCCTGCTTTAAACCTTCACTCTCCAGTGCATCCTTCTCATTCCAAAATCTTTCCTTTACGTCTAAACATTTTTTCCAACTCTGATTAGGCTAGTTTTGCTTAATTGCACATGTAGTGATGCTGGGCTGACATAAACGAACATGACGAGAAGCACCTGATCTAGTGACACTTTCATCACAAGCTAAATGTAACCAATAAGAATGGCTGGAAATTAAGCTAAGAATTTGAACTGAATTTAAATTGCATCAAGTCACAATGCCACCTAACCAGTATCTCTATAACTATTACGTTTTCCTCAATTATGCTTAATAAATTTAGGCTTTTCAACCTTATCCGATATTACCCTATCTATGAGGTAAATTTTGGTAGAAAATCTACTCAATTTAAGAATCTATGTATTCAGATCCAAAAATCACTGAAGTGTGGGGTGTTGCAAAGTGGTAGATAAATCTGAAAATGTTTAAAAAGTGTTTAGATTAAAATAGTAATTGCAAAAGTGGTAGATACAAGTTGAAAAGCAGTAATTTGTCCTAAATTACCCCAGCATACACTACTTTATTGGTGGGTTGTTTTTTCCATATTTCTGTAACTGCACAATGCAGTACAAATTCCAACATTTTCATAAATCAGTTATTTCACATTTTATTATCAATTTCCATATTTTAGTGAAGTTGTTCAAACCTACTTCGAAGTGAAGTCTACCAGTAGTGCTGGCAGAGTAAATAATACAACCACCAGCAATACAACCATGCAAGGAAAGTTGCCATCAAAACCTTTTTTGATTGCACAACAACCTAGCCACTTGTAAGGTTTAAATATAAGATTATTTTTGCATTAAATATGGTCCAGTCCACCAAGCCATGTTATTCACAATATTTTTTGTACAATACAAATATGTGTGTGCAACCACAACAACCAACAAAATACCTCAAGAAGATCTTGTTTTAACTTTAGCAGCTCATCATTGTCTGGAGAATTAGTCAATGCTGCTTCAACTTGAGCTAACTGAACTTTGTAGGTTGCAAGACTTGAAGCTAATTCATCAGCCATTGTCAAAAAATCAGTAAATTTGAAAGATTGTTTTTATCAGCTTGTAAGTAAATATCAATCGTTTTTTAAAAACTTAAACTTTTGGCTTAGGCCTATATGATCACACACTAAAATACAGAAAGTAACTACTTCACTGCCAACTTAAAGTAAGTAGGCTACCTGTTTAAGCTATTTCAGAAGTTGGGTGAATAATATGTAATTGCATTTTATAGCTTTATCCTCCAGTCAAAAAACGTGTTGTCAATTAAGCTACACTATTTCTAGAATATTGCTGTGTTCAGCCCCACTTTGAACAGTTAAAGTTGCTGGCACTGCTAGCACAGTACATTACACTGTGATAAAGCAAGGGAAATTGCTGGCAAAGTGTCTTTCCCAAAAGCACAATGTACCAGTAGACATTAGTAATACGTGAAAATTCAGCAGAATTCATTTTCATGTGAGTAATACTGAGCACCTAATTCAATGGAACACTTTCTGCATGTAAGTTTCTTCAAAATCCTGATAACAATGGTAAAATTTGTCTACAAGATAGTCTTCATCACAAACCACCTAAAAACACTACAAATCAACAAAAACTTGCTGGAATTTTTTTGTATTGTTCATGTTTATCCTTCATTCATGAGAAAGCGAATTGTATTGCTATAATTTGAATGAGATGTCTGAACTCGCTTGGGAGTTGTCATGTCTGGGCCACCTGTCTTCCACGTAAAGGTGGGGGTGTCTCGTTAAGTGCCTTGACCAAAGAACACTACAAGCGAACTTGCTGGCTTTTTCTCCACAGCCTCGCCCCTAAATCAGTAAATGCCAAGTGCCAAGCAGTGGATATCAGTTTTTAAAGTCTTTTGGCATAACTCAACAAGGGGAATGAACCCAGGTCTACCGACTGCAAGGCAGATGCTTTAACCACTACACCATCACGTTATTCTGGCCCAATATCACACATGTCTAATTGCTAAAAAAAAATTAAAACATAGCAAATGTTTCAAAAAAGACATGTTCCTAGGTTTTCCGTAGATAGTTATGAAGAGGCACAGCACATGCACAGTTCAATATGCTAAGGAAAACAATAGACTAGCTCAAATACTGACTGCAGTTGATTACTACAATCTTTTTGGTTTTTTGTAATAATTCCATACAAAATTATACTGAAATTTACATACAATTAGCAAAACAAAAAATTCAATTTTATCAAAAAATACACTGCAGTTTTTGATGTAAAATCTTATTGTACCCACTCAATGCTTAATCTAAACTCCTAAAATTAAAAATAATTATTTTTTGAAAGGAAAAAAGGATGGCTTCATTATGTTGGTGCAACTGGCTTTCAGTCGCACACCTCCCCTACTACAATACTATCCTTGTACTACGCATACTATGTTTGTACTATGTGTAGAGGTTCCCTCTATCACCTAATAGGTATTTGCAAGATATCAAGTGGCAACACGGACCACGTTAGAAACAGGATAAACAAGTAGAGACAAAAAAAGGATAGTTGTGTGTTGTGTATTTTTCAGCAAAGTTAATCGTTATTTTAAAAGCAATAATTTTGATAATTAATTATTGAACCTCAAATACGAAGAAATTCTACATAGACATTGGATTCCATAGACTGTTATTCATCAAATGTCAACGATTAGGTGGTAAGTTTTGATTATACTCAAATTAATTTGCTGTGCGAGGCTGCAGTCCTCCACACATGGTGACCCCCGACTTTCAAAAGAAGAAGAAAATCCATCAACAAACTATCTTCCAACAAACTGTACGCAGCTTGGCTTCTCAAATTTTAGCCTAGAATTGACAGCATTGGTCATTAACAATTTACAGCAAATTACTTCAGTTCATCTTCTGTAATAATCTACTGTATTAGTGTTGGTATTATCAACTAATTGTTAAAAAAAAAAAAACGGTTAATTAATTTTCTTCAGTTGTACACTGTAGTAGTTGATGCAAATTTGTGCTTAAAAGTGGACCAGCACCTAATTCACCAGGTGCATTATTTTGTAAAATAGTACTTACTGCCCTATTGCCTGGTAAGTCTTATCCATCCAATAACTTGGAACGTTGTGCACAAGCTTTCAGCAATCTTTTTAATGTGGCAAATATTATTTTGTCTTGTATGGACTAAGCTGTTGTTTAATGATATTTGTGTCTTTGCTACTGATAGTTTTAAAATGTTTCATAATCTTAATGCAGAAACAGTTGATAGGACATGTGGCAGCCCTTTTAGTTGTGTTTACACACCTGCAACCTCGACAAATGTGTTTGTACACTCTGAAGCCACACCTTCTATGGCAACACTTTTATCTCCTGCACAATTCCTAACTACTTCTTGCACACCTACCATGACTATCACTACACAACATATCACCACACCCACTGTAACATGCTCTGATACATATCACTGCCAGCCTCTTCAGTCACCCAAAAGTCATCAGTGCCACAATCATTTGCATAATCACAATCCCACACAAAAAATTATCATACAACCATCTCCTACACCACTACCTTTTGATCCTGAAAACATTGATTTTTTTTTCCAACGATTCGAATCCATGTATCGACATAATAATCTATCCAGCTCTGAACTCTTTGATAAGCTGCTGCAATCACTCAACTACAATCATCTGTGTCGCATGCAATCTCTATTATCCCATGGTACTAATGATTATTCTCAACTAAAAGAGGCATTATATCACACATATGGCAGGACTATCGACCAGTCCATACAAGATTTATCCCAAGTTCCGGAATTAGGGGACAAATTACCTTCAGAACTGTTGGCTCAACTGAGACGAACGTTAGGACGACATCTTCAGGCCAATCCACTACTTAAGCACACTATACGCTGAGAATTTTTTTCAAGACTACCAGTATATACAAGGGATATGCTAACTATGATGGATAACCCCACGTTGGACGAGTTGGCACAGAAAGCTGATGCTCTAATCAGCAATTGAAACCAATACAGTATAGACAGAGCTATCAGCAGTCACTCACAACAGAACAAAACAGCAACAGAGCATAACATTCACTCTTCAGGATACATGACACAAGACCATAAAATAACTGACGAACTTGTCAAAACTCTACAAAATCTCAACTCCAAATTAGATCATGTTGTTGAACAACAGCACCATCTGTTTCGCCACAGCAACGAACCATATACTGTCCCTTCTCAGTATCATGCTACTGCTTCCTCACCTTACAGACACTCAGCACACTCACCTCATATAGACAAATTTTACGCCCAAACACCTGCTACCTCTGGTCATAATCACCCACGCCATCCCAGTACTATTACTTCAGGTCCAACAGAATTTTGTTGGTACCATAACACATTTGGTCCAAGAGCCATCAAATGTTCTCCGGGATGCACCTTTTCTCAACAAACAACCTCTCAATCAAAGCCTTTAAACTACCAAGGCGGCGCATCCAATTTGGCTCCACGTCAGACACTCTTACGATACACACAATAAAGGATGCGTCGCCTTCCTCAATATCACTGTCAAATAATGATTATTACATATACCTTCATGATCTACACAATGAACTTTACTTCATCGTTGACTCTGCATCACCAGTAAGCTTACTTCCAGCATCCATCTATCAGAATGAGGCCAAAGATCATACCCATTCAGCCTTTTTACTAGCAACTGATGGTCATCCCTTACAAACATATGGATCAATTGATCTTTTGTTGCACTTTGAAGATTTACCACATGATCATGTAAATCATTCATTTACTGTTGCCAATGTCCAGTCCCCGATTATTGGTCTTGATTTACTAAGCAAATTACATGCTGTTGTTGATGTTCACAACAAAAGCATCACATTTAACCACACTCAAGTATCCTCTCCTGATCTTTCTTCATTGCCACTAATCAATTATCAGAACTTATCCTGCGATGACTTACTAAATCTTTTTCCTGATGTAATATCTGGTGAGTTTTTTCAAGGTAAATGTCTTCTTCCAGTAGAACACACTTTCAGTGTCAAGGGTTTACCCTTTTCTCATGCAGCACGCAAATTGGGTCCGCAAAAATACAAAGAACTTAATTCTCATATTGACAAAATGCTAAACCAAGGAATCATTGAATACTCTCGCTCTTCATTTACAAGTCCTGTGCATTTGGTCCCTAAAAAGGAACCAGGTGCATTTCGTTTTTGCGTTGATTATCGTACACTGAATGCACAGACGGAAAACCAGTGTTTCACCCTACCTCGCATATCTGACGTTACACACCGCTTGCATGGCTCTCATGTATTCTCTGCATTAGATCTAAAAAATGCTTACTGGCAGATCAACGTTCGTGCTGCAGATAGAAAATATACTGCTTTTTCTTGTCCTCGAGGCACATTCCAATTTCGAAAAATGCCCATGGGCACCAAGAATTCAGCCTTCACATTTCAAATGGCTATCTCCTACATACTACAGGGCACGGAAAACTTTGCTTTTGCATACATTGATGATATTCTAATCTTCTCTAAAGATGAACTAGAACACAGACAGCATTTGCATCAAATACTTCACCGCCTACAAGCTTATGGTATGTCACTCAATATCTCCAAGTCTACCTTTGCAGTGTCTGAGATCGAATTTCTTGGTCACAAACTTACCAGTGAAGGAGTTTTTATTCTGAAAGATAGAGTAGATGCAATTGATCACCTCACTGAACCTACCACAATTCGTGAATTGCGCCAGGCACTGGGCCTTATAAATTTCCAACGAAGATTTATCAAAGATGCAGCCAAAATACTTCTTCCTCTGACTAAATATTTGCAAGGACAAGTCAAAAATAGCGACAAAATTACTTTTAGTTCGGAAGCAAAGCAAGCTTTTTCTGACATCAAAAATGCATTGAACAAAGCAACTGGACTTGCTCATCCCCGAGAAGATGCAAAGCTCAAATTATACACTGATGCTTCACAAAATGCTATGGGAGCTGTTTTGGTGCAGCAGCTGCCAGATCAATCTGAACAAGCTCTGGCTTATTATTCAAAAGCATTAAATGATTGTCAAAAACGTTATGCTGTCTTCGATCAAGAACTTTTGGCTGTGTTTTCTGCCGTCAAACATTTTGAGTGCTTCTTGCTTGATCAACATTTCACAATTGTCACTGATCACCTTCCATTGGTGCATGCTTTTAAAAAACCTAGCACTTCACACTCTCCTAGACAAAGTCGACAGTTATCATATTTGACTGAGTTCAACTGCACTGTTACGCATGTTCCTGGTGCTCACAATGAAGCTGCAGACTGTTTATCAAGACTAGTTATCCACAACATTTTTGCTGAAAACAAATTGCCCATCAACATTACAGACATAGCCAAGGAACAACAACGGTGCCTTCAAGCAAATACACAAACATTATGTTTCCCTCAAGACACCACACTACAAATTAAAGAAGTGGATGCATCTCATAACGCAAACACTGTCAAGCTGCTGGTAGATAACTCTTTAGGACATTAACGTATTGTAATTCCTCCCAAATTTGAAAATCAGATCATTGACCATTATCATTCTCTAAATCATCTGGGTATCAAAGCTACTCAACGCTTCATCAGTGCACGATTTGTGTTTCATGCCATGCGTCGAAAAATTAGAGATCGTGTACGAGCATGCACAGGTTGCCAAAGATCCAAGGTCTATCGCCATGTTGTTTCACCAGTCACTTCTTGTAAAATGCCTTCAGCGCGATTTGATACAGTGCATGCTGATTTGTGTGGACCTTATCCAGAATGTCAAGGATTCTCCTATTTATTGGTATGTATTGACAGATTTTCACGTTTTGTAACTGCTTACCCTCTTCGCAATATCCAGACAGAATCGGTAATTATAGGCATGAATGCCTATATAAGCACTTTTGGGCAGATGCGAGTGCTACGCGTTGATAACGGAGTGCAATGGACATCCAATCTATTCAAAAATTATGTAACCTTTCTAGGATGTGAACTTAGTATCAGCAATACGAGGTATCCAGAGAGCAATGGCTTAGTTGAACGTGTCATAAAAAACATCAAGGTTGCTCTCACAGCCAAACTTGATCGAAATCATTGGCTTTTCCACCTTGGTGCTATCATTTTGTCCCTGAACACTATGCATCGAGAAGAACTTGGTTGTTCACCAGCAGAGCTCATGTTTTTCCAAGGCCTACGACTACCTGGCGACTTTTTCACCACACCACCACCAGCATATTTACCACTGACACAGAGCATTATTTCTCAAATGAAAGCGTTTGCTGCATCACTCAGGCCAACCCCAACCAGAGTTGTACAAAGCCGGCCTATATACATACCCCCAGAACTTAAAACCTGCTCTCATGTCTTTATCAAAGTGGACCCCATTAAGCCTAACTTGACACCAACATATGCAGGCCCTTATCCAGTGATATCACGAACAGAGAAAACGTTTAAAGTTTTGCACAATGATAAACTTCAGCAAGTTGCAATTAATAATGTAAAACCTAGCTTTCCTCTGCAAAGTCCAGAACATATTGCTGCTGAATCACCTATCTTTTCCTTGCCGTCATCTCAGAATGCTGCAATTTCATCCTCAATCACATTTACAAAATCATCGTCAACTTATAATGATAAAACTTCGGAGCATGAGCAAACTCGAAGAAAACGTATCCCTTCAAAACTCAAAGATTTTATCCTCTTTCAGTTACTTTCTCCCCAGTTTTTCTCTTGTGACTAATGTCTCGTCAATCAGCATTTTGTTGGCTGAAGATATGTGCAGCTACAGATGATATAGAACATGGCGAGTGCTACTCCCATCACTATTCATACTGCCATTGCTAAAAACAACTTCAAAGTTATAACATTCACAGTGCTCGATCTCTCACACTTTTCTCCAGGCACTGCCCTGAGTTGTCACTTGTCGCTAATCTTTGCTACCATGCAATTATTATCTCACATACTAACATCATCATCACACACACATCCACACATTATTTTTCCTCATTCATCATTGGAGATTGTATACCCAAGTTGCATACACCAATTTTCAACATGGGATTCAATTCTCCTCACTGTAATGTTATATTCCAATCTATGATAATATCATTCATTTTGTTGGCTTATCATAGTACTTATGTTGTTTGCTGCAACTTTTGGTCCTACGAGATTAAACTGATGCAAAATTAGTGCTGATTATGTATCATTAACTAGTGCTATTGATGCCTTTCTACTTGTTTTCAATTCGTGCTTCTCAGGTCCAATTTCTTCCCATACATGTGTCACGATTTTAGTGTTGGTTTACAGTCGTGATTGACGTTACCCTCTGACGATCAACTGACATGAGAAAATGCTTCACCGCATACTTTTGTAAATATGTTTGTACATATTTTGGTTTGTACATATCCCTTTTTGGTGTGTCATTACTTTGTGCTGTGTTAATCCATCTTTTGAAATCATAAAAGACAAAATTGCTGCAACAATTAACTGTACTAGTATATCCTAGACTGACCACTTTTCGCATTAACGTTCGTTTTAGATGTGTCATTGTGTTTTCTTTCTGCTTAGCCCAATCATTATTGTACAGATGTGTAGATTGTCATCCCGCACCCATTGTTTGACCTTCAGCACCCTCTTTCGAGGGCGTTGGAGATCAAACTTTTGCAAAGGGGGGAGGTGTGTAGAGGTTCCCTCTATCACCTAATAGGTATTTGCAAGATATCAAGTGGCAACACGGACCACGTTAGAAACAGGATAAACAAGTAGAGACAAAAAAAGGATAGTTGTGTGTTGTGTATTTTTCAGCAAAGTTAATCGTTATTTTAAAAGCAATAATTTTGATAATTAATTATTGAACCTCAAATACGAAGAAATTCTACATAGACATTGGATTCCATAGACTGTTATTCATCAAATGTCAACGATTAGGTGGTAAGTTTTGATTATACTCAAATTAATTTGCTGTGCGAGGCTGCAGTCCTCCACATATGCCTATTATGTCTGTAGTATGCCTACTATTTTTGTACTATCCCTCCTATGCCTGTGCTATACCTACTGCACCTGTACTATGTTTACTATTTCTGTACTATGTCCACTATGCCTGTACTACACTTACTATGCCTGTACTGCGCCAACTATGCTTGTACTATGCCTACTATGCCTGTGCTAAGGCTACTATGCCTATTTATGACCACCCATTTTCCATTGTTAATGATTTACCCAAATGAAGTTCGAAAAGCTTATAATTTTACATAGTATTGAAACATGCGGAAAAATTCCGCTGAAGCTAGCGAATTGTTAAGTCGGTATTTAATTTACGTGTTCAAAATATAAACATTACTATCTACCAATTTTCAGGAAATCTCCAATTCAAAGGGATCAGCTTTCAAGATCACACTAAGGCAAAATACAAAATTTGGTTCCAAATTAGCAGTATTATAATATCCCATGATATTTTGACCGACGCGATGGTGTAGTGGTTAGAGCGCAGGGGCGGCTCGTAGCTGAAATTAATAGGGGGCTGCTTCAGAAAATCACGCTATAGGCCTAATTTTTGTCACTATGTATCAGCTTTACACACACACACACACACACACACAGACACAGGTCGCGAGTTCTCCGTCAAAAAGAAATCCTCATTACACCAGCACACAAGGGTCGGTACTGCATGAGCTACAGTTCTCTTTCTACAGCTGCTTTGCAATCTACTACTAATTTTAAACACCATATCACAGGAGCTTTGAAGCAAAAAGATTTATATTTTTTTTCATAAACTTCGGATGGTCGTTGAAATCAACCTTATATATTATATAATGTAACTACAAGCATAAGAAAAATAAAGAAAAAAGGATTAATTATTTATATGGAATGCCATCGACAAGATTGAGTGGAGACTGGGGGTGCTGCAGTTCCGCAGTACCGGGCACAAGCCGCCCCTGTTAGAGCGTCCGCTTCGCAGTCGGTAGGCCTGTGGTTCATTCCTCTTGTCGATTCATACCAAAAGATTTTAAAAAACGGCGTTCACAGCTACCGTGCTTGGCGCTCGGCATTTAAGGGATGTGGTGGAGAACAAGCCGGCAAGTTCGCTTGTTGTGTCATTGGGCAAGGCACTTAACGGGATACCCCCGCCTTTATGTGGAAGACAGGTGGCCCCGACCCTCGAAAATGGCAACTACCAAGCGAGTGCCGACATCCAGTTCAAAATATAGCGATGCAATTCACTTTCTCGTGAATAGAGGATAAATATGGACAATACAATAATAATCCGCAACCTGTTCCCACTGTAGCAACCTCAGCAACTTCAACTACAAACCACAAGTAGAAAGTTGCCAACAACACTTGGCTTTATATATGGATCGCCATCTACATTCAGTGGCACACGCAGTGCAATCATTTTAACTTGGATTGCAGTAAAATTCCTGCCATTGTGCAACAATGGTGACTCCACAAAGAAGCTACATTTCCCCCGATGTAGTTGAATGGCAGCGTCTTCAGTCAAGCAAGCCATCGCCGAGCCATAACGTCAAGAACGTCTTCCAATTGATGTCTTGGCGGGAATCTCACTTATTTTAGCTGGAAAACATCAATTTCTCAACGTTGAAGAAGGCATGTTGTTCATTAGCCAACATGATAGAAGTAACTAGTCACCACACGGAGGGCACTCGTTTTAACCTGGACTACAGTCGGATGCCAGCCGTTGCGCTATAGCACCTTATTGAGTCTCACCAGGCAAGGGTAAAAATCCAGAATAATAAAAATGCTCAATAGCCTACACAACAGATTTGTCAAAGAATGATGCAACACAAAATAATATGATACAGCAAAATCTTCACATCTCAAGGGGGTCTCATTTAAGCATACAGGTACTTGATATGAACAAAAAGTCACATCGGTAGAGCCTAAACAGGGTGTAAAATCATCATTAAAACTTAATCACTTTACAAATTATAGAGGTTGCTAGTGACCATTAGGCAATTATTGGGCAATCCCCTTTTCAGAGTTGTCACTGCATTGCAACGACACTTTTGGATAAGACGCTATCTGCTGAGTGTCTTAATGTCTTAATTAAACTAAACCTCAAAAAAGCTGATTAGAAATACTTTTGAACAGTATCTGTTGTGAAGCCCGATACCTACGCTCGATAAATTAACTTAGGAAAATGCTCTGTAAAGCTCAACTCTACCTATTTCGATACAATTCTCCATCAATTTTTGAAACATTTTGCTGCGTATCTAAGGAGGTCTGATGTTAGAGATGCTGTAAATCAGTGCTAAAATCTCAAAGAAATCGATATTTCATTAGCATCTACAAAAGCTGGCTACGCTGGAATGCGAACGCTAACTTCGTAATTAACAAAAAATGGCGGCTACAATCAAGCCACAAATTATTCGAAATAAAAAAAAGGCTGGAGATGCAGGAGTTTGGCTTGCATGCAATGTTGTCCTAAAAACTACAGCGTCATTACGTTCAGAAATTGAAGTTTGATCAAAATGTAACGCTTATATAGGATTGGAACAAAAGTCTTGTCCGATAGAAAATAATATTTATTTAACCAATAAAAACAACACATACATTGAGAAATAAATGCAAAACATCGCTGTGAAGAAATGTTTAGTTTAAATGCATTATAAATGCTTTGTTTAAATATTTGTTTCAATAATTGTTTTAGATAGTAATCATTTAAAATTTGTTATCATTATATTCACGCGCGCATGTAGGGTTTTGTAAAAGATGTTGTCGAATAGCAGAAAAGGGAGTTTCAGCTTTAAAGCTTCTGATTGGCTTGCAAGAGCGGACCATTGTGCTTTGGTCCTGAGAAATATGCTTCTGGAGAATGGTTTTGGGCACATGCTGCTTAATCCTCTGTTGTAGCCTTTGAGAAGTACCGGTACGACCCACGTACCAACTATCGCAATGGCACAAAAATTGGTAAACAATGTTGCTTTGATAAAAAGCGGGTAGTGCATCCTTTTTGGCTACTGGCAGAAGTTGTCTGGTGGTGTAGACTATGCATGGTTCAACTGCAAAGTAACAGTGTTTGACAGCTGTTTTAATTTGCATTTTGTACCTCGGACGAATGATGCTTTGCTTACATTTCTCAATCTATATGTGGTTTTTATTAGTCAAATAAATATTATTTTCTATCGAACAAGACTTTCGTTCCAATCCTATATTTGCAGAAAGCAAACGTTGATGCAAAGAAGATAAACACTATCGTTTCGGGCTCGCAAACTCTTCGCTTTAGGCACGTAAGTAGATCTAGCTCGACTTCCTCAATAAAGCTACTACTAATCAAGAAGAAACATCTTTAAAAATTACAGAAAAACATGTTTTTTTGCAGCAAAAAGCCGAATTTGAGTCAAAATATAAAGTAAAAAAAGGTTGAATTCAAGACGCCAAAGTAAGTGCTGGATGCTTTTACGAGCTTTGGGTGGCTTCAACAGAGCGACGAGCTCATAAATAGGAACTGACCGTGATGGTTAAACGGCTTTGAACCAATTTGTCATTGGCGTTGGTTATGCCGAAGCATCGTTTGTTCTACACTTGGTCTAACTACATGTTCTTGCATTCAACTTAGTTTCCTCAGATTTATTTAATCACAGCTTTTGATTTTTCTATTTTGATTTGATTTTGATTCTATTTTTCCATTGCCTGTCCGCTTCTGTCTTTTTCTAATCTTCAGCAGTGTTGGGTAAAAATCTCGGTTGCCAGTTGGTAAATCGTCTTTCAGCGATAGCGTTGCTGCTTACCAAAGTTTGGTTTCCTAACCTAGGGCTGCCATACGTACGGATTTTCCCTGACCGGTCTCGGATTTCAGTGTTGCCTAAGCAAAGAGTGCTTAAATGTCAGGGTTTTTGTGTCAGTCACCATAAATGGCTGGTTTGTGGCTGGCCTCATCCGACCCGTTTGTCTGAACAGGCCACTTGGATTTGGTCGAACTTAGAGCGAGTAACGGCAGCAAAATAGGTGATGACCCTTTTCTTCGGAGAACACCTCTATTTTGGGAAAAATATATTGATAATCAAGACCAAAATATATGTCAATAATCAAATGCAATGGTACCAACCTCCAAAACATAATTTTTTGCCTCACCAGATATGGTAACCCTATCCTAACCTAGAGTGCCTAATTGATCCTGGTTCCACAAA
Organism: Trididemnum clinides; assembly: GCA_963675345.1. Taxonomy (NCBI): domain Eukaryota; kingdom Metazoa; phylum Chordata; class Ascidiacea; order Aplousobranchia; family Didemnidae; genus Trididemnum; species Trididemnum clinides. The sequence goes on along the minus strand of OY776287.1, from coordinate 6,819,524 downwards.
ATCAAGTCTATTTGGTGACATCAGAACACTGCAAAAGTATGCCAATCTGGCACAAGGTATAGGCTATCATATATGCATCTCGATATAGCCTAACCGTTTGGTAAGCTCATTTGACAACAGAGCTATATTTTAGCCAATTTCTCACACAGCGCCAATGAGTGATGAAGCAAACCGTTCAATTGAAGCAGGCCTAGTCAACAAAACAGCAATGTCTCAAATCATCGTTTTTACGACAACCACTAAGGATAGGTTCTAACAAGAAGCTAATTATTAGAGAGGACAACTACAATTACTTCCAAAGCAAACCAAAAAAATAGAGCTTGTACACCTCCCAAGCAAGTCTGAACCAATAATTCAATGCATAATGCTTCCTTGGTTTTCTGTTAATCGAGGATAAAGATAGATAAACAAACGAACGGATGCATTAAGCACGGTACAATTAACATGGTAACTAATATTTTTGGAGGCTGAAGCTAAGCCATGCGAAAACGGTGACGGCCGCCTTTCATCTTAACAACAGAGAGGTCAAAGGTGAGCTTAATGTTTACAACAATAACAATGGCAACCTATTGCCACCCTGTCCAGTCCCAACGTATCTTGGGGCAAAGCTAGACTGGTTGCTCACTTTTTGTCACCACCGCGAGGCTTTGCGCAAAAAACTCTCCATCCGAGTCGCGCTGTTGATGTGACTGGCAAGATCCGGATGGGGCGCAGGTGCCAAGACATTGTGCATCTCTGCTCTTTCTTTGGTCTACTCCACAGCTGAGTACTGCGCACCAGTTTGGTGTCGTAGCACGCATACTCGCTTCGTTGACAGCATTCTCAATGACGCTTTGCGCATTGTCACTAGATGCTTGCGTCCCACACCAACGGAGAACTTGCCTGTCTTCGCAGGCATCCAGGCAGCTTAGCTCCTCCGATTAGGAGCGACACTCTCCTTGGCGAATTGTGCTATCCATGATCCCGACCATGTACTGCACGGACAGTTGGTTAGGTAGCAGCATGCCCACCGGGGAAGACTTAGATCAAGACGCCCATTTGTATCTGCTGCGTGGAAACTATTAGATAGTTTGTCTGAACTGGACATCCGCGTGAAGCAGTGGACAAAACATAAATGGAACGCGGACTACTTGGAGAGTACTTCAAGGGTCCGTGCTTTCATTTCCAGGGTCAGTTCAAGGCCACTTGGGATGAGTCTACCTAGAACATCTTGGGTAAGGCTTAATCGCATGCAGACTGGTGTAGGGCGTTTTCACTCGTCCATCTACAAATGGAGTCTCGCTCCATTACCGAATGGCGAATGTGGCGCCTCTAAGCAAACTGCAGATCATGTTATATTTTCATGTCTCCTACATCATCCACCAAGAGAAACATGAGGTCTGTAGGTTTTGGGAGATGCATCTCAATGTTGGCTTAACACCATCACTGTCAGCATCCAATCTGGGCAGCGCAGCATCCCGGGGTGGTAAAAGGATAAACCCTCGCCCGGATTGAGTTTGGGTGCCTGACCAAAGAACGACGACGTTTATTGTGTGTTACAATGTAGCAAGAACAAGGATGTAATTTATCGAAATTGTGCATTTCACCTTTGGCGACCTATCAATAGAATTCAGTAAATTGTCTGCTTGTATGTACTGTACGTTGTGCTGTGCAGTAACTTTAGCTTTTTTTCTACACAAAAATTTTAAATGTCTGACAATGTTGCAATAACGGCAGGTAGTAGATTTATGTTTGCAGGCCGGGGCTAAATGATTAGAATTACCACATTTTCAACGCTTGCGTGCACTGTCGTTGCTTGTAGGAGAGTTCGTAGCAGGTTTTTTCACGAACTTTCGTTTCTTGGAAACTTGAGCACAGTTGAAGAATAAACGTTGGATGAAGTGCCGTACACAGTTTGTTTGACGACCATTGCAGTCTCTTCGGTCTCCTTTACGACTCGAACCGCCTTTTTAAAACTCAATTCATCATCATTGATTTTGAATAGTGCTTTCAATACTGCCTCATTATTGACGGAACAAATAAAGTCAGTTCGTAACGCTTCATCCAAAGGGTTTTCAATGTTAGTGTTACATTTATAACAAGGGCGTATCCAGGGGGGGTGCTGGGACCGCGGTCCCCCCCCCCCCCGCTGAATCAGTGTATGATAAATTTCTTTGTGAAAAACTTATAAAGTTTCTATAGCTCACGATTTGCCGTTAACCTCAATATTTTGTGAGATTTATGTACCCAAATTTATGGCTATGACGTAACTAACGAAAACAAGCACGTTAGGATAGAAATAAATGAACAAACCAGTCACGGTCGCAAGTTCTGCAGTGTTGGTGCCGATTTACCGAAGTTAATATAAAAACTTAGCGTACAAGCCAGCAGGGTTTAGATGGAATAATTTGGTGATAGTTCAAGCTAGTTGTTCAAAAAAGGACTTCAGAGAAGTAGTTCATCACAGGAACTTTAGTGGAAGGTACAGAGGGCCTAAGCTGCTGTATAACCGGGCGTTAGCTTAGGCTAGAAGCTACAGCTTAGCTGCTAGCAATCAAATGTATAGCCAACGAGCCGGTTTACTAAGCTACTAGACCAGTATTTTGCCTAGGATAACGGTATCAGGTTGGTGAGGTAGCAAACTGAAATAAGTTCCCTACAAAATTAAAAAATATTTTTATTGCAAGTTTTAAGCCTAAGAAACAGGTTGTGTACATGCTTAAGGGGATTGCAGAATTTTTAAAAGAAGCATTAAGGCATATTTAAAATCTAATCTGCGTCGAAGTGCATACAGAAAATATTTTTGTTGTTGAGTAAATAAAGATAATAATAAGGTTATAACCATATGCCATGTGATGAGCCGCTTGGCGAAATAGCTGTAGTGGTTTTATTATTTTATCCTGACGTCTAGTATTTTCAATTATATACGTATTGCTCTAACCTTGGTCGTTATCGAGCACTGTGGCGGCAACGTCAGACTTACTCCACATAATAGTAAGGTTATACAGGGTGTCCGAAAAGTAACTGTGCGGTATGGGTATATAAAAATGTAATGTATTTACAGTAAAGTTTATTAGAAAACTTTTAGTTAATACAATTTTTATTTAATCGATGCTACATTTGTTTACAATACTAGAGTTTGTTTGTAATGTATGCAAATTGTTTGTTATGCAAAATGTAACTTTTTTCGTAGGGACGGTTGGGATACAGTGCTTCCTCAATTATCCGGTCTAGTTGGGATAATATTTTCAAAAATCTGAACGAATAAGCAAAAAACCGGATAACTGAATTCTTAACGTTTAAGTCAAGGGAACAAAAACAAACAAAAATACCCCACATTCATGGTTTAAAAAATGATAGAAGTTTAACATAACATTTGCATTGCCTCTGCACGAGAAAAAGAGCATTGTGCTTTTTGCGTTGAATGTTGTGTATTCTCGTCTGCATCCTCTTCTTCATCACATTCGTTCTCTTCTGCTACTGAAACAAGATAAACTATTCCCTACTCATCCAAATATTCATAACCTGGCCCATCAGCATGAAACCAGCCATCATATCAGAGGTCGCCAATTCAATGTTTGTTGCGGCAAATTGTGCTACGAAATCGTCATTCAGCCCTCTCAATGAACTAATTGCGTTTTCTTTCACAGAAAATTCGCCGACAATACAACATTTTAGCTTATTTTAGTGGGATTTAGCGTAGAGTTTCCCGGAAACTATTTCTGCAACAAAAAAGTTAAAAGCAATCTAATTTTGAAATGTTATAGCAAACAGAGCGACCGGATAATTGAAAACCGGTTAAACGAGGTACGGATAATCGAGGAGGCACTGTAATCGTCTTACAGACTTCTTTGGATTCTTCAATATTATTTCCTGGATCTCCATAGCTTTCTCATTTGTGGTTGAAGGCCTACCAGTTTAGGGAGCGTCTTTTACATTGACAATTTGGAAAAATTTCTTTTGTCAAACGTCCCACAGCATTACTGTGAGGCGCCTCTGCATCTGGAAATTGCTTGAAAAATTTTTTTTTGCACAGCATTTATGTATTTTCCACCATTACGGAAAACATGCTCAACTGAGAATGCTCGCTGCTTAATTGCCAGTACCATTATTGTATAAGGGTATTGATTTGGATATAATGTTATAATGACTAACGTGTTTTTATATTAGCACCTAAATATTGTGTCACAAAACCAGCCATTGTTAAAAATATTTTCTACTACACAGTAACTTTTCGGACACCTCCCGGAGTTGGAGTCGTCCAATTTTGGCTGTGCCTCCACAACCCTGTTTTGTACACAAGTTACATACAGTCCCGTAGCACTCCAACTTCGGGCCCCCCCCGAAGTGAGCGCAAGAGCCCCTGCGCACAGGTCATATCACTTTAGAGGTGTAAAATTGAAAAGCTGCATTAAGAAAATACACCACAATTTGTACATAAGTAAACAGGCTAATGTCAGAATAAAGCATGCCGATACCGAAGGTGCAAGTCATAAAAAATTCGGCACCGATGCCAGAGTTCAGTAGGACATTTATGCAGACACTGCGAAACGAAAGCAATGACACTGAAAAACATGAAAAACTTATAAAAACACAGTATCATTTAAATAGTCTGGAGCGAACCTTTTTGTTCGCAAATGCTGTTATGACATTGTCATAATCAAGAGATCGGGCGCAGTCATTTTCGATTGACAACATGGCTAATGAAGATAGTCTACTGTCTGTCATAGACGTTCTATTAAAAGTTTTGATCAGTTTCAATTTGCTGAAGCTTCTTTCAGCGCTGGCAACAGTCACGGGGCAAGTTAGTAAGATTCGAAGTGCGATGTACACATTCGGATACAATTCAAATAAATGAGTCTTTAGAAGATAGTTCAGAAAGTCTTGAGCCGTATTGAGATTGCGTTTTTTTTGCAAAATTAAAACAAACCGCTGTAGCTCAGCGCTCATTTCATCAGAATCAATGTCACCGAACTTTTTTTGGAACTCTTTACAGCAAGTAAGAAGAGCATTTTCTTGTTGCACAAGCAAAAGTTTGTCTCGTGTGTACAAAAACGAAAAGGCGGAAGAAACCTCACGTAACAAATTAAAGCGCTCCTTTATTGACATAATAGCCTGGTCTACTAATGGATAGAAAAAGTTGCTTTTAAATTTCAGTTCAGGAGTAGCTCGTTGTTCCTCTTCACCTTGGTAATCAAACAATCTTCCTTTCTTTCCACTTCTTGACGGAGGAAAAGAAGGATCAATATCCAATTCCTGTGCTATTTCAACAGCAGATGTTGCGGCACTGTCATAACCCGTTGTGCGATAGTTTTGCAAAAACTTTTCAGTTGCCTGGATTTCCGTTTCCATTGTATGAAGGGAGACTCCATACGATTGAAGAATCTTGCTTGCTTTATTGACTTGGAATAGGATATCATACCAAATAAACACCGACAAAGGAAAACTCCATTTTGATAAATGAGCTATCAACGATTTTGTTTCTGAGGCAGCTCTTCCATCTTTTCTTTCTATGGAAATGGCTTCCAAGTCTTTCAGTGCCAGCAACACCTCTTTTAAATTGTATCGAAGAGGTTTGATGCATTTAATTCTGCTTTCCCAACGAGTATCAGATTGTGACTTTATGGACAGCTCCACATGTTTCTTCAAAATTTCCCAACGCTGAGCAGAGGAAGAAAACAGCACATACAACCTTGTAAGTACTCCAAAAAATGTCAATGCTTCCGTCGATCAATTAGCACTGTCAACAACAACTAAGTTAAGGGTATGGTTTGCACAGGGCACGTAAACAGCTTTGGGATTGATGTCTAGCATTCTTGCTTGCACCCCAGAATGTTTTCCTTTCATGTTAGCACCATTATCATATGACTGACCTCGACAATTAGACAATTCGAGTTGCAGTTCGGTCGCTTTTTCAAAGAAAGCGTCCAACAAGCCTTTCCCAGTACTGTCACTTATTCTCAAGTAGCCAAAAAATGTTTCTTTAACAACAGCAGCTTCTTCATTACATAGTACATAACGGAGAATGACAGGCATTTGTTCATGATGTGACATATCTAGAGTGCAGTCCAAAATTATAGAAAAATATTTTGCCAATTTCAATTGCTGTAAATTTTCTTTTTCAACTTCTGTCGCTAGCAATTCAATTGTTCATTTTGTATGGTAGGACTCAAATAGTGATCTTTAGTGTTTTTATTCTTGATTCTGTCTTGAAGCTCTTTTAGGATCGGATCTCTTCTTGCCAAAAGCTCAAATATACCCAGAAAATTTCCATTGTGAGGAGATCCTAAGACTTCTTCAGATCCTCTAAAAGCAAGATTCCTTTCCGATAGAAACAAGGCAATGTCGATAAGTCTCTCTAAAACATTTCTCAAAAAACGTCTTTCATTGAAAAAAAATATTCATCTCGCGTTTGTCGATAGTGGATGAATTTCTTATCCCTTCAGCTAGCAACATCCATTGACTGCAGCATTCTTGGTGGGAAATGCCGTTTTCATGGTCTTTCAGTTTTTTCGAAAAACCCTCCCATGTATTTATACCACTACAAAAGGGGCTTAGTGTTTTTCCAAATAGCTTACAACAAAAGCAAAAAACTTGATCTGATTCCCCAGAATAAACTAGCCACGACCGTGAAACACTTTCACCATTAGGTAACACACGTTTATAATGGTTGGAGGATAAACGTCGTCTTGGAGTTGTGTTATTATGTGGAAAATTCATTATTAGTTGATGTGGTCCACGCTTTACTATATCACATCGTTGAGCATCAGAAATACTTTCAGGCCATTTACATGGGTCATCAGGGATAGGGGTAAATTGAGATTCAGTTATTTTTGATATTGAAGGTTGCGTATTGGCAGGTAAATCACAACTTACATTTTCTGGAAATTCACAATCACTTTGATGCTGATCGTCATAGTCTTCTTTTTCTTGCACACTATAGTTTTCTTCATCCTTCTCGGTACAAGTGCCAGGTCTACTCTGCTCAGTAATTTTGAAAAAATCTGTCATCTTGGGCAATTTCGCTACAGCATCTCGAGCAGTGGCTGCTTCTTTTCTCTTTTGAGCACCACTTTTTGAACGTTTCATTCTATACAATGTCAATAAAATACTTTATCTGCACTCTGCAGTGTATATATATTGTCCCGGTATTTATAGCCAAACAGAATTCCAGACCATTCTATGATTGTTGCGTAACAACGGCATTGTTACGTCAATCGAATATTCAAGATTCTACCAGAAAATCAATCGAAATATTCTAGATTCTGCGAGATAAAATGACGTCGCATTCACTTATGATGTCACAAGCCAATTTCTTCCTACAGTTTAAATCGGTTGTAAACAAGTCTGCTAAACTGAAAATAGTCACGTAGCCCAAAAGCAATTTCAGACTAACTTGGGCCCCCAAAGTTGGCCTGGCCCCCCCCCCCAATTGGGGGGTTTGGGGGGCGGCTGCTACGTCTCTGGTTACATACAACATCATAATTCATGTACAAACTTCAATCTGAAGATATGGTTGCTTTAGCAGCCTATAGTTGACTAAACTAAAAGCACAAGCGTATGGAAAGGTCACCAAAATGTAAAATTGTCTGGGTAGCTTAGCAGTTTTAGTTCATATTTTAGTTCACAATTGAATAAGTGTGAATAGAACAGTATTTAAATAAGCTTAATGTACCGTATTGGTGTAATGTAAGAGCATATAATTCTTTCGCACAAGAACAATGTGCTTTTAGGTTGCCTTTAAGTTAAATAGTGATGTTAGTGACCACTCTACTGTAGTAATAAAAAGGTATCGGCCTAAAAGAATTTTGTGTGATTGCTCTCGCTGGCATGCTATGGTAAAACGACAGTCTACTAGGTTAACACTTTTTAATAAAACTGACGGAGCAAAAGCCTGATTCTCTGCATCCTGATTCTTTGCATCCTAATTCGTTGCATTCTTTTCAGAATGCTCGTCAAGTAGGCCTGTGCCTGCTGTTTATAGTCTCTCATCTCCAATGCAATACCTCGAAAGTATAGACATATAGCACATCTTTGAATTCCTTTTTCATATGTTTGTCAGGAGTTAACATAAAATGCCAATGTACAGATTTATTGAGCTAATTCTGGTTACCCCAGTTGATTTTTTCAGCGGCAGGAAACTATATGGGTGTAATTGATTGCTTGTGCGTATGTGTTTTGCTTTGACGTTTTTTGTAATATGGACTTTTGGAGTCCGAGATAAATAAAGTGTAGCGTTAAACTGCAGCACAGAGTAAACGCAGAAAACCACCAAGGGGTAGATACACCAATAAAAAGAAAATTAAAGTATCAAATGGTGAAATGTGGCAAAACGCACAAGTTGGAAGGCGAAGCTCTGCATAAGCTGATACAAGCCAAAAAGCTTGTCCCACCACAAAAAGTTTCAACTGTCTAGGTTTTAAATTGCGGCCCCCCCTTTGAAATTTCTCGATACGCCCCTGATTTATAACTTAATTTAACTCAAAAGATTACACAAGTTTATCGTTATAAGTAGGGCCATTTTTTTTGGCCTAAAAAAATATATTTTTGACTTTATTTTAGCAAAATTTTGACTTTATTTTGACCTAATCGCTTTCGCCTATTATTTATGTCTTGTTGCACTTTTTTGATTAAAAATGTTTTATAATCCCAATTTACATAAGTTTTTAAACAAGAAGGTAGCCTACTTTAAACATTTTCTCAATCACTCAGTCTTGAAGCTAATGCAACAAAGCGACGCATGACGTCTAAACCTAGGATAACGAGCCATTATGTGTACCGGTATCAATTAGTGTGTAATACAAAAAATGCGTTGTTATCGCAACTGTACTGTACATTAACAGTCTGTCTATGATGTTTTTAACGAAAGCCACACAGTATAATTACCAGGACTTTTGATTGTAATACAGCATCATATATTTTTTTACGTTCTTAATATCAAAATATCTGTCTTTTCTCAGTAATTTACTGAGCATAGAAAACGACCTCTCAACAGCAGCAGAGGTTGGCTGGGCTTTTTGCAATAGTGCGTAGCTTGTTGGGTCAATTGTCAAGTTGGTACAGTTTATTATTGTTTCTAAATCAGAGTTGGATAGTCGTTTTTTAATGTAATTTTTAATTGCGCACGGATCATCAACGAATCGCATATTCTTCAGCAGTCCGTATGCTTCGGTTATCGTGCAGGCACTTCCTTCTAAGAACTCTACGTTGGCTGCTAGAGTCCGGCATTGATTTATTTTAACCAAGTCCGGCACCAAATCCTCCACATTGATAGCGTTTTTTGCTCTGCTGACTAAGAGGTCTGCACTTGTCCAATTGTTGACAATAGTACGAACAGCTGAAAGGTTCTCACTGTAATATAAGGCAGCTCTAAACCAAGTTGCCCATCTTGTAATTACAGGGTCAGGAGGAGATGGCAGACCAGCATCATGAAAATCCTTCTTGCGATTTTTGTGTTTGATTGTTGCTGCCTTGATTGTTGCTATTATTTCATCAATATTTTTAAAATGAGCACGCACACGCATAGCGCAGTTATGTAGTAAGTGCGCAACGCAGGTGACATGCATCAAAGAAAGGTATAATTCCTTTAATGTCTTTAAAGGATTGTCGCGTTTTAATGTTTTAATGTTTTAATGTCTTTTGAATTCCTTTAATGTCTTAAAAGACATGTACCGAGCAGCATCAGTCAAGAACAATGACAAATTCTCGCGTTTTATTTCAAGTTGTCGCGATATGTCATCCACAGTGTGCAGAATAATACTGCTAATAACATTGCTACCGCTGTCAAGTGGATAGCAATCAACGAGGAATGTCTGATTTGGGGCATCTAAGCTGCCCACAAGCACACTAATATACTTTTGTTTAGCAATCTCTGCTTCATCCAAAATTAAAAAAATTGTTTTTGTCACGAAGTAATTCTTGAATTTGTTCTTCTTTTTGGGATGCTAATTTAGCAACACATGCCCGGGCTGCAGTCTCCGAAGGCAATACTTTTCCCATTGTAGCAAACAGAGACTTTAAATAGGGTTACCATACGTCCCGCTTTTTTGATCGCAAATCCCGCTTTTTGCTTCGGTGAAACACAACGGATTAAACCAATTTTATGGACATTTCAATTAATTCTCCAACAAAAGTGGGACGGTGAGATGCGGTTGCAGGCTTGATTGTGGAGGCAAGGGCACAGATCCGAAAACAAAGACGAAAATTGGGGTGATCTCCAAAAAAAAAAAAAAAAAGGTCAACGCCTGCTCGATTGGAAAATGCTTGAAAATGACACAAATCGTGGAACTACCAGGCGATGACCTTATTTTTTTTTTTTTGGAGATCACCCTAATCTTCGTTTTTGGTTTCATATCCCCACCTTTACCTCGACAATCAAGCCTGCAACCGCATTTCACCGTCCCGCTTTTGATAAAAAAAACGTTGGAGGGGCCATAAATTTCGTCTCGTGAAAATTCGTCATCCAATGTCCCGATTTTTGCTTTTCAAAATATGGTAACCCTAACTTTAAAGAAAGATGGTTCAGTTTATGAAGTGGAATATCTGCAGCTAAGAATGAAGAGACAACCTGTTCCTTGAATTTTACTTGATCGAGTTGTAAAAAGGTTTGCTTACTTTGGGATTTGCTCTTCGTCTCCAATTTTCTTTGGTGTTGCTTACTTTTTCGGTGGCTTTCCACAAAAAACTTTTTGTCGCATTTGACTAACACGTCGCAAAGGTTGCATCGCAAGTTGCGGACAAGAGTTGCCGAAAACTCATCCGGATATTCCCGGCAAATTTGCCTAACTTTCACTGTAGAAGATTTGGCTTGTTTAGGCATTCTTTGCTTTGCAAGCTACGAGCCTACGACTTAAAAAAACCACGTGCAAAGAGCGCAAAGGTTTTACAGGAATAGATTAATTGTCTAACAATTATGTGTTTATGCAACAACAATGACGATTTGATGCATAATAAGTGCTATTTCCTTCTCAATTACCGCACGCATTTTTACCATTGCAACTATTTGAGAAGTTTAAAATCAAATAAAACTGCGCATAAAATTTGAATAGCAGCTCAAAAATTGAAAAAAATATAAAAAAATGTAAATTTGTTCGTTTTTGTAAGGAAATTTTTGATAAAGAGAATTTTGACAAGTTTTGACTTATGCAAAATTTTGACTTTATTTTGGCTTATAAAATGTACCAAAATAGACTCCTGAACACCTGAAACGAACGTTAGTACACGTTTGATCATGTAACAAGATCCTGAAAAAATTTTGACTTTATTGACTTTAACGGGCCCTAGTTATAAGTTTACTTATTCAAATAGAATAGAAAGCAAAACGCAATAATAGTAATTAGCATTATGTAATAGCATAACTATGTAATACTAATAGGCTACCTTACAACACATCAGCTTTTTAAAAAAATTTTTACATTATTAAGCTTTAGCCTGTACTGTTCACATGACAAAAGTGTTGCCTAGTATAAAATCAATCAAAATCTTTATATTTTAAGCAGGGGCCACAACAGTTAGCGAAGTCGCAAGTAGCCGCGGCTTGTTTCATGCGAGCATCCAGTTCTTGAACGGTTTCGCCAAGTTTTCTTTTCGTATCACTCCAGAAGCGAAAACCTTCACGTACAACGAATCTTTTTGATTGGAATTGATTCATCATATATTGTTGAATTTAGTTCATCGTGAGATCATTCACAGTTCTTTGCGGAGTTTCCTAAGCAGCAAGAGTGGAAAGCTGCTTGTAGATAGTCGCCGTTTGATTTGTAAGAAAAAATTTAGCAACTCGAAAATCAGGCACTGAATTTGCCTTCGTAAAGGTAGAGAAACGGAACTAGTAATCTGTCCACAGTTCTGTAGTAGAATCAAATGCTTCAAACTTTGGGGTAGTTTGAGGGAAAGCTGCTGTCTGACAGAAACGCTTGCTTACAAAGCAGTTGAAAATGTGCTCATCATTTCGAAAAATTTCCCTGTTGCAAGCGCTGCTGCATAGTGAGCAGTTGAATTAAATCTTCCACAGCTGTTGGTTTTGAACCTGCAACTTTTGAACTTTCCGCCATCCTCGTCGCCACTTGGTTGTATTTTTAACACTAGAACCGCCAAGGTTTTGGGTTGTCGCGAACAGCCAAAAGCGGTCATTTTGACCGCTAGTCTTACGGTCGATTATTTTGTATAAACTAATTTGTTTTGTTCATGTTCTGGATCAAGATAGTGACTAACATTGCATTTGCAATAGTTAACCATTCAAAAACGATATTTTTACCAATTTTTGCTTCAAATATTTACTCAGTTAATAAATTACACATAATATTTATTGGTTTTACTGCATTTTCATAGCACAAATGACGCATTCAACGAAACTGTTTGCTGTGCAGTTACCACACACGGTGCTGTTACATTTGTGACAGCAATTCGAGGTTTTGTTTTGTTTGCAGTTCACAGCAATTTGACACTGCTTCCGTTTTAGGGATTTCTTGCCAGCAGTACTCAAGCCTTGAGCAGGTGCAATTTTTCTGCTGCTTCTTTCAGCGATGTAGTCTTCTCTTAGCTCACAAGCAAGTTTGAAGATGAAATCTCTTCTTGAAATGGAATCTCCCGTTTTCTTCTTATATAAAACAAATGCGTTGATGCAAGCTAAATCCAAGATATTATAAAACACCGCAACCGGCCACCGGCGCGTACCAGCTTTTACTGAGTACTGGCGAGCCATTTGATCTGCTACATCTACTCCACATTTGGTTTTGTTGTAAAATTCAATCGTTTCTGGCTTATGTTTTTCGGAGGAATCGACACCAACAGACATGTGGAGTGAGCTAAGAACACAAACGTTTTTCGTTGGCTTGCATTGATAGATGGTTAGCGTGGCAACATCATTTGTTTTCAAGAGCACAGTTGAATATCTTGTTGCTTGTTTCTTCGCTGATGGAGGGAGCTCTCTTCTAACTTTATTTACAGTTCCCACTATGCTTGTCTTCAATTGCAGCAGTTGCTTTGCCAGGCTGTACGAAGTAAAGAAGTTGTCTGTCGTAACATTTCTTCCTTTTACCAAGTAAGGTTGCATAAGGTTCATGACTACCCAATCAGAAAGCCGTTGTGATGGAGCACGTGATTCCTCTTTACCCAAGTAAGGAATGGCATTCAAAATATATTTTGTGTCTACGTCAACAGCCAACCAAAACTTGATACCAAACTTATCAGGTTTGTTAGGCATATACTGAGTAAACCTGCAACGAGCTTTTGTAGGAAAAAGCTGTTCATCTATAGTGATGTTTGGCCCAGGTTTGTAGGAAGATATACAGTTGTCGACAAACCTATTCCACAAATCCGAAACTAACGCAAACTTGTCAGCTTGCAAACGTATTGACCTGGTGCTGCGCATATCAAAGCGCAAAAATCGCAAAATTTCTCGAAAACGGTTTCTTGCCATTGTCTCTGAAAAAAATGACACTCCCCACTGCTTGTTCCACTAGCTTTCCAAAGGAATATTTCTCCCTCCATAAGCTCCGCGCACATAAAGCAAAGCAATAAAAGCGAGTAGTTCAGATCGTGAAACGTTCCAGTCTTTATTGCTAAGCACTCTTCGAGCTTCTACATTTGTACAGTTTTGTACAAGAGAAATCATATAACTGTCCATGAGTAACAAAAAGGCACCTAAAGGTGAGTCTGACAGTTGCCGGCTTCGCCTGGATAAACCCGCTTCTTCAGTAAGCACATTACGTGCAGCTCTTCTTCCTCTGCTTTCAGAACCCAAACTTATAAACGACCATTTAGTTCCATCTTTTGCTGTCTCTTCTACTACCGCTTCCACGGTTGGAATCAAACTAGCTGAAGACTGACCGTTGTGAGACGCTGCAGAAAGAGAAGCATTGCTTGGAGAAGGATCTGGAACATCTTCATTCTCATTTTCACTACTCAACTCCTCATCAGTGGTTGATAGCTCCCAGTCATTCGCGTGATGTTGATCTTCTTCCCAATCAGAAGCATCACTTTCTCCTGAGTCTTCTTCTGCTATTGAAGTTAGCAAAGCTAAAGCTTGCGCTCTGCTAATCCTTTGTGGTCGCTGACCTGGCATAATCTTTGAAGCTTGCTATAAACTGGAATAGATGCAGATATAAACAACACGTAATGGCTATTGATACTGGGTCTTCAACTGGTTTGCTTCAGTCATTTTCACTGGTAGTTATTGCCTTTTTTGTCATTGGTTTTGAGCGACTTCTCTTTGTTGTTGTTAGCTAATCTAAAGTGTGACCTGTGATACCGTTGGATACCAAAAGGACAAAACTACAGACAGTTTTGCAAATTAGAAGGTGTCCCACAGTGATACCGACACGTTTTCTCGCCTTGCTACAGTCACAAAAGAGCTATGTAATGATTTTCCATTGACAGTCAAATTGACCGCTTTTGGCTGTTCAAGGTAAACTGGACTCTAGCGAATAAACGGATTAATGTATTAACTTCTAATTTCTACAGATTAGACAAAAGCATTACTGAGGAAAAGTCATGGACTTCTAAACTATTTAGAAGTCCATGGGAAAAGTCAAGAAGTTTCAATACGATCCGATAAGTAGAAGTGCAAATACCATATTTTGAAAATGTGAAACGGTCATTTTGACCGCTTCGGCGGTTCTAGTGTTAAGCATATATGATGACAAATTACCACTCAAAGTTTAACTTCAATTCAAAACGATTATGTAGAAATACAGGAACGGAATGGAAGGAATGAAAACGACCAGACGCTTGCTTAAAAACAACCAGACACAGTGTCATTCTGATTGTAGTTATGTAATCTGGACCTGATGTTACTTAATTTGCCATTATTTGTCATATTGCGCCAGAAGCATGTGCACTTTGTAAGCATGGCTCACGGGGTCCTTACGTTATTGTTTTGGCACGACCCATTTTTTGACCTAGTGCGACCCATGTTTGGGTCGCGACTCATACTTTGGGAACCGCTGCTTTAATTGATTCACCGCATCAACACGTGTCTATGCGGGCGCGAACGCTTTCCGACACCAGGTCAAGAAATACTTACGCCTATAGCCGCTGTACGCTGTGTCACAGAAACGCTGTGCGGCTATAGCCACTTCCCGTAAGGAAGTGGTTAAAGGCGAGGCGCAAGGTGGCGTTTACAGCATAAAACAATTACATAAATTATGTAACACAACGTGAGCAATTTTGTATTTTTTAAATTGTTTGTTTGCAAAGCTGGTTCACTGTAGTATACACGCATGACTTCTCGCTGTTAGCAGTTTGTACCATTAGTCAAAAAACAACTGCCGTACAGTTGCCGTTTTTCATCGCTTCACAGCGTTTCTGTCAATGATTAAAAAGGTCGTTGAGTACATTGTAAATCTCTCTTATCAAAAATCCATAGTGTGTAGCTGCTAGCTTGAGTACTTAACCGAGGTTTTATGTTAATGTTCTAAATTGTAAGCCCAAGATGAAGTGTTAATCAGTTTGATATCTTGAAGTGCAGTTTTTGTAGGGATTATTTTGGCTTTCAGACAGTAGAATTAAATATTTTTAACGGTTCCTTGATTGATGTTTATCACTTAAAACACTAAGTTTTTATGCGTTTTTATTTGTTATGACTTGCGTGAAAAGTTCGGGGCGTTGCGTCTTCTTTGTTCTAACTATGTCACTCTGAGTAATTCATACATTATCTTAGAGCAGTAGGATGGTGTTCACTTTGAGCAAAAAGCAAGAAATTACGTTCGCTTATGCATTTTTGGGTGTAATTTGAAAATGGAATGGAAACCAAAATTTTTGGCTTCATTCAGGGGTGGTTTTATCTCAGAAACGGTGAGCGAGAGGAAAAATTTGACTCCCTAAGCTATCTCCTTATTGACCGCGCCAATCAACAGCCGCCTCAACGTGGTGGTGCGGTCCCCGTCCCCGTTTGGGTTGGGTCGAAATAGCTGTTGGCCTTCCCGAGGGTCCCAGTTACCCCGGGCACTCCCCATTCATTTTTTCGCTATGCTGCCCCCTGAACGACCGCAGAAGGGCAGCACACAGCATCTTTAAAATCGGTCGCCTGTTCTCACTTTTTCTTCTCTCCTGCCTTACTCTTGCCCTCCTTCGTCTCCTCATTCTTCTTCTTCTCCTGATGAGCGGTAACGTTCATCCTAACCCTGGCCCCATTTTTCCTTGCTCTGTGTGCGCTGGAAATGTGACTTGGGGGGGCAAGTCAGTGCAATGCTGCACTTGCTCCAAATGGGTCCATCTAAGGTGCTCACAACTTTCTTTTATCTAACTTCAGAGCTCTTGGCAGCTCTCACTCTTGGAGTTGCCCCCCTGCCGTAACACTGTGACTCCCCCCTCCTCGGACTCCTCCGGCACGTATACCTCCACTGCAGAATCCGGCCCCCCCTCTGCCAATGCTGCACTCTTGCCCCACCCTCGTCTCCAAACTTCTTATCCCCCATCTGCCCATCTTATATCTCCTTCCCCTGCCCTCCTACTACCGTCCTTTGCTCCTGGCTATACCTCTGCACCTCCTGCTTCCTCTCCTCCCCCTGACTATCTCAGGGTTCTTCAATGGAATGCTGGAGGTCTTCGAGCCAGGAGCACTGAACTACTTCACATTCTTTCATCCCATCCTGTCGACCTTATCTGCATTCAGGAATCCAATCTTAACTCCTCTTCCTCTTTCTGGATTCCTGGATTCTCTGTTCTGCGTTCTGATCGTACTCACTCCCGGTCTGGCATTCTCTCTTCTGATGCCTCGCATGCCAGTGGCGGCGTTGTCATTTTCGTCAGACAGGGCCTATCCTTTTCTGAACTTTCTACCACCTCTCTTTCTTCGCTCGATCCCTACTCTGATTGTGTAGGGGTCAACATCTCTCTAAACAAATCCTCCTTGGTGTCATTTCTTAATGTGTATGCCCCCCCTATTCGCTCCTCCCCAACGGATGGCAGAACCGATTCCTTCTCTCCCTCAATTCTTCCCTCCTCCAGCAATCTCTTCATTCTGGGGAACATCAATTGCCATCACCCGCTTTGGGACTCAAGAGGGTACTTCCGACCCCCGTGGGAAGTATTCGACTGGGTCATCTCCTCAGACCTCCTCCCCCTCAATGACCCTGACACACCCACTCTTCTCCATCGCTCCTCTGGCAGTCGCTCCTCTCCTGACATCTCCTTTGCTCCCTCTACTCTTGCTTTTTCTTGCTCCTGGGAGGTGCTTCAGGATCTGGGTTCTGACCACCTACCAATTCTTCTATCTATCCCTCTCTCTCCGGTCTTTCGCCCCAACGAGCGTCCTCCTTCCTTCAATTTTCAGAAAACTCGCTGGGATGACTTTGCCTCCTACTTTGACTCTCATGTCCTACTGCAGAGGAATACTCGTCTCTTTCATCTGCAGCTGCTCTTTTTACCTTTCTGGCAATGAATGCGGCCAAATCTTCCATTCCTTTCGACCGCATCAAACGCCCTCCTAAAACCTGGTGGTCTGCTGAAGTGGAAGAAGCGGTTGGTGAAAGACGCAGGGCTTTCGCTACTGCTCACAGAAGTGATGAAGATCGCCAGGCTTACATCTCCGCTTCTCGACGTGCCTCGTCGGTCATTGCCAAGGCCAAGGCTGAGGCATGGCAGACGACTTGCACTTCTCTTTCACCTAAATCTAATCCTTAGTCTGTGCACTCTCTTCTTCGCTCTATTGCTGGCTCTCCTTCCTCGTCTTCTTCCTCTCATAACTTTCCTAACTGTTCTTCTCCCAGGGAATCGGCTTCGGTTTATGCCGCTTACCTGAGGTCTCACTTTTCCGTGTCTCAGCCAAAGGCCCTGCGCAGCAGAGCCAGAGGCTACCTCACTGAGCCCCGCCGAGCTACGTGCTCTGTGGAGTCTCACTCGTCCTTTTGCTCTCCTCTCTCTCCCGCTGAATTTCTTGCGGCTGCCTCCAACCTCTCCTCATCCACTGCCACTGGCCCAAACAAAGTTGCCTATCCCATGCTAAAGCATCTTCCTCGCTCTGGCATGGATTTTCTTCTTCACATCTTCAATCTTTCTTGGTCTTCACATTCCTTTCCTTCCATCTGGAAGACATCTTCCATTATTCCCATACACAAGATGGGAAAGCCTCTCGACTCTCCTGCTTCCTTCCGGCCTATCTCTCTCACCTCCTGCGTATCAAAGCTGTTTGAACGCATCATACTATCCCGTCTACTCTTCTTTCTGGAATCTAATTCCATTCTTTCTCCCCGCCAGGCCGGTTTCCGCTCTGGACGGTCTACACTTGATCAAATTCTTTATCTTTCTCAGTCCATTTTGGATGGGTTTAACAAACCCAGGCCCGGCTCTCGGACGATCCTGTATACTATCGATTTCTCTAAAGCTTTTGACTCTGTCTGGCATCCGGCCCTTTTCCACAAACTTATTTCGACTGGCCTCCCTACTTGCTTTGCTCGTTGAACTCAATCTTTCCTTTCTGACAGGCGCGCTTGTGTGGTCTATCAAAATCACAAAAGCCGTTCCTTTCGAGTCCGTCGAGGTGTTCCGCAAGGATCCGTGCTTGGCCCTGTACTTTTCTCTCTCTTCATCAATGATCTTCCGGCTTCTCTGCCTTCTTCCGTCAGCTGCTCTCTTTACGCTGACGATCTGGCCATTTGGTCCTCCTCCTCCTCGGTCCCTACTGCGGTGGAGGCCACACAAGGTGCTCTGTTTCGATTGGAGCGCTGGTCTGAGTACTGGTGTCTTCCTCTCAATCCGAGCAAATGTGAGGCCACCTTCTTCTCAGTGGATCCCCACCAAGCTAACCTCCAACCCAATTTCCTCCTACTCGGCTCCCGCCTCCATTTTAATCCCACTCCAACTTTTCTTGGGGTCATCCTTGACCGCACTCTTTCCTTTTCTAAGCATGTATTTTCGCTGAAGGCCAAGTTTTTTCCTCGTCTCAAGGCCTTACGCTGTATCTCTGCTTTCTCATGGTGCCCCTCTAGGGAGTCCATCTCTGTTCTGTATAAATCTTTTCTTCGGTCCCTTCTCACTTACGCTTCACCCGGATGGTTTCCCTTCCTAAGCGCTACCAATATCACCAAATTGGAACGCCTCAACCGAGCGGCCAGTTGAGCCATCACCGGCTGCCTCTCGTCCTCTCCTATCCCTCTACTACTCACCAAGGCTTCTTTACCTCCCCTACGAGTCACTCTGACTCACTTCACTCTTTTATCTTATGAGCGGGCGCTTCGTCTCCCAACCTCTTTTCCTATTTCAGGTTTGGGCAGACTAGGAGTGAAACCAAGACTCTGCAGATCGTCCTGGAGAGCCTTTGCGTCCACTCACCCGCTCATGCCTCCTTCTATTTGTTCTAGGGAGGCTCTTGTTGCTTTCCGTCCCTGTCCTCCTTGGAATCTGCCTTCCTTCACAGTGTAGTCCACCCTTTCCACTCCATGCTTTCGCTCTGATCCCCCTCACTCTCGCCAAGGTGCGTCTCTCGCCCACCTTGACTCTCTCCCCCCTCATGATCTGGTACTCTGGACAGACGGCTCTGTTCCTTTTCCTTTTGGCAAAGGCGGCTCCGGCGTTCTTGCCAACTGCTCTCTCTATGGCACTGAGGCCACTCTTTCCTTTTCGGCAGACCCAGTTTGTTCCAGTTTTTCCGCTGAAGCCTGCGCCATTCTGCACGCTCTTTGCTGGTCTCGGCAACACCATAAAATCTGCCATTTTTCTTCTCTTCTTCTCCTGTCTGACTCTCGTTCTGTCCCCGCCACCCTGTCCTCTCCTCCACCTTTCCTTTTATCTCAAACTCTGTGGCAGATCTGGCAGGAACTGTCTTCTTTCTCCTTCTGTTCTATCAGGCTACAATGGGTCCCCGGACACTCGTTTCTCCCGGGGAACAACACAGCTGATGAGCTTGCCAGACGGGGAGCGCTGCTTGCGCCCTCCGCAATCGCTTGTAGTCTCTCTCCTCTTCCCTCTCGTATCCACTCTTGTCTTATCTCGGACTGGAGGCGTACTGTCTCTTCAAAGTATTTTGACACACAGGTTCCCTCAATTTCCACTGAGGAACTTGTGCTCCCTCGTCATGCTCGCTGTGTCCTCTCTCGTCTTCGCTGCAATGGACACAGCCTTCTTTTAGGTTCCTATCTCTCCAGGATTGGCAGAATCGAGAATTCTTCTTGCAGCGCCTGTGGACACTCGTCCCAGGACGCCTCTCATCTCATTCTGCACTGTCTAGCTACGGACTCTTTGCGCCGCTCACTCTTTGGCGACTCTTTGTCTCTTTATGACCTCTGGTCCAGACCCTGGGGAGTTGCCCGGCTTCTGGGGCTCCATGGTCTCCCGCCATGCCCCCATCCCTCGGAAGGGGTCGGGTAAACAACAACAACAACATTTCCTTATTGAGAATCAGTAGAGATTTGATATTTACAACGTGAGTAGGCTTTGTCCTAAAGTTTACAAAAATAACCCATTCGACCAAATGACGTCATAAAAAATTTGAAAACTTATTAAAATTTGTAAAAACAGCACCTTTTTTCGCGAATAAGTATCAATTTTGGGTTGTTTATGATAATGCAACACATTATATAAATTAGTACAGTAGGCGCCGCTTATTATGACCACGAATAATATGACCAGCCGCTTATTATGACCAATATGGTACGGTCCGGAATTTCTCCATTTAAAATTCTCCGTTTAATATGACCAAATTTCGGATAATATGACCAACATTTTCTCCATCTTTCTTGTTACAGTACAGTATTTTTTCCCGCCACGTACTTATAACTTCGCCTTTTCAACATATTGTTACACACTGTACTAAATTTTACCGTCACTTGTAGTGTTAAAGTACTGTACTTTGTTTTACTGCCAACGTCACACTGTTACTTCGGGTAAACGATGAATTTGCCGGTATTTTGACTTCTTGTGGCTTACGGCGTCAATTCAGGAGCTGTTATGGCGGCTTCGGTTTTTATAACCATTCGGATTTTATGACCAAAATGGTCTGGTCCTAAGGTGGTCATATTAAGCGGCATCTATTGTATTGTTAAGTGACATCACAGAATACCTATTTCTAATGGTACAAGCTGCAGTACTGATTGGAGAGACCACTAGGCGATTGATGTACCACCCATTGTATTAACATGCTATGACAATTTGTTGTTTATCTCACCTTCGCGCAAGTGAAAATGACAAAAAAATTTTTATTATTTGCACGATTCTTTGATATATGTTGTGATGGCGCAAAGTTTAGATAATAATGTGATGTCATCAATTACGTCTCCAGCATAAAACGTGTGTTGGATGCTTAGGCTCTTTTAAAGTCACCATTGCACTTGCATGACTCTGTGTATGACGGCGATTTGCCATTATACGGCAGTAACACTGTGCATGTCAAGTCCGCTTTAACATATTTGCATTATCCGCTGCACCGTTTTCCAGGATTATATCCACGCTTTATTAATTTTAGGACACCCAAAGCAGCTTCTGCATAATCAGTTCAATAAGGAGCATATGCTTTATCGATGTGTTTCCATCTCAGGTTTTCAGTTAGAGGTAGATGTTGCTGGGGCACTAGCAATTGTCTTCAAACATTTCCATTTTGATATGCGACACGAAATATATGCTGAAAGAGTGCTTCAAACGTTTGTGGAAAGAATCCATCACTCGTCCTTACTTTAGAAATAGGTCTCACAAGCATGACTAATCTTAACCTTTAAAAAACACTTAAATGAATAATCGCTTGATACAGCATAAGATGTTATAGAATTACCTGAAGTAAAAATAAACGCTTGTTCAAACGCAATCGAATAAAAATACATTATGGTTATGGGCGGTTGCACTTAGCCACAACATGTCTCCAGAGATTATGGAGTCTCTGGCGACGTCTTATTTGCCCTGTTATTACCTAGGCGTTCTTAAACTAAGCAGACTTTTATTCGTTAAATTGAGCAAGTGCTTGAAAGTATGTCAAAGTTGTGGGAGGGCGCCAAGATAATTGATATGACTTTTCAGCATTAAGCTATTAAATATTTGGACTGCTTCTTACGACTTTTTGGTTTCTGTGGTGAGCAAACGCCTGTGACTGCACGCATGTTGCTTGGTTCTGGCATAACAGTAGCCATGCAAAGAGCAAACTAACTCGAAGTGAGGCACTCATAGTTTAGTTATTGCAATAGAAGAGTCCTCATAAATATCGTCGAGGTCAATAACATCAAATCAGCTGGCTGCGACAGCCTCATCTAATTGCAAGAAAAATTGCTTCAATATTTAGATG
Organism: Trididemnum clinides; assembly: GCA_963675345.1. Taxonomy (NCBI): domain Eukaryota; kingdom Metazoa; phylum Chordata; class Ascidiacea; order Aplousobranchia; family Didemnidae; genus Trididemnum; species Trididemnum clinides. The sequence goes on along the minus strand of OY776287.1, from coordinate 6,797,341 downwards.
ATATATATAGCTCGAAACTAATATTTTGTTGCAAAAAATAATACAGAACCATCTTTACCCCTCTTCTTTTCTAGGGAGATAAGCAAATGTTTTGCTTGGAGTGGGCTAGGTATTGAAATTTTCAGAGACTTGGTTTTTAGATGAGTCGTTTTGAAAATTTTTATAGATGATGCCAAAGAACCATGCTATTGAGGAAGAATAGTCAAAATGAACTAAAGGACTTTGGTTTTGTAGAAATTGTATTAGTGTGAAATGTAGGCAACCAAAACTTTGAGTGTTTTTAAGCGTTAGGCTACATTTCAAAAATGTTTAAAGACATTGTTTTTCGATGAAACTATTTGAAAATTTGAACAGATAATGCCAAAGAACCATGCTTATGATGAAAAGTAGTCAAAATGTACCAAAAAACTAACTTTTTGAAAAAATTGCAAGTTTGTGAGGTGTGGTAGGAAAATTATTGTACTGAAAATGAAACATCAAGCATGGCAATCAATTTTTGATTAGCTATTATAAACTAATCATTAAACCTAACCAATTAGAGTTGCATATCGCCGGAAAACAAATTTCCCACGTTTTCAAACGACACTAGCTGTTAGTACTTCAGTAAAGCGTTTTTGTATTATATTAAAGTTACCTGTTTTTACTCAGCCTAACACTTTTTGGGAGGGGTAAAATTTACACTACCGGTGATAAAGATAAATTTTTTTGGTATAAAAACAAATATTAATCGGAATTGCCTTGAAATACTCTTTAATTTATTAAAACAATTGTGAAAATTGATTGAGAAATAAGGTCATAAATCATTAATGAAATAAACTGATTTTGTAAAAGCTGTGCAATGATTAAAAAATTGACCATATTATCATATGTGGTAGTGAAAGACTGTGTTAATGGTATCAGACATATTATGACATATTAGAGCGAGTTGTAAGCGTGCAAGCGAAAAAGAGAAGAAGCATGCTTTGAAGGTATAAAGTGCTTAAATAAAGAATTGCTCGTTGCATTGTGAAATAAGCTTAAATTATTGGAGAGTTGTTTTTATCGAAAGTACCTTAAAAATATCTGATATCCCCTACAAAACGTTTAATCCCATTTCTACAATGAGTAGTTTTTGAGAAATCACAAAGAACAAATTGTGCAATCAAGTGTTGCTAGTGACGTAATCTTAGACCCAAAAAGTGGTCGGGAACTGGCTTTTTCTTGAACAAACAACCGTTTTTCTTCGTCAAGAAATGTAAAATTAAAAAAATTATTTTTTCGCTATGACGTCACCAACCTCCATATGATACTCACCCCAAGACAATATTCAATCGTATCAAGTTTCATGTTTGCACACCCAGCAGTTTCGGAGAAGGTAAAGCAAACAAACAAACTCTGCTCTATATAATTTTATAGATATTGATGATACAATTCAAGCTAGGCAATTCAGTCACCGCTTAAACGTCATGTCCGATAGCTGAAAACGGTATTTGGTATAAAGAATAAATCAATTAAAACGATATCTGAAATTGCGTTGCTCAGCGGTTTCGAATTTTATTGGCAGGGCGGGGCAATAATATCATAGCCAGCCTCGTGTTGTAGTGACGGGAACACTCCGTTTTGAGCAGCGCCAGTATAGTTGTTGGAGTGGAAGGGTGTGTGCAGGAGTTATTCCGTTATGTCTTATTTTGAAATTCACCAAATCTTATTTCACTTGTGATAGTATCGCTACAGTCATAATCATATCTTGATTAAGCTGTGATGAATTTAACAACTCCTGTACACACACACACACACACACACACACACACACACACACACACACACACACACACACACACACACACACACATTCCACTTCAAGCTAGACCGGCACTACTCGAGATGCAGTGCTTGCTTCATACTTCCGCAGTGCTTACTCACGAGCCGCTATTGGTTGAACGACCTCTTTTCTTAACGGTAACTTTCTCATGAAGAGAGAACTGTGAAAACGTAAGCTGTTGAAGTCACAGAAATTATTTCCCAGGGATGCAGCGCCGTGGTCACAGAACTTCAGTTTTCTGTGAAGTAAAAAATATTTGATGAAATAGAGTAGCTGGAAGCAGAATGATAATCTAATGCTACAGTTTATCACATTTAAGATAATGGTACACGGTTTTTAAGCACAACACACCTTACCTGCCACCAGCACATCAGGGTCGGCTCTGCGGCAGCGACAATGCTTTGTCTTCCTCGCAGCCTCGCGTATGCGCAACATCCGAACAACCTGCCGCTGGAACTGTGAAAACGCAGTTGCATACAAAGATTTTCGTGTTTTTTTCATAAACTGGAGCTTGATGACGTCATATTGAATTCTTTTATAGCAGTGGTTCTTAACCGGGGGTAGGAGGCACGCCTCCCCTGGGGACGTACGTAAATTTTCAAGGGGGTGCGAGCCCTAATGTGTTTTACAATAGATTCTTTCTTAATTTTGAGATTAACGTTTTCTCGCCTATTGTATGGTTGTCAGTGCTCAAATACTGTCTGAGATATTATTGTGAGTAATTGAAGCCTACCATTACACGGTAATCGTGGGTCGTAAAACTGAATAATGTGTGATGTCATAAAACAACTAAATTATCAATCGTGTTTGCTTCATTTTCATAATTTAGTAGTTGCAAATCTACATTGTAGAGTAGACTGTAGCCTACCATGTCATGCTAAATGCAGTCAGTGAAAAATTTGATTGAATTAAGGCAGCTATTAGTCAGTTTGTTAAAGTGGTAGAGCAGTATATGTAAACTTTGTAAAGCAATCTAGAATAGACTTAATCTTACAATTGACTAAGTTTATGTTTTATCATGTTGTCCTGCCTGCGTAGCTAAGTAATAAATTTTGATAATGAAAATGGCAGGGAAGAAAAGTATATTGATGAAATGCAATTGAAAAACTACTTTTTTATTAATTTATAAGGGCAGGGGGGAGTAAAGCCGGGAACTATGGTGTAACAATAATAATCTTGGGAATATTCTTGTCATTATTCCGTGTCGACGTAGTTTTTTGTTTTGGTCATTATTTCCGGTATTCCCCCGAATACAAACCGTTCTTGTTTATTTTATCCTCGAAGCGATTTTATTGGTAGTTATTTCCGGTACTCCTCCCGTAGACAAACCTTTTCCGATTTATTTTCTAAGCGTTTTTATTGGTTGTTCTGTGGGTAGCAGTTTCCGGTATTCCCCCGTTTTCAAACCTTTTCTTGTTGATTTTTAGTTTCTAGTAATTTTGATTGGCTAAGATATCTGAAAATTTTTTTCGGTTACGTTCGAATGGGAAGTATATATGCGAGTGGGTCATTTTAAAAACTCAGAGAGACGACAAAAAAAGAGAAGGAATAAAAGAAGGGAGGTGTAGAGATAAGCGAGAAGTGCGAAGAATTAGAAAGCAAGGGCCAAGCACTAATATAAGGAAGAGGGACTATCGGATGCTACAAGAGTGGTGTCGGTTATTGTCTGCGTGTAGCAGCATATGTATTAGTGGAGTTGTGTTGTTAAAGAGTGGGCTGGCAATCTAGCTTCTCAAGCGTAAGTCCTGGGGCCGAAGGATAAGGCATAGAAAGTAGTCGCTAAAATCTACCAAGCGGATTTTCAAGTCGCAGAATCGTCATCTACCGGTCACTAAGGTATAGGGCGGGTGACCTAACCGTATTCGGCGACATATAGCTTAAGGAAGGCGCGGTACCAAAAGGTTAAGAACCGCTGTTTTATACGCTTAAGGATTATATATTGTACGAGCATAAAGAAGGAATTAAAGAAGAAATGACTCAATATATTGAATGTTATCGATAATATTAGGTGGGAATATGGGATGCTGTTGTTCCGCAGTGCTTAAAGGCGAGCCATCACTGTTGATATTGCTCATATATTGCTGGGAAAGTTATTAACATCAAAATACCACAGGCTATATCAAAAAAGATTTGTATATAGCCATATATTTAAAGTTTAAAATCGTATTTTAAAAAGTTCAAAAAAAGTTAAACAAACTAAAGCCATATTTTTTAAAGTTTAAAATCGTATTTTTAAAAGTTCAACAAAAGTTAAATAAACTAACTTAATCTCTATATTAAAATCAACCGTTTGCGCACCTTTCAAATTTCTGTAACAAACATTCTTCTCGTGCATGCAATTCTGTGTTTAAAAAAACTTGAAGTTTTGGTAGTTTTTCACAAGCGGTGGTATAAAGATCTCTTTGCTTACCAGACGATTTGCATTGGTGCAAGGTTTGATTTTGGTTGCAAGACTTTATTTCTTGGCTTGGCTATAATTGTCCTCAATATTGCTGATTTTTAATCCTATAGACGACACTCCATAGTTGAATATTCGCCGTAATGTGCAATAATTGCTTTCACCTGCCCTTAGATAGAAATTCTATCGTTTGTTTTAGATTACCTTAGATAATTCCCCATTGCAGGCCTAGCCCAACTGATTTCTTTGTTCCTGCTCATTAGCATTTACTTATTAGTAATATCATTATTAATAAAATTGGCAAAAATATAACCTTGCCTTGTCTTTGTTGATGGACAGATACTTTATTAACGGAAACAGCTACATGTACTGAAATAGGAATGGCAATAACAACTCGACCTAAGGTTATATTTTTATTTCTTGCTAGTATAATTGGATGTATATCAATTATGAGCTTGTACAATATGATGCAGCGTAAGTTACAGATTTTACTTGATTACTTTTTATTATTATTTTCACCTTTCTGCGACATGCGGACAAGGACTCTACTCGGGAGACTGAAGACCACAAAATAGCCAATAATCATGTCACCGTGTCTCAAAAACTGATAATGACCTTTTTTAAAGATACAAGATACCCAACAACTTTCGCGGAAATAACTATTATAGCTTTAAATACCTTCTATCACAAAAACCTTGGTTGCGTACCTGCAAGCGAATTGCTGTTTCGGAAAACCATTTTTTATATTGGTTCGATTTCTTCTTCGAAAAATAGCTTTTTTAAAGTCATCAGGTGATTGAGAGGTTAATACTTTGTTATCTAGAACCACTGTCAACAGCAGAAGTAGCCGAAGGATTAAAATATTTGGATGCTATGTGGAATTTTGTTTATAAACGACAGGTTCGAGTTTATAATGAGATATGTCAAATAATCAAAATGAGATTTATTATAAGCTGTCAATGAGATAATTAATCACTAAGGTCGCTAAATCTAGTTTTTTTTTATATTGAGCCAAAACCTCACATCACTCGGTAATTCCTCCCTTTTTGCTAATAAAGGATTTTTTGGTAGACACTTTTTCGCTGACTGAAATAAAGCAATTTTGAAGACCATATCTAGCATTGCCTCAATTTTTGTGGCTCTCCAAAAAATTATATTGGCAAAGAAATAGATTTGCGGTAAGAAAGAAGGCCAGCCTCTTTGCTTTTCTGTGTTGGACAACAACTAAAGGTTGTATAGTTTGGAAAAATGTTTAACTTTGGATAAATTTAGACACCTTCTCATAGAATGAAATCTTGAAAATACGTCACTGACCTTTGCGTGATGTATATTTGTGCCATTAAATTGCTTTTGATATACAGCATGGTATATCAACTACTTGGCAATGTTGCTTAGGCAATTACGGCTTTTTCAATGCCAAAATTTTTTTAATTTGTACTCAGTAATCTAATATTCAAGAGAAAGTGATTGCCAGAACGACCAAAGTAGAGTGCTCACGGTTTTCGTTAATAAAACCAAATCTCACGATTCATTGGAAGGACTGTCATTAGTGCTGTGTTGAAAAACCTTTGTGGGCCGATGGGCCAGAATGATTTTGGACCCCGCCATCAGCACATTGGCTTACGATAATGAAGCCTATATTTGCATTGCATTGGCACCGAAAGGGGATCTCTTTACTGCACTTCTCGTCAATATTCACTTATCAGCTTAGAAAACAACACAAACGTAAATACATAACGCAGGTCTACCAAGAGACGGCGACATATGTACAAAGCTTACTATACACCGAAAAGTAGCTTCAAAAAAGAGTAAAGTTACTCATCGTACATATCCGCAGTGAATTTCAGTGCCTGAAGAAAACAAGTTGCTGCTGAAGTGCAAAAGTCGTAATCTATAGACCCCCTTGAAGCGGTGGACGCGGGACCGCCCCCCATTTTGACACGCTACTGGCTGTCATTGGTGCGTGATTGATTGTGGCTTGCTACGATTTGATGTAAACTAAGCTCTGCGCGAGTTTACTAGCGTTCTGATGATCTTAAAGCATTCAGCTCTCACCATTTGATTTCAACTCTACAGATTTTATTCAATCAGAAATTTTGTTTGTTTCAGTTTAATTGTTCTAACAAAGAATATCTCGGTGGTAAAATGGGAGTAGATGGAGCCTACTATTTATGCAAAGACAAAAAAATGTGGCCTTACTCCAAAGACTCCAAAAATCGCTGTCTTGTATATTCGTTTGGAATAGATTGGGATTTTAAATTTGATGATGCAATTGCCATGCTCGGCTGTGAAGTACATGCTTTTGATCCGTGTAAGTTATACTCTTAAAATTACATCGGTAGCAGAATAGCCGTTTAAAGCTCACGAATTACTTTATAAAAAGATTGGAAACAAAAGAAATACAGTGATCTAAATACATAAAAATTATGCGGGGGAAAGATAAAATTATACAAAAAATCTTGAGTTCGAATCCGATATTTGTGACGTCATTTTAGGTTGAGATACCACCATCGATTTTAAGACTTCTGTAAAATTTTTCAATTGAGTTTCTATTTTTTGAGAAAAAAAATGAAGAAAAAATTTTACCAACAATCATTTATTATGACGTCATCTTATCTCCTGAAAGGGTCCAATTTTTTGAAAGTTGATGAGTTGAGTGCTGGCTCTTGTTTAAATCTAAAATCATTTTCTTTCGTCAAGAGAAGCTAATTTTAAAACATTTATCTTTGGTTATGATCATTCCTTGGGGGTGATCAGTCGTGCCAAGTTTTATGTTTCTTGGGATAATAGCTAAGAGGCCAGCGTGCCGGCTTCACTCAACGATAGTTTCTGAGAGCTGTGACAAAAAAATTGTAATAATTGAGGAGCGTCACCCCCATGCTCCTAATTCCGATCATCGTACTTTGATGTACTACAGGTCTTACTCACAAACTCCTATCATTATAAATATTTACCCATTTCATGCAATAAGTATAGGAGCACAAAATGAAAGTTAGGGGCTGGCGCCGCAGAGGTGGCCGTTTAAATATTACAGAAATAAGGTATTTAGTGGTACGCCTATTTCATGACTGGGTTAAACTCCCTCGAAATGATATTCATGACCTCAAGTTTCTCGGCTGTAACTGTGTGCCTTGGTCCCGGCATAGAGAAAAGGGGCTATACGTCCCCCAAATGTCTTGGATCCGATCACCCGGTTGGCCTAAAAACCAATTTTCAAACAAAAAATTTTCCTCCATGGGGTAATATCACACAATACTAAAGACCTACTCATAGTTGTAATGCTGTTTTTTTTATGGAGGCAGCTGAAGATAATTTTGTTTAGTAATAACAAAGACCTTTTGTGTTTTGGTGATATAGTTTTTCAGAGTGACTTTTTTGCTATTTTTAGCTTTAAAGAGAGGTGGGGATTTTTCCAATCTCATCCCCTTACTTCTATTGACCTATTCTTTTTCTATTGACTTTTCTCAAACTTTGGATTTTATGAACTATGCCCTAATACTGCCTCCATGTTAAGACGCATTTACTAACAAACAGCCAATCATTTCACAAACTTTTGTGCGTTCATTGCATTACGTGCATTGGGGCATAAATCCAAAGTTGCGAATGGACGCTAATGTGATCGATACATTAGGTTAGGCCAGTGGTTTCCAACCTTTTTTACATGGCGGCGCAGTATTGAGTTCTTTAAATTTTCACGGCACCCGTATCACAAAAAAATATTTTCTACTAATAAAGGCTTTTTTACAATTAAATAATGATAAACAACGAACATTACATAAGGAAAATTTTTATTCACATAAATCAACATATCTTGTTTACAATAATATCTGGTACAAAATAATAATGGTAAATATCAGTGGAACAGTAGTGCCTGGTGCTTCTTGACTACTGGTGCAATATTTGGACGAATGTGAAAGAGACACACTCTTAACTCTTCTTCAATATTTTTAGGTCTTTCACGTTTTTTATTTTTAATGTTGTTCAGGAAGGAAAATCCCAGTTCACATAGGTACGAAGTTGAGAATTGCAGTAGTATTTTGATGGCTTTTTTACTCAGAGTTAAATACTCTCCCATAACAGAAATCTAAAAGGCGTCCAATGGCGGTTGTGCATAATTTAATTTGAGAGTACGATCACCGGAAAGGATAGCTAATTCTTCCTCTTCACATAACTTGAAATTGTAATGGTTGATGACTGATAAATCTACGAACGGTTTGCGAATCCAATCAAATTCTTCAATGCTGATTAAGGGAAAATATGTTGCTGTGTCCTCACTCGCAGCACTGTGACTCCCTTCTCGGACTCCTCCGACATGTATACCTCCACTGTGCAATCTAGCCCTTCGTCTGCCAATGTTGCACTCCCGCCCCACCCTCGTCTTCAAACTTCTTATCCTCCGTCTGCCCATTCTGTATCTCCTCCCTCTGGCCCCTCGCCACCGTCTTTTGCTCCTGGCTGTCCTTCTGCGCCTTCTGCCTCCTCTTCCTCCCTGACTCTCTCAGGGTTCTTCAATGGAATGCTGGAGGTCTTCGAGCCAGAAGCACTGAACTACTTCACTTTCTTTCGTCCATCTTATTGACCTTATCTGTATTCAGAAATCCAATCTTAACTTCTCTTCCTCTTTCCGGATTCCTGGATTCTCTGCTCTGCGTTCTGATCGTACCCACTCCAGGTCTGGCATTCTCGATCCTGATGCCACACACGCTAGCGGCCGTGTCATCATTTTCGTCAGGCAGGGCCTATCTTTCTTTGAACTTTCTACCTCCTCTCTTTCTTCGCTTGATCCCTACTCTGATTATGTACAGATTAACATCTCTATTAACAACTCCTCCTCGGTGTCATTTCTTAATGTGTACACCCCCCTATTCGCTCCTCTCCGACGGATGGCAGAACCAACTCCTTTTCTCCCTCCATTCTTCCCTCCTCCAGCAATCTCTTCATTCTGGGGAACATCAATTGCCATCACCCGCTTTGGGACTCAAGAGGGTACTTCCGACCCCCGCGGGGAGGAAGTATTCGACTGGGTCATCTCCTCAGACCTCCTCCCCCTCAATGACCATGATATACCCACTCTTCTCCATCGCTCCTCTGGCAGTCGCTCCTCTCCTGACATCTCCTTTGTCCCCTCTTCTCTTGCCCTTTCTTGCTCATGGGAGGTGCTTCAGGATCTTGGTTCTGACCATCTACCAATTCTTCTATCCATCCCTCTCTCTCCGGTCTTTCGCCCCAACGAGCGTCCTCCGTCCTTCAATTTTCAGAAAGCTCGCTGGGATGACTTTGCCTCCTACATTGACTCTCACTGTCCTACTGCAGAGGAATACTCGTCTCTTTCTCTTTCCTCTGCTGCTGCTCTTTTTACCTCTCTGGCAATGAATGCGGCCAAATCTTCCATTCCTTTCGACCGCATCAAACGCTCTCCTAAAGCCTGGTGGTCTGCTGAGGTGGAAAGTGCGGTTAGTGAAAGATGCAAGGCTTTCGCTGCCGCTCACAGAAGTGATGAAGATCGCCAGGCTTACATCTCCGCTTCTTGACGCGCCTCGTCAGTCATCGCCAAGGCCAAGGATGAGGCATGGCAGACGACTTGCTCTTCTCTTTCACCTAAATCTGACCCTAAATCTGTACACTGTCTTCTTCGCTCTATCGCTGGCTCACCTTCCTCGTCTTCTTCCTCTCCTATCCTGTTCTTCTCCCAGTGAATCGGCTTCGGTTTATGCCGCTTACCTGAGATCTCACTTTTCCGTTTCTCAGCCGAAGGCTACCTCTCTGAGCTCCGCCGTGCCACGTTCCCTGTGGAGTCTCACTCGTCGTTTTGCTCTCCTTTCACTCTCGCTGAACTTCTTGCGGCTGCCTCCAACCTTTCCCCTTTCACTGCCACTGGCCCAGACAAAGTTGCCTATCCCATGCTAAAGCATCCTCCTCGCTCTGGCATGGATTTTCTTCTTCACATCTTCAATCTCTCCTGGTCTTCGCATTCCTTTCCTTCCATCTGGAAGAGATCTTCCATTATTCCCATACACAAGATGGGAAAGCCTCTCGACTCTCCTGCTTCCTTCCGGCCTATTTCTCTCATCATCTGCGTATCAAAAATTGCTTTGCTTGTTGGACTCAATCTTTCCTTTCTGATAGGCGCGCTTGCGTGGTCTACCCAAATCACAAAAGCCGCTCCTTTCGAGTACGTCGAGGTGTTCCGCAAGGATCCGTACTTGGCCCTGTACTTTTCCCTCTCTTCATCAATGATCTTCCGGCTTCTCTGCCTTCTTCCGTCAGCTGCTCTCTTTACGCTGACGATCTGGCCATTTGGTCCTCCTCCTCCTCCTCGGTCCCTACTGCGGTGGAGGCCACACAAGGTGCTCTGTTTCGATTGGAGCGCTGGTCTGAGTACTGGTGTCTTCCTCTCAATCCGAGCAAATGTGAGGCCACCTTCTTCTCAGTGGATCCCCACCAAGCTAACCTCCAACCCAATTTCCTCCTACTCGGCTCCCGCCTCCGTTTCAATCCCAACTCCAACCTTTCTTGGGGTCATCCTTGACCGCGCTCTTTCCTTTTCTAAAGATGTATCTTTGCTGAAGGCCAAGTTTTTTCCTCGTCTCAAGGCCTTACGCTGTATCTCAGCTTCCTCATGGAGCCCATCTAAGAAGTCCCTCTCTGTTCTGTATAAATCTTTTCTTCAATCCCTTCTCACTTACGCTTCACCCGGATGGTTTCCCTTCCTAAGCGTTACTAATATCACCAAATTGGAACGCCTCCACCAAGCGGCCAGTCGCGCCATCACCGGCTGCTTCTCGTCCTCCCCTATCCTTCTGCTTCTTTCTGAGGCTTCTTTACCTCCCCTACGAGTCACTCTGACTCACTTTACGTTTTTATCTTATGAGCGGGCGCTTCGTCTCCCAACCTCTTTTCCTATTTTAGGTTTGGCCAGACTTGGAGTGAAACCAAGACTCTGTAGATCGTCCTGGAAAGCTCTTGCGTCCACTCACCCGCTCATGCCTCCTTCTATTTGTTCTAGGGAGGCTCTTGTTGCTTTCCGTCCCTGTCCTCCTTGGAATCTGCCTTCGTTCACGGTGTAGTCCACCCTTTCCACTCCATGCTTTCGCTCTGATCCTCCTCTCTCTCGCCAAGGTGCGTCTCTCGCCCACCTTGACTCTCTTTCCCCTCATGATCCGGTGCTTTGAACAGACGGCTCTGTTCCTTTTGGCAAAGGCGGCTCTGGGGTTCTTGCCAACTGCTCTCTCTGTGGCCCTGAGGCCACTCTTTCCTTTTCGGCAGGCCCAGTTTGTTCAAGTTTTTTCACTGAAGCCTGCGCCATTCTGCACGCTCTTTGCTGATCTCGGCAGCACCAACAAGCCTGCCACTTTTCTTCTCTTCTCCTCCTTTGTGATTCTCGTTCTGTCCTCGCTACTCTGTCCTCTCCTTCGTTTTTCCTTTTATCTCAAACTCTGTGGCAGATCTGGCAGGAACTGTCTTCTTTCTCCTTCTGTTCTATCAGGCTACAATGGGTCCCCGGACACTCGTTTCTCCCGGGGAACGACGCGGCCGATCAGCTGGCTTGCGGGGAGCGCTGCTCGTACCCCCTGTAATCCCTTGTAGTCTCTCTCCTCTTCCCTCTCGTATCCACTCTTGTCTTATCTCGGACTGGAGGCGTACTGTCTCATCGAAATTCTTCAACAAGCAGGTTCCTTCAATTTCCACTGAGGAACTTGTGCTCCCTCGTCATGCTCGCTGTGTCCTCTCTCGTCTACGCTGCAACGGACACAGCCTACTGTCAAGTTCTTATCTCTTTAGAACCTACACCAACGGACCACACATTCCTCCATAGTTCTTCTCACTACCCGTTACATATTTCTAAAACTACTGCATAGTGTTTTTCTGAAGCTGTGCGTTCGAGAAATCTTAACAAGACTCACTACGGATATTTACATAGTCTAACTCTAATACAACAATTTACCAAAAAATGCCTCTGTTCTTACTCCCACATGAAGATAGTCGATGACGTTTTGAGCCTAGCGCCAGCCAAATCCCTGAACAACCGCTTTTAACCCGATTTCAAAGTTGCCACTGATAAAGTCGAGAAGCTTAAGAATGGTTCTTTCCACCAAAACTGTCACATAGATCAAGGGTATGAGTAATCATATCAGGCAAGCACTTGATTGGAACAAACAAAAAACCGTTTCTCTGTACGGTGGGCTAGGCATTGGCATGCTTGGAACAGCAACATTTTGAACAATGATAAACCGTAACTACTTGTCCACACCGCCAAAACCTCCCAAAAGCTGTTCAAACCCTTACAATGTTTTCAAGTTACATTTCTACAACAACCCCTCATCTACAATCGGGATAGAGGCAAATCGCGATAGATATACAAACCTAATGCCAAAATGAACATACAAAGTTATATTTTACCCACACATCGTTGACTTTGCTGGTCTACTAACACTAACTATTGAATTTTTGCCTCAGCCTATTTTCCTATAGCATTTTAATTTTAATATTCTCATTCTCAATTTGCTTTATTACCTCACCCTCCTCTCTTATCCTTGACTTTTTTGGTTTGCTACATACCTTTAATTCTACCCCTTTTCTGTTACTTTACTACTCTTAAAACTTCTCTTTTTCATATATGTGTGCCTCTCAGAAGGTAGGCTAATCATTTTATTTGGTTTGATATAGCCAAAATCTATTTTATTACGTCATCATTTTAATTATATTCAATTTTCAATTGCAATTGTTAAAATGCTATTTTTCAGACAACCAATGATGACTTAGTTGAAATCGATTTTGTTCTGTTTAAAAACTAATAAATACGTGGCCGATATTCATAACTTCTTAGACATTCGGCGATTTTAAATTGATTGGTGTAATCATGGTTGAGAAATTGAAAATCTCTTTTAAGCAAAATGGAATTTAGTGGCTTCTACGTATTATCTTTTCGCGGCACACCAGTAATCATTTCGCGGCACATTGGTTGGGAACCAACGGGTTAGACTATGGCTTAAGTGGAAACTTATCGACCTGGTTTTTGTACTAGAAGGGTGAATGATTTTTTTGAATTCTTCAAGATTCACATTAAAACTTGGCGTGTTCTTCCACTTTGGCACATGCGATCAATATGCCTTTAGGAAGTGGTCGGCTAACGTTTTTTAATATGGCTAAAATCTATCTTTTAATCGTTGTTAAGTCCCATCTAGTACAGAAAGAACATGATAGAGATAAAGGTATGAGACAAACTTCAAAAATTTATCCCAATTGGTCAGCTGAAGATCTTTTTTGGTAATCAACTTTTTGGAAGTTACTCGTACCTTTTTTAATTTTGAATGAAATTTTTGTTTAAATTAATGTAGTTTATTCTTTTTTAAGTTGACAATAATGACGATTAGAGATGAAAAGAAGAATTGCTACAATTAACTAAAATATAAATGGACGTCACTAAAATATGAATGGACGAAACTAAAATATAAATGGGAGAAACAAGTTCAAAACCCTTCAACAGTTCTCAACGATCTATATTTTTTAAGCGAAAGTGGTTATGGTAGTTTCCTAGGCTTTAAAGCTAAGATTGACTAGCCTTACACCATTACACAACTGTAAATCTTACTTGTTTCAAATAAATAAAATTTGGGGTCTATAAACCCTCCCCTTAAATTTTGTTCTTCTCTTACCCAAAGTTTGTTTCACAAGCAAATAACTTTGTTGCAATGGCAGTTGTTAGAATTAATACAAAATTTACTTGCTTTTATTACGATTTAATGCGGTCTTTCTAAAGATGTAACTGGCACTTTTGTCATATGCATGCCAGAGAAGGGTTACCATATCTGATGAGGCAAAATTACGGACACAACCGTTCACTCTTTTAAGTATTGGCAGCAGGACTGGCAGAGTTGTAACTTTTGGTAAAAAAGTCGTTGCCTTTTGCTGGCAAGTTCGAAATTTGTTACTTTTGTCACGACGCTATCAAAAGTTGATACTAGTTTAATCATTAGGAAATATTTTGGGCCCAATTTAAGTGAGCAACGCTTTGAAATATCGGCGGAGATGTTGGAGCTCGTGTTGTGTTACCAAAAAAAAAGGTCATCACCTGTCTCGCTGCTACTTAGGGTCAATATTCATTTCAAATATTACAATTATTTGTTATATGACTTTCTCTGTTTTTTAATTACAAAAATTCCGGACATTTGAGCAAAATTCCGGATACTTGAGCGAATTCCAGACGTCTGGCAACCCTATGCTAGAGTGTCTTTTTAGTATTTAATCCATGATCAAGCTGTCAACATGTTTTCGTCTAAGTTTGTTTCAAATACAGCGCTCCGACGCCTAATCTAACCAAGAAGTTCTTATTCAAGGATGAAACAGGACGAATTTGAAACAGAGTCCATGGTGAAAAAAGGCCTTAAATTTTAAGAAAAGCTTTTTTTAATAATTTTTATAAAGAACACTCCCTTACAATTGAGGATAAAATTGCGAAACAGATTTATGATTACATGGTCGATTTTAAAATAAGTGTAGCCTACCAGGGCCCCTTCATTGCTTGGTTCGGCCTGTAGCTAGGCCTTTACATGCTAACTTCACCTAGTCTTATTCTTTAGGTTGGGCGACTTTGCGCTTTTGCGGCCCAAAGTCAAGCGGGATTTGAGCCCAACATCAAGGCACACATAATGTCAACTCAGCAAATCCAGTCTAAAAATCCCACGTTTGAAGTAAACGTGTAGTAAGTCAACTCTTTGGCAAAACTTTATTCACAAATTACTGATTGGCACTTAGTAATAGAAGAAATATGTAAAGCAACATATGGAACCGAATTTACTTAGTCTTAATCAAAATATATCTTGTTGCTAAATAGCTCTTGAAGTTAAAAACGCCAAAAACTACTCGATATTTCATTTCTTACGTTACCAGAAAAAATATGACGGAGAGGAGCAAATACGATATTTTTAGAGAGAATCCAAACAGAAAGTGAAAGATAAAAGCGTCTCATTGAGTTAGGCTATATATTTTCATTCTCTGGTCACGAGAAAGATTTTTTGATTATATCACATTAGATATTTTGGGTTCACACCCGTGCCAAAGAGCATACAAGTAGACCAACAGATATTACTAAGAGATTTCTGCCACAAGCAGTGTAGCTAATACAGGACATTGCCGTAAATATCGAGATTTTCTCAACAACAAAATAATGCAATCATTGCGCAACCTGAACGCTCGGATCATTCCTACTGTAAAACAGCGGTTTAACCAACTTTACCACATTGCGACCAACAAACAATCCAAAATGTTTGTTGCGTGCTACTAATTCAGCTATTGGGAGAACCTTAGAAGTATTTTGAGAACCCACCGGACTTTTTTGCTCTCGGCTTTTCTTTGGCCTGGCCTCTAAAGTTATCGGAATGCATCGCACAGTAAAGCTCCAACTGCTATCTCGAAAATGCAATCTGCGGCCAGCGACGTAAAATTTTGTGGCCTAGAATGGCAAAAGCTTTTATTACATCTCAGAATTAACATCTCCCGAAAAAAGACCCTTACACATAAAATTCGGAAACTTTGGCGTAAATGTTGCTTTTGAAAATCATAAAATATCATGCCGGTGTCAATAACATACCCAGTTACATTCAAAGTGCGAAAAGTTTTTACCGCTTTACTCGAAAATAGCTCAATACGGGGATCGCATGTTTGATGGGTGAGACGTGGTCTCTGTAGTTTCACCCTGCTTCGCCTGTGGCTTGCTGGCAACTATAATAAAAAGCAATACTAAAACATGCACAGCTGGTATTGCCATTTTCCTAGTAATTGAAATGAACGAGTAGTGCTTAGTGCAATCAGTTTGTGCACTGCAGCGTTTCCCCAACTGCTTACTATACGACATATTTTTACGTTTAAAGCAATGGACTTAGCTGAAGGCACGGTGCGAGAATCGGGAGTCGTATTCCATCCGATCGGCATCGCTGATGAGGATAACGATCGCGGATTCAAAGGGTGGAAAATGAGAACATTGAGTAAGTAGAATGCAACAGTTTGATGCTTTGATAAGCGGTTAATTGCGTTAAGTCTGGTTGAACCAGAGTTTTATTAACCAACTTAGCCATGATTGTGAGAACTGTTTTTTTCTGAGCTAAATTGAAAGATTTAGTAGTGTCTACAGTTTAGTGCTACCTCCCAGGTTTCCTATTCATTTTTGTCTCGTCGTTGTATGAATCCGCTAAATAAAGTACTACAGCAACAAGGCAACAACGCTTTGTAGTCAAGTTACTATGTTTCTATGCTAAACTCGGTCATAAACTTTGCTCAGGTAAGCTGCAAAGTCGATAGTTTACTGCTTTTTTTATTTGGTGGGGCTAAGGACGACGGAAAAATTGGCTTCAGGCGTTATTTCTAAAGCTGCGCTTATACTCTAAACAGCAATAAAAGGCTAAACCAGTCATTTTAGACAGAACCACTTTAAAGATCCTAAAGTTATATCACTATTTTAATGAGAGCCAAGCAGGTTTTATTTTTATGTTCGAAATATTTCTGTATTCTGTTTAGTTTTGATTAGGTATACGTATAGCAATTATCTTTTTTTGCCATTTGTTTGGGATAATTTGATAAATTCATGGGAGTTACCCTCTCATTTTACAAAAATAGTTAAATCATTGTCAGAAGACATTCAAAACGTTTGCATGTCTCACTTTGAAATTTATTATTCAGCATTACAATACGCTAATTTTTTAGAATAGAGCAACGTAAACAGAAAAGTACAATAATGCAACAAAGAAAAATGATGTATTGCGTTTTGAAACAGTTTTGTGCAATCAATTTAAAGGTCTTCTCAGCTTCGTATTGTATAGCACTTATAATGATTTGCCTCGATTATAACTATCAAATACGAGGGGCATTCAAAAAATACGCGGAATTTTTAAATTTTTTATTGATTTCTATTTACAATGAATCTATTTTTCAACATAATCTCCGTCACGGTTGATGCACTTCCCCAGACGGTGTTTCCATCCTTGAAAAATTCTGCTGACTGATTTCTAAGCCATGTTTTTGCTGGATGTTTTGTTTCATCAGTTCAATTAAAACGGGCTCCTTTCAGATGTTCTTTGAGTTTTGGGAATAGGAAAAAATCACATGGGGCTAGATCTGGACAATAAGGTGGATGTGGCAGCAATTCCCATTAAAATTCTCTCAAAATTCTCTCAAAAAAAAGTGCCCGTTTCAATAGCACTGATGAAACAAAACATCCAGTAAAAACATGGCTTAGAAATAAGTCTGCAGAATTTTTCAAAAATGGTATAAATGGGTGGAAACACCGCCTGGGGAAGTGCATCGACCGTGACGGAGATTATGTCGAAAAATAGATTCATTGTAAATAGAAATCAATAAAAAATTAAAAACTCTGCGTATTTTTTGAATGCCCCTCGTACATTATCGCAATTGTCTACGACAGACCCGCTTATCTCTGGTGCTATCCTAATAGACACTAAAAGAAATCAAACAGTTTTAATAAATTGCTTTTAGTTACTAATCGCTAAGGTATAAATTAAGGTTTCTGAGAATAAAGAAATGCAAAATTGCAAGCACAACAATTGAGTTAAACTTCACGATGGGAAGCTTCCTTCGAGTAAACTGTCCGCGCTCTAAAATAAAGATGATAATCGCATAAAATACTGGCATTAAGGAGCTGACATTTTTTCAATGGAATAGAATTATTTTCAAGAAAAAACTTGTGTCGCTTCTGCTCTCTATGTTTCCGAGTCTGGAACTGAGTATAGCATGGAAGCCGAAGCCACATTTAAAATTGATTTGAGCAAATAAAACGAGCTTTTTAAAAAAAATCTACAAGTATGTGAAATAAATTTTTTTCAAAAAAAATTAAATTTCAACTCATCTCGGAGGGTATGGGATCTCTACCAATATGGCCTAATGGAGAACCTGATTTCTAGGAAATATATAATTTTCTTAACTTTTCTCAAAGCAGAAGCACAGACAATTTTTGTCATTATGCAGCCTATTTTGTTGCTGTTTCAGAAACATTGATCAAAGAGCTTGGTCATGAAAACAGAGTTTTGGATTATCTTAAAGTGGACACAGACAGAGGCGATGGGACTGGATTTGAAGATATGGTAACTAAGATCCACATAGAATAATTTGTTTTATGAGCCGCGTTTTTGTAATGACATAATTAAAAAAAGACCGATTCATTGCAACGGCAATGCGGGATGCGACAGGGACGCCTAATTTGATGCCATTGGCACTGCAAGTAACCGACAGCAAGTAGAAAAGGGGTTCAATTTCATTCAAAATGCAAAAAATCTTTATTTTTTTGAGATCTCCATTTTTCTGGCTTCCGACGACTTTTTTTTGTGGTGAAATGCCCAAGATTATTCATGCGTATGAGCTCGTGCTTTATTTGGTTGTCTTTTGTCAGGCTGGCCCTTCGCGATTGGTAGGCCGTTTGGCCCTACCACCTGGCTGGTACAAGAAGATGGGATATCTATTTTGGAGTCCCTTGCTCAGCAAGAAAATTTGCTGGTTCCATCTTCACACTATCCCTTTGTGCTGAGCGTCAAGCATGAAATCTGTAAACATCATTTTCAAAGTTTAAGTCTTTGATATGCCTCGAAAAAAGAATTGAACTCAGGTTTACCGCTCTACCACTACACCACTCACCGGTTAATTTCTTAGCTGTTTCTTGCTTTCATTGTACCACTCCCTATAATAAAAAAGCATCTATTCAATTAAGCTTTGCCTTCCGTTTTAAAGCTTTACATTTTTTTGGTCGCAAACTTTCATCCTACGGTCTCGGAAAAACTTTTTGTCGATTATGATGGAACCACTCTTGTGTTTAAACCGGCTTCACAATTACTAAATTTGCTGTCACTCTGGATTTCTGCCGTAAGCAGTATAACCAAGCAGAAGAAATCACCTCAAACTGTCTTCCCAAATACGAAACAACGTAGTCATCGTGAGCTTCAAACACACGAGCATTGTCGCAATAATCGGCGCTCCAACCACTTGACCGCATTCTGATGATAAACGCTAGTATTCTCATAGAAATCGATGAATTGGAGCTAATTCCTTGTTCCCTAATGCTCAACTGCATTGCGATGTTTGTATATTTTTCAAGGTTATGGAGCAACTGCTTGACACTGGCTTGTACAAATGCATTCGTCAGTATGGTATGGAAATTCATATGGTAGGACCTCTGTATGGACAACCGCAAATGCAACGTTGCAAACATCTCTACCGATTTCTGACTGACTTAACCTTGGGAGGTTTTCGATTATATGACACTGTTGATAATGTACGAGCTTTACAATATTATCATCCAGAGGAGAATCAGTTAACAATTAAACAGGCACATTTCAAAGGTGGATGGCAACCTGTATTGTGGGAGTCACATTTTGTTAATATCAATGTAGAAGAATCTTGTTCCAAATACGTAAAATAGTACATATAACATGTAACGTTACTTTATTGCTGTATGCAGTGCCATATGAAGTACCTACCGACAACAAACTATTTTCACAATTTTTATTCCTTGCGTGTATTATTGGCGCACCACTGGTAGTATGTTTGAGGAAAATACAACCAAGCAGTTGTTTTGTTGGTTCATTCCTTCTCTTCCTTGAGATGGAGATACGGTGCGAACGGCAATCCAGGTTCACACAGTCAACCTAATTGAATTAGGCTAGGAGAAAGTGGCAGCACATTTCGAACCAGTCATGAATGCAAATTACTGACTAGTAACCCCACCATCAACAAGGCGGACTGTCATTGGTGGGTACCTGAGAGTCGCATTTTACGACATGCTGGGTGAGCAGCTTCACAATTTCAACCCGGTGAAGCACGGGTGAGATGTTTTGTTCGTATAACTTACTGACTGGTTGTCTTCAATATTTTTTTGGATTTGGGAACCGTACAGTGCGCAAATGTGGAAGTGTCATTTAAAGTATCCGTATCAAAACATTAAGAAGAATCTTGAAACAGTTACTTCAGAAATGGTTTTTGAAGAAGCTTTCCTGCTCCAACAGAGCCAGAAAAGTGTCGTAGGATCCGCCGCTGCGTTTATCCGATACGCCTTAGTCTGAAACTGCATTAAAAAACTTTTTTCTTTTGGGACAACCTCTTTCAGCCCAAATTTTATGAAAAAATAATTTATTAAAAACAAATTTGTTTCGGTTTTATTTTGACGTGCGATTTTACCTGTGATTCGTGACTGATAAAAATGTAAGATTGGATTAAAGCACATAGTGTTTATATGACCATAACCGGATGATATAACTGGGATAGATTAGAATTTCGTTTAAATATTTGTAACCAATGCTACTCTTTATCTTCAACTGGTTCATATTAACAACTTCCACTGCAAGCAGGATGATTTAGGTAGCAACACTTTCATGTATAGTATGTTGATTGCAAAACTGTTTTGCCCGTTTTCAAATCAAACAACAGCAGATTTCAGAAACGTGCTGCGCTACTCCCCAACCTTTTTTACGCGGTTCTCTTCCCATTTGCTCAAAAATTGACGACACATGTGGACTTTTGCCCAACGAAATAACGCAAGGAGGTTTGTAAAGGAAAATTTCTCCACGTAGTACAGACTGCTGATACACTTATCTTCCCGCTGCACACCAGGTTGTCGCAATATGATGATTACGCCTACCAAATTATTATGTTGGTAGTACAGAACTTTAATATTGCTTTGAAAAAAGCTGTTTAGCCATAAGTTTTTCGTGACGCTCTTAGCAGTGACGGTATCGCATCAGAAGATAAGAGCCAGATTAAACGAGTTCTTAAATCTCAATTCAGACTGCAGAGCAATCAAAGTGAGCCAACAGCAGCCCTGCACAATTATGCTTGTCAAAGAAAGATATTTGCAATTGCGAAAAGCGATTGTCTGGAGGAAAGCGCTGCGGGGGGAGGGGGTCACCTAAGTTGACAGAAAAATGCTGTAAGTATGTAAGAAGTTTGAGTGTGTATACAAGCCCTGTCTACACAACGCCGAGCACTTCCTCTTGTTATTAGCTGCTTCAAATGGATCAACCCGTTTCATCCAAGCGTCTTATAAAGACAACTCAAAATAAGGTAGAGAGCAAATTGAAATAGAAATATCAAAAATGATTTGCCGGCAATTGTTTTTGTTTTAGAAGTAGAGTGAATACCGGTAGTTATACAGTATCTCCCCACTATTCGCAGGGTTTACGTTCCTTCCCCTCCCGCAAATATCGAAAATCCACAAATTTTATTGATGCAGTTTAAAAACGGCTATGTACAGAGACGTAGCAGCCGCCCCCCAAACCCCCCAATTGGGGGGGCCCAGGCCAACTTTGGGGGCCCAAGTTAGTCTGAAATTGCTTTTTGGCTACGTGACTATTTTCAGTTCAGCAGACTTGTTTACAACCGATTTAAACTGTAGGAAGAAATTGGCTTGTGACATCATAAGTGAATGCGACGTCATTTTATCTCGCAGAATCTAGAATATTTCGATTGATTTTCTGGTAGAATCTTGAATATTCGATTGACGTAACAATGCCGTTGTTACGCAACAATCATAGAATGGTCTGGAATTCTGTTTGGCTATAAATACCGGGACAATATATATACACTGCAGAGTGCAGATAAAGTATTTTATTGACATTGTATAGAATGAAACGTTCAAAAAGTGGTGCTCAAAAGAGAAAAGAAGCAGCCACTGCTCGAGATGCTGTAGCGAAATTGCCCAAGATGACAGATTTTTTCAAGATTACTGAGCAGAGTAGACCTGGCACTAGTACCGAGAGGGATGAAGAAAACTATAGTGTACAAGAAAAAGAAGACTATGACGATCAGCATCAAAGTGATTGTGAATTTCCAGAAAATGTAAGTTGTGATTTACCTGCCAATACGCAACCTTCAATATCAAAAATAACTGAATCTCAATTTACCCCTATCCCTGATGACCCATGTAAATGGCCTGAAAGTATTTCTGATGCTCAACGATGTGATATAGTAAAGCGTGGACCACATCAACTAATAATGAATTTTCCATATAATAACACAACTCCAAGGCGACGTTTTTCCTCCAACCATTATAAACGTGTGTTACCTAATGGTGAAAGTGTTTCACGGTCGTGGCTAGTTTATTCTGGGGAATCAGATCAAGTTTTTTGCTTTTGTTGTAAGCTATTTGGAAAAACACTAAGCCCCTTTTGTAGTGGTATAAATACATGGGAGGGTTTTTCGAAAAAACTGAAAGACCATGAAAACGGCATTTCCCACCAAGAATGCTGCAGTCAATGGATGTTGCTAGCTGAAGGGATAAGAAATTCATCCACTATCGACAAACGCGAGATGAATATTTTTTTTCAATGAAAGACGTTTTTTGAGAAATGTTTTAGAGAGACTTATCGACATTGCCTTGTTTCTATCGGAAAGGAATCTTGCTTTTAGAGGATCTGAAGAAGTCTTAGGATCTCCTCACAATGGAAATTTTCTGGGTATATTTGAGCTTTTGGCAAGAAGAGATCCGATCCTAAAAGAGCTTCAAGACAGAATCAAGAATAAAAACACTAAAGATCACTACTTGAGTCCTACCATACAAAATGAACTAATTGAATTGCTAGCGACAGAAGTTGAAAAAGAAAATTTACAGCAATTGAAATTGGCAAAATATTTTTCTATAATTTTGGACTGCACTCCAGATATGTCACATCATGAACAAATGTCTGTCATTCTCCGTTATGTACTATGTAATGAAGAAGCTGCTGTTGTTAAAGAAACATTTTTTGGCTACTTGAGAATAAGTGACAGTACTGGGAAAGGCTTGTTGGACGCTTTCTTAGAAAAAGCGACCGAACTGCAACTCGAATTGTCTGATTGTCGAGGTCAGTCATATGATAATGGTGCTAACATGAAAGGAAAACATTCTGGGGTGCAAGCAAGAATGCTAGACATCAATCCCAAAGCTGTTTACGTGCCCTGTGCAAACCATACCCTTAACTTAGTTGTTGTTGACAGTGCTAATTGATCGACGGAAGCATTGACATTTTTTGGAGTACTTACAAGGTTGTATGTGCTGTTTTCTTCCTCTGCTCAGCGTTGGGAAATTTTGAAGAAACATGTGGAGCTGTCCATAAAGTCACAATCTGATACTCGTTGGGAAAGCAGAATCAAATGCATCAAACCTCTTCGATACAATTTAAAAGAGGTGTTGCTGGCACTGAAAGACTTGGAAGCCATTTCCATAGAAAGAAAAGATGGAAGAGCTGCCTCAGAAACAAAATCGTTGATAGCTCATTTATCAAAATGGAGTTTTCTTTTGTCGGTGTTTATTTGGTATGATATCCTATTCCAAGTCAATAAAGCAAGCAAGATTCTTCAATCGTATGGAGTCTCCCTTCATACAATGGAAACGGAAATCCAGGCAACTGAAAAGTTTTTGCAAAACTATCGCACAACGGGTTATGACAGTGCCGCAACATCTGCTGTTGAAATAGCACAGGAATTGGATATTGATCCTTCTTTTCCTCCGTCAAGAAGTGGAAAGAAAAGAAGATTGTTTGATTACCAAGGTGAAGAGGAACAACGAGCTACTCCTGAACTGAAATTTAAAAGCAACTTTTTCTATCCATTAGTAGACCAGGCTATTATGTCAATAAAGGAGCGCTTTAATTTGTTACGTGAGGTTTCTTCCGCCTTTTCGTTTTTGTACACACGAGACAAACTTTTGCTTGTGCAACAAGAAAATGCTCTTCTTACTTGCTGTAAAGAGTTCCAAAAAAAGTTCGGTGACATTGATTCTGATGAAATGAGCGCTGAGCTACAGCGGTTTGTTTTAATTTTGCAAAAAAAACGCAATCTCAATACGGCTCAAGACTTTCTGAACTATCTTCTAAAGACTCATTTATTTGAATTGTATCCGAATGTGTACATCGCACTTCGAATCTTACTAACTTGCCCCGTGACTGTTGCCAGCGCTGAAAGAAGCTTCAGCAAATTGAAACTGATCAAAACTTTTAATAGAACGTCTATGACAGACAGTAGACTATCTTCATTAGCCATGTTGTCAATCGAAAATGACTGCGCCCGATCTCTTGATTATGACAATGTCATAACAGCATTTGCGAACAAAAAGGTTCGCTCCAGACTATTTAAATGATACTGTGTTTTTATAAGTTTTTCATGTTTTTCAGTGTCATTGCTTTCGTTTCGCAGTGTCTGCATAAATGTCCTACTGAACTCTGGCATCGGTGCCGAATTTTTTATGACTTGCACCTTCGGTATCGGCATGCTTTATTCTGACATTAGCCTGTTTACTTATGTACAAATTGTGGTGTATTTTCTTAATGCAGCTTTTCAATTTTACACCTCTAAAGTGATATGACCTGTGCGCAGGGGCTCTTGCGCTTACTTTGTGAGGGGGGGGGCCCGAAGTTGGAGTGCTACGGGACTGGCTATGTATGATATTTTATACGCTAGAATATGCTTTCCAAATACATTCTAAAAACGTACTTAATCATTAATACAGTGATAATGTTGCATAATATGAACATAGTAATGATAAATTAAAAAATGGCCTAACAAATTTACGAAATTATAAAAAAAACTTTCAAAGCAAAATATGCGAGTATGCGGGGCTGCGAACGGTAAACTACTAATGGGTGAGGATATATTGTGTTGGCATATGTAAAAAAATATAAAATGTGGCCGAAAAATTTTTGGCCTAAATGATGTCCAAAAATGTGGGGTGCCTACAGGCGCTCGAAAATTTAATAGCAAATACAAAAGAGAATATTATATAGATTAAACGTAAGTAAATCTTAACAACTTTTTGCTGCTATACTTAAAGTTCATAGTCGCCTGTTAAGTTGATAGTTGAAACAAATGCAAATCGTAAGTACATTTCATTTGCACAGGCCACGTTAATTGCGTTAGCATTTGTTCAAAACAAAAAATAAATCTTGATACCAATTTGGTGATCATAGGATTACGAAAAACGAGAATCCAATACTGCGATACCAACGCATACACTTATCGACTTTCGACAAAAGAGTGAAGCGCAGGATCGATACATGTTAAATACTACATAAAAGATGCTTTAGGCCAGGGCTTGTTAAACTTTTTTGTTCTGCGAACTCATTTTGAAAAAATATTTCTATGCGACCCCATTATAGGTGCATTCACGGTAATGACATTAAAACGTTACTTTTTACTGCGAATCACAAGTGAAATGTTTGTCTTTTTAGACTATAACAAGAAAATGCAAGTGCACACAATTCACAAATCACAAAAAATTTCGCTACTTTGACGAAATTTTGAGAATGAGTAATTATCTACACAGAAACAGTAATGCCAATAAAAAATCAACAAAAACAAACCATTTAAATAGTTATCAACCACATTTAACGGGATGAATACGCTTGATGTTTCTCGCACTTTCGTGGAATGATAAAAGACAAAGCTGGACGAAGAGCATCTTCAACAGTTTCTAAAGCGGATTGGTTTTTTGACTTGATGGTTGTCAGTTTTGAGAATGCTGCTTCACATAAATATGTTGTGCAAAAGGGTAAGAGTTTGTCAAAGGCTAGATCAGAAAGGGTTGGATATTCATTTCTTGTCCTTATCCAAAAATCAGATAAAGTCTGTGTTTAAAATAGAAATTCCAAACTTTTGTCGCTAGCTAAATCTGCAAACTCTTCCTGGCTTTAAAGGACAGGTGTGTGACATCTGACAGTTTGCTTATGAATAGTTCACGAATCCAACTTTCTTTTCCTGAATCAATATCCGTAGAAAAGTACTTCCGAAAGTGTGCATGAAGGCTATTTAAATGATTAACTATGATCTTGACAGCCAGTTAAATAATCATCAGTAGCCGCAAACATTTCCAAATTGCCATCTTCTGTCCTATTTTTCCATTTTGTAAGCTTTTTATTAAAGCTTCAATTTTATCATTAAAAGTAAAAATGTTGCAGTTTTTTCCCCCGAAGAGATATCTTTAAATCATTCAATTTTCCGAAAATGTCAGTCAAATAGCATAGCTTTTAACAACCCAAGTATCTTTGCGAAAAAACTCTGCAAAAACAGACTTTTGTTCTGTCAAGAACATCACAAGTTCATCCTTCAAATGCAATAGCCTTTGTATACTGTAGCCTCTCGATAGCCACCTGATTTCCGCTTGCATTAGTAAGCTTGTATAATTTGAATCTTGTTCTTTGCAAAGATTTGTAAACAAACGACTGTTGAGAGCTTTGTTTTAACACAGTTACGTATGTTGATAACGTCTAGAAGAACAATGTCAAGATCAAGTGAGAATTGTTTGGCTGCGAGTGCCTCTCTATAAATCATGTCATGAGTAAATGTAACTCGTTCCGGATTTGCATGTTCTTTCACTTTTGCAACAAAACCAGCACGCTTGCACACATTGTGCCCATGTGCCATCTGTACAGACTCCAACGCAATTTTTCCATTGTAGACTTGCAGTTGTAAAAAATTCATTAACTTTAAAGAAGATATCTTTACCTTTGGTGTGACTTTTCAAAGATCGACAAAAAAGCAATTCTTCTTCAACGCTTTCTTCATGTACATACCGCACCTAAAGTAGCAGCTGTGCATTTTTTGATACGTCTGTCGTTTCGTCGAGCTGAATTGCAAACTTTGGACTTTTCTTAAGGCGAATGATTAGCTGCTCAATTTGGTCGTCAATAATTTCAGCAATTCTTTTGGCAACAGTGTCATTAGATAAGGGTATTTTGCGAATATCGTCACCATACTTTTTTCCGTGTACAATTTGTGACATTTTAACAGTTGCAGGAAAAACGATATTTTCACCAAACAAGAAAGGTTTGGTTGATTTTGCTATCAAATAACTGGGTTCATTAGAAGCACGCATATACTCGTATCTCTCATTCACAGCGTAAAAATTTTCAGTAAACCGCTTCTACTTCTTTGAGGACTTGAAAAGTCTTTCAAAATATTGTATTGGCTTGTCTGGAGATTCCGCATGTTTAGTGTTAATATGCCTTTTTAATTTTGAAGATTTCATGCATTTCGCAGACAAAGTTTCATTACAAATTAAGCAAAGAGGTTTTTCCATTCCATCTTTATAACTGTAAGCAAATCCATATTGCAAAAATGAGTCATTATATTTTCTTTTTGACTCATCAACTGTTTTCTTTCTGCTTCTATTGTTACACCATGAATCTACTAAACCTAACCACTGGTCCATAGTGAAATCAATCTTGTAACTGCTTTAAACTTTAGTCTAGCTCTCGGAGTAGTTAGCTTTGGCGAGCTAGCAGCTAGAGTGACGTAATAAAAAAGGTTTCTTCACAAATTAGGCTACTGTGAAATCGCAATGCGAGCAGTAAAGTTACTTTTTTTCCGCTTGTTACAGCAATGACGATGCAACAACGCATCAATTGTTGTGATTGGTTATAATTCATCGTTCTAATTATGATTATTATAACTATCGATTGTAATCATTATAATTCGGTTATAATTCATCGTTATAATTCATCATGACATTAAAAAAGTCCAAGTATTTTGTTCTGGTCATGCAACAACTTCATAGTAGTACTGTTTGTTGTTGCTGTTGTTGTTTATCCGACCCCTTCCGAGGGATAGGGGCATGGCGGGAGACCATGGAGCCCCAGAAGCCGGGCAACTTCCAAAGGCCTAGACCATAGGCAATAGAGAATCAGAGAGTCGCCAAAGAGTGAGCGGCGCAAAGAGTCCGTAGCTGGACAGTGCAGAATGAAAGGAGAGGCGTCCTGGGACGAGTGTCCACAGGCGCTGCAGGAAGGATTCTCGATTCTGCCAATCCTAGAGATAAGAACTTAACAGAAGGCTGTGTCCGTTGCAGCGTAAACGAGAGAGGACACAGCGAGCATGACGACGGAGCACAAGTTCCTCGGTGGAAACCGAGGAAACCTGTGTGTCGAAGAATTTCGATGAGACAGTACGCCTCCAGTCCGAGATAAAATCAGGATGAATACGAGAGATACTACGTATGAATAAAGATGAATTAGGATGAATAAGAGATGAATAATGAATAAGAGTCAGGATGAATAAGAGAAGAGAAACTACAAGGGATTACAGAGGAGACGAGCAGCGCTGCCAGTCAAGCCAGCTCATCGGCCACGTCGTTCCCCGGGAGAAACGAGTGTCCGGGGACCCATTGTAGCCTGATAGAACAGAAGGAGAAAGAAGACAGTTCCTGTCAGATCTGCCACAGAGTTTGAGATAAAAAGGAAAGACGGAGGAGAGGACAGAACGAGAATCACAAAGGAGGAGAAGAGAAGAAAAGTGGCAGGCTTGTTGGTGCTGCCGAGACCAGCAAAGAGCGTGCAGAATGGCGCAGGCTTCAGTGAAAAAACTTGAACATACTGGGCCTGCCGAAAAGGAAAGAGTGGCCTCAGTGCCACAGAAAGATCAGTTGGCAAGAACGCCGAAGCCGCCTTTGCCAAAAGGAAAAGGAACAGAGCCGTTAGGCGAGAGATGCACCTTGGCAAGAGAGAGGAGGATCAGAGTGAGAGCATGGAGAGGAAAGGGTGGACTCCACCGTGAACGAAGGCAGATTCCAAGGAGGACAGGGACGGAAAGTAACAAGAGCCTCCCTAGAACAAATAGAAGGAGGCGTGAGCGGGTGAGTGGATGCAAAGACTCTCCAGGACGATCTACAGAGTCTTGGTTTCACTCCAAGTCTGCCCAAACCTGAGATGGGATAGGAGGTTGGGAGACAAAGTGCCCGCTCATAAGATAAAAGAGTAAAGTGAGTCAAGGTGACTCGTAGAGGAGGTAAAGAAGCCTCGAAGAGAAGCAGAGGGATAGGGTAGGACGAGAGCCAGCCGGTGATGGCGCGACTGGCCGCTTGGTGGAGGCGTTCCAATTTGGTGATATTGGTAGCGCTTAGGAAGGGAAACCATCCGGGTGAAGCATAAGTGAGAAGGGACCGAAGAAAAGATTTATACAGAACAGAGAGGGACTCCTTAGATGGGCTCCATGAGGAAGCAGAGATACAGCGTAAGGCCTTGAGACAAGAAAAAAACTTGGCCTTCAGCGAAGATACATCTTTAGAAAAGGTCGAAGGTGACCACAAGAAAAGTTGGAGTTGGGATTGAAACGGAGGCGGGAGCCCAGTAAGAGGAAATTGGGTTGGAGGTTAGCTTGGTGGGGATCCACTGAGAAGAAGGTGGCCTCACATTTGCTCGGATTGAGAGGAAGACACCAGTACTCAGACCAGCGCTCCAATCGAAACAGAGCTCCTTGTGTGGCCTCCACCGCAGTGGGGACCGAGGAGGAGGAGGAGGACCAAATGGCCAGATCGTCAGCGTAAAGAGAGCAGCTGACGGAAGAAGGCAGAGAAGCCGGAAGATCATTGATAAAGAGAGAGAAAAGTACTGATCCTTGCGGAACACCTCGACGTACTGGAAAGGAGCGGCTTTTGTGATTTGGGTAGACCACGCAAGCGCGCCTATCAGAAAGGAAAGATTGAGTCCAACGAGCAAAGCAAGGAGGGAAGCCAGCCGAAATAAGTTTGTGGAAAAGGGCCGGATGCCAGACAGAGTCAAAAGCTTTAGAGAAATCAATAGTATATAGGATCGTCTGAGTATCGGGCCTGGGTTTGTTAAACCCATTCGATATGGACTGAGAAAGATACAGAATTTGATCAAGTGTAGACCGTCCAGGGCGGAAACCGGCCTGGCGGGGAGAAAGAATGGAATTAGATTCCAGAAAGAAGAGTAGACGGGATAGAATGATGCGTTCAAACAGCTTTGAGACGCAGATGGTGAGATAGATAGGCCGGAAGGAAGCAGGAGAGTCGAGAGGCTTTCCCATCTTGTGTATGGGAATAATGGAAGACGTCTTCCAGATGGAAGGAAAGTGAATGCGAAGACCAGGAGAGATTGAAGAGGTGAAGAAGAAAATCCATGCCAGAGCGAGGAAGATGCTTTAGCATGGGATAGGCAACTTTGTCTGGGCCAGTGGCAGTGGAAGGGGAAAGGTTGGAGGCAGCCGCAAGAAATTCAGCGAGAGTGAAAGGAGAGCAAAACGACGAGTGAGACTCCACAGGGAACGTGGCTCGGCGGAGCTCAGAGAGGTAGTCTCTGGCTCTGCTACGCAGAGCCTTTGGCTGAGAAACGGGAAAATGGGATCTCAGGTAAGCGGCATAGACCGAAGCCGATTCCCTGGGAGAAGAACAGTTGGGAAAGTTAGGAGAGGAGGAAGACGAGGAAGGTGAGCCAGCGATAGAGCGAAGATGACAGTGTACAGATTTAGGGATAGATTTAGATGAAAGAGAAGAGCAAGTCATCTGCCATGCCTCATCCTTGGCCTTGGCGATGACTGACGAGGCGCGTCGAGACGCGGAGATGTAAGCCTGGCGATCTTCATCACTTCTGTGAGCGGCAGCGAAAGCCTTGCATCTTTTACTAACCGCACTTTCCACCTCAGCAGACCACCAGACTTTAGAAGGGCGTTTGATGCAGCCGAAAGGAATGGAAGATTTGGCCGCATTAAGTGCCAGAGAGGTAAAAAAAGCAGCAGCAGAGGAAAGAGAAAGAGACGAGTATTTCTCTGCTAAAGGACACTGGGAGTTAATGTAGGAGGCAAAGTCATCCCAGCAAGCTTTTTGAAAATTGAAGGGGAGGACGCTCGTTGGGGCGAAAGACCCGGGAGATTGGGACAGATAGAAGAATTGGTAGGTGGTCAGAGCCAAGATCCTGAAGCACCTCCCATGAGCAAGAAAGGGTAAGAGTAGAGGGGACAAAGGAGATGTCAGGAGAGGAGCGACTGCCAAAGGAGCGATGGAGAAGGGTGGGTATATCATGGTTATTGAGGGGGAGGAGGTCAGAGGAGATGACCCAATCGAATACTTCCTCCCCGCGGGGGTCGGAAGTACCCTCTTGAGTCCCAAAGCGGGTGATGGCAATTGATGTTCCCCAGAATGAAGAGATTGCTGGAGGAGGGAAGAATGAAGGGAGAAAAGGAGTCGGTTCTGCCATCCGTCGGAGAGGAGCGAATAGGGGGGCGTACACATTAAGAAATGACACCGAGGAGGAGTTGTTAAGAGAGATGTTGATCCCTACACAATCAGAGTAGGGATCAAGCGAAGAAAGAGAGGAGGTAGAAAGTTCAGAGAAATATAGGCCCTGCCTGACGAAAATGATGACACGGTCGCTAGCGTGCGTGGTATCAGAAGAGAGAATGCCAGACCTGGAGTGGGTACGATCAGAACGCAGAGCAGAGAAGCCAGGAATCCGGAAAGAGGAAGAAGAGTTAAGATTGGATTCCTGAATGCAGATAAGGTCAACAGGATGGGACGAAAGAAAGTGGAGTAGTTCAGTGCTTCTGGCTCGAAGACATCCAGTATTCCATTGAAGAACCCTGAGAGAGTCAGGGGGAGAGTGGAGGCAGGAGGCGCATAAAGAAAGCCAGGAGCAAGAGACGGTGGGGAGGCGGCAGAGGGAGGAGATATATAATGGGCAAACGGAGGAATAAGGGGTTTGAAGACGAGGGTGGGGCGAGAGAGCAGCGCTAGTAGAGGCGGGACTAGATTGCACAGTGGAGGTATACATGTCGGAGGAGTTCGAGGAGGAAGCCACAGTGATTCGGCAGGGGGGGGGCAGCTACAAGAGTGAGAGCTGCCAAGAGCTCTAAATTTGGAGAGTTGTGAGCACCTTAGATGGAGCCATTTGGAGCAAGCGCAGCATTGCACTGACTTGCTTCGCCAGATCACATTTCCAGCACACACTGAGCAAGGAAAGATGGGGCCAGGGTTAGGATGAACGTTACCGCTCATCAAGAGAAGGAGGAGAATGAGGAAACGAAGAAGAGCAAGAGAGGCGCAGGAGAAAAGAAAAAGAGAAAACAAGCGACCGATTTTAAAGAAGCTATGTGGTGCCCTTCTGCGGTCGTTCAGGGGGCAGCATAGCGAAAAAATGAAGGGGAGTGTTCGAGGTAAATGGGACCCTCGGAAAGGCCAACAGCCATTTCGACCCAACCCAAACGGGGCCGGGGACCGCACCATCACGTTGAGGAGGCTGTTAATTGGTGCAGTAGTAGTAGTAGTGTTTCGCGATCCCATTTGGGGTCGCGACCCATAGTTTGAGAAGCGCTGCTTTAGGCAATAGTCGGTATTTCCAAATTTAGTGTTGATTGCAAAGTTTCAAATTACAATAGAACACCGTTTCGTTCCACATTGCAAAGGAAGACTGTCAACTACCTAAAATGCAATCGATTCAACTTAGAAGTGTATTGCAGTGAAGAAATATCGAGGGTATGTAGAGTTGTCTCCTTTTTTTGTCCACTTCTATCAAATTAATTTTCAATGTATGCTATGCTGATTTGGGCAAAAAAAATGAGTAATTTAATGAAATTAACAGCACCAGCTATCAACATCAGTAAGTAAAACTACACAAATTTGACCTTAATTTTTACCACCTCAAAAGATAAATCAAGAAAAGCAATCTATCCATTAAAATAGGGGTCCCCAAAGTGGTCGATGAGAAATCAAGAATTTCATAAAGGGTTCGATGAGAAATCAAGAATTCCATGAAGGGGTCGATGGTCTAAAAAGTTTGGGGACCCCTGCATTAAAAGAACCAAACAAAAGCGAGTTTTACAAATTGAATCACCTTTTTCTTAACCTAATTACTATCAGTACGAAACTGTTTAGAAATGGGAACTAGTTGAGAAATTTTTTAATGATGTTCTTGTCAATAGGAAAACAAAGTATTTTGAATCTCAAATCCAAAAATTAGCCAAAGTAAAATGTCACACAAAAAGAGGTTATGGGTAGAGTGATTTGGAAATTCTCACCATTTTTTGGCACGTTTTTTGAATGATATAAGTGGCAACTGGTCTAAGAGCAATAACTTGTGCTAAAGCGAAATATACTGTATGAAGTTATAAGATATGATAGATTTGAGATGATTATTGAGCGTTTGTAGGGATCTCCTACATTTATAACAGTCTCTTACCCAAAATAATGGTTGGTGCTTGTGATCTTGATTCGTAGCCAACGACAAATAAACTTAGAATCGCTTCTTCAGCACACACCGTCTAAATTCGCATTGGAATATATTTTCTATGTTGCTCCTATTTTTCAGAGCATATAAGATCCGTAAATAATCCTAACTCTGAAATAAACAAGCAGACCACCAAGTAGCAAAATCAGTTCAACGAGACAGTTCTCCTCGTTGGTGTGGAACCGGTTTAGTAATCGCCACAGAGCGCCACTTAAATATAATACAATGGTAGTGACTAGATCACTACGCGTTTGACAAACACGGTCCCAGTCTTCATTTTAGCGTAAAAGGTTTCCTTGATATTTTGAGTAAATTGTATAACCTGAAACACAATTGATTTCATATGTCGGCAGTCCGCTTGTTCATTGCGAAGTAGCAAGTCGATGATGAGCATGGGGGGAAACAAGCTTTTTGAGGATTTTGAAATAACACAGAGAAGCCAAATAGGTTGGTAGCTCACGTGAAAACCTCTTTCGGCTTGTTTGGCTGTGGCAAGGAAACCACTGAGACCCTTTTTTAAATTTTTAGAATTTTGATGTGCTGCAACATAAGGAGAGAAACTGGTTTAATCATGGTTTCAATACTGTGGCGAAGTAAAGAACAAATTCTGGACAGATAGGATCTCTTCCAGGAGATTTACTTGGTTTAATGTGTTGAAGGAAAGTAAACAACATTTTAGCGGAAATGGGTTCGGACTAGTTTGGGATATAGTTTTAACCTTCAAACAGCGGCATAGCCAGATATATGATTACGAGGGTAACAAAAATTAAGGTTTACTAAAATTTTTAAAAAACAAAATTTTTCTTTATTTTGAAGATGCCTTTTTAGAAAAAGTGTTTGAAAGCAAAATTTTTTGTCTTCGAAGTAATTTGGTGGCAGAATAAAATGTGTTTTCTGATCTCCCTCCCATACTTATGGCCATGCTTCTAGAGATTTGACATCTTTGCTGCAGCTGGTGCTGAGCCACGTTACCTTATTGTTAGCGCAAGTTTTTATTGACCAAAAACTAAAAAAATTGACTTAAAACTTCAAAAAAATTTACTTTATTGATGTAACAAAATTTTACCTACGTACGCCTTATATAAGCAGCTCACTCTACTCTCACCATTTACCAGGTGCAAGAATCGAAATGTGAAATCGTGTACTGGTTTACATTTTCGACCTTAAAGTTTCTGTCCTTGACTAGCAGTTTTTGAAGCATGGAAAAACTTTTTTCTGCAGAAGCTGCTGTTGGCTGAGAATGTTGAAGTAAACTGTAAACAGCCGGTGAAAATGCCTGCTCTTTCCAAGCTCATTAGTTTAGAAATGTCATTGCTTTGCATTCTTATTTGAATGTAACGGTTATTGCTGCAAGTGTATTCTCGGAAGTCAAGTTCTTGGATTGCTTGAGCAACTTTTCTGATGATGTACTTGGCACTTTCCATCGTTTCTACAAGCGTAACTAGACATTTATATTGGTCATTATTTTGAGAAGTTGAGCAGCTAAACCAGTTGTTTGCAAGCTAATTTTTGCTTGAGTTACTAAAACACCAGAAAAACTTGCCACAGTCGCTTTCACTTCAGGTGAATTCTTTGCATAGCATAAGGCAGCATTTAACCAGCTTCCCCATCTTGTAACAACAGGCTAGATTAGGTAACAAATGGTATGGTAGTTAATTTGACTTGTTTGGTTTTGTTTTTAACTGTTGCTGATTTGACTTTTGCGATTAGCTCATCAGTATCTTCAAAGTGAGACTTGACTTTCATAGCACAATTGTGCAAAAAATGTGCTACAAATGTCACATGAAAGAGCTTAGGATACAAAAATTTTAGTATTGCACCTGCAGCCACCATATATTTGGCAGCATCAAACAATAAAAGTCAGAAAGAGTTTCTGCTAATTTTGAGAGATCTAACAGCATCGTCAACTGCTTGAGCAATGCTGTTGCTATTTGGCGCACATGGTAGAGGTTGACAGTCATACAAATAACTGACGTGTGGTGTTTTTAGGCTTTCAATTAGAATATTCAAATGTTTTTTGCAGGACAGAGTGTTTTAAAAAACAACCAGAAAAATTTGTTTGTCATGTACAGCATTTCATATTTGTTGTAACGCATCTCCGCTTAATTG
Organism: Trididemnum clinides; assembly: GCA_963675345.1. NCBI lineage: Eukaryota > Metazoa > Chordata > Ascidiacea > Aplousobranchia > Didemnidae > Trididemnum > Trididemnum clinides. The sequence goes on along the minus strand of OY776287.1, from coordinate 6,762,054 downwards.
CAGCACTGTTTTTATACAAGTACTTTTAGATGTCCAACTGCTGGGCCGTTGAGAGATCAGTCCGGACCCGGTGTCAACTTTAATTGCGGGCCCTCTTTGACAAGGACCTGGTTAACTGGAGTTGCCGGATTTTATCCAATTACAAATGGATGAGTGTTTGGCATAATTGCTCAGAAATTGCTTCTCTTTCTGCCTTTTTGTTCTTTTTTAGCTCCACGGATTCGAATAAGACATTGCTGTCTGGCTACTTTACTTCACAAATAATAAAAGTTCTGTAGGCTATCTGGAGTAACAAATTAAGCACAGTTATTATACTATGTCTATGGAAAAATATAAATCCAAAAGTAAGTCAAAAAACAAAATGTGAATATCACGCAATGCATCATTATCAGTTACTAGTAATCGGTAATTGATATGCAATCTTCCCATTTAATAGAGGTAACAAAACACAACAGGATTAATGTGAAATGATTTTGTAAAATCTGACCATAAGCAAAGTGATTGATCCATATCGGATATCTGGATTTAAGATTTAGGGGTTTGGGGCTCAAAATTATGTTATATTAAGAAATTTTTGTGCTATATAAATTACAGAAACCAGATTTTATGTTTCTGGCCTCGGGGTCAGGAAGTATTTTGGGGAAAATCAAAGTTTTTAAAAAGGAGTATTTAAGCAAATTTGTGTGGCTAAAATGAGGAAAACATTTGTCATCATGTCACAAAAATTATTATATAGGTTATGCATTTGTTAACAGAAAAAATAGAAAGCTTAGGCATAATTTATCGTTACGAACCGGCGAGATGGTGTAGTGGTTAGAGCGTCCGCTTCGCAGTCGGTAGACCTGGGGTTCATTCCTTAACTCGTGTCATACCAAAAGACTTTAAAAAATGGTATTCACAGCTTCCTGCTTGGCGCTCAGCATAAAAAAATGGATAGTGCGGAGAACAAGCCGGCAAGCTTGCTTGTTGTGTCCTTGGGCAAGGCACTCTACGGGATGCCTCCAACTTTATGTGGAAAACAGGTGGGCTGCCCGAACTTCACCGGATTACAATTGTGAAGTTGCTAACCCAGCATGTCGTAAAAAACGACTCTTGGGTACCTACCAATGACAGTCCGCCTTGTTGGTGGTAGGACTGGTTCGAAATGGGCTGCCATCTTCCCCCTGGCCTAATTTCAATTAGGTTGACAGCATGAACTTGAATTGCCGTTCGTGTCGTACCTTCATCCCGAGGAAAAGGAGGAGTAGTCAACAACAACAACAAGTGGCTATTTTGTTCTTGGAAGCTATTTTGCCATAACAATTTATGTGAGTTTGTATAGCCATAATTGCTCCATTTGTACAAGTGATGCTGTGGCTCGTAAATAGTACAGCTGCCTCAATGTGCAGTAGTTACGAGTTGAAATCTTAGCTGGCAGGGCACTTAGATGTCGGCAGCATACATTCTCCACAAGCACTCATCGAATTCACTATTTAAATTTCTGTCGTGCAATTACCGGTATGTCAAAAAAACTCCCATTGACAGGACTTTTATAAATGGAACTTCATACCACCTTTTGTGGGTATTTCAATCTGTTGTGGTACTGAAGCAATGCGCATGCGGCTTAAATATGAAGACAAAAGTGACTATGATACTGTCTGGAATATCTAAAAAACAAATGTTTTCAATCTAAATTTCCTAAAACTCTTTTATCAGAGATAATTGAGCAGACAATGTCTTGGGTGGATAGATTTTAACCAGTTAACAATGGCCAATCAAAGGAAAATAAGCAGAAAAAATTCTTCTGGGTTACCTAGTTTCTAAAACTACTGCGATCCAGCCAGATGGAAAAACGTCTACAATTCAACGTAATGGTCGCATACAAGCGCCCACAGACATTGGGCAATATTCTCACTTACTATAAAAAGCTTTCATTTGCTCCCAGGGAAGTGGAAGCGGTCTTTATTCTGTGGAAGCGGAGTCGCGAAAATTCTACCGCTTTCACATAGGCTATTTGACATGAAGAGTAACTTAGCTAAAAAGTTTTGTCCATTTCCCGATGTAGATTAAATCGTGAAGTTGCACTATAAATCTGAATGAACGTGCGATGTCAGTAGCGCGAAAGAACAAGAAAAAATTGTTACAAATCCCCAAACAACGAAGGTTTGCGCACAAGTGCCCGGGAGGAACTTCAAGGCCTTCGCTCCTTCTTCAAACACAAGAGTAAATAAAAACTTCTTTATTCCAGGAACTCAGTAAAAGAAAATTTATATCCATCAACACAGTTAAATTAAATTCCAAATCGATAAAAAGAAATAGCAGAATTTCACCGAGGGCTTCTTCAGAAATAACGGAATGCAGAAAAACAAAGTAACTTCGTGCAGCAACCAAATTAAGCAACTAACTTCTAAAACGTTACTATTTACTTTACTGTTTGGAACGAGAGGCCAGCTAATTAGACTGCAAATCTCACCCGCTTTTCTGGCAAAAAACTCCCGAAAGTCGCATTCTAATCTCAAGCTGCCAAACCAGGGCCGGATTAAGCAATGAGCAAACTGGGCAGTTGCCCCGGGCCCCGCGCTTTTCCTAATTTTTAGCGCTATTAATTATTGAATCAAAATATTAAATATATTTGTAGCCTTATAACCTATATTACCAGCAAGCTTGAACTGAAAAATCAAAATATTTACATATTGTTACAGTTGTTTCTTGTGCGAAAAAAATTTAAAACAGACTTTCAATGACGAAGTAACTATGAAGTCAAAGTAGAGGCTGGTGTAATTTTACGCTGGGCGACAATGAAACAAATCAGATTCATCGTATTTGAAAGAGTATAGATACCTTAGAAACAGCCATATTATGTATTTTGTGGCACAAAATCCTTTAAAGCAGGGGTTTCCAACCAGGGGTGCTCGCACTCTTTGGGAGTGAGAGGCAACATCTTTGGGGGTGCGAGATGGTCATTCAGGTTTTAGTGTTGCATTTTTGAACTGTCGTGCTCACTTTATCCTATGCTAATTGTTCTGCACAATTAGTGTCTAATTACAGCATGCCTAGTGCGCGGCCTTCAATTCAGCCGGAAACGATGCTGATCCCCCCCCAAAAAAGGTCAACACATGCAATTCCAGTCGAGACTTGGCCCGGAACATGTTAAAATAATTTGGGGGTGCGAGAACATATTAAGATATTTTAAGGGTGCGGGCCACTACAAAGGTTGGGAACCACTGCTTTAAAGATTTCACAATACAAGCAAATGTGTACAGCTTGCTGACATGTCTTTAGAAAGTTGCGTAGCACTTTACAATGGAATCATGAGTTTTTGCCAGCATTCACGGGAAGAATTTGATACAATTGAAAAGGATGGTTTGAAACTCACAACCGGTATACAGAAAACCTATGCGCCTCAAAACAAACAAAACCGAAAAATAAAGAAGACTTTTGATTATGAAGGAGAGAACACTGGATGCACAAGAGCTTTGAAAGATGCTCGTGAATCCTTTCGTACAGGAACTTACTTTCCAATCATTGATTCCTTAATTGCAGAAGTAAGAAGACGAAAATCTGTGTACTGCATATTGCAACAGAATTTTAATTTTTTGCTGAATCTGAACTCTTGGGCTATCAGTGATATAGAAAACGCTGCAAGTAAGCTGTTGAAAGTATATGCAACGATATGGATAGCGACTTTCCTTCAGAAGTTGTGCACTTCGCTTTGCATTTACGTTCATCTCCTGATCTTGGTTTGAAAACAAATACTGCGCAAGCACAGCTGTCACATTTGAAAAAGAACTGCTTAATTGAAACTTTCCAAATGTGGCTATTATTTTTCGTATATATCTGACATTGCCAGTTGCAAATACGGAAGGTGAACGTTCTTTTCGGCATTGAAAAGAGTGAAAGCTACCTGCGCTCATCCCTGACGCAGGACCACGTCTATGATTTTTGTATTATGGCCATCGAAAAGAGTTTCAGAAAATCTATGAGCTTTAAGGATATTATTGATAAATTTGCAGCAGCGAAATGCCGAAAACACCAGCTGTAATTCATTATTTGCCTTAGCTTTTTTTTGTGTTGCACTCTCTGTGTTGTTTATATTTGCCCCGTTAATGATACAGTAGAAAATTTTGTTCTATATTTAATCTTTTGAAATAAATTTCAAAGTAAACTTTAAACAAAATTAATAATTAATAAATCAAAATAACAAATTAGACTCAACCTCTTTGATCTAAATACAGGTAAATGATAATCAAAATAAAAATTTGTTTTTTTTATTAAATTTCTATCAAACAAAAACACAGATAACGCAAATAATCAATTTCTAGTTTAAAATGAATACTGTACAGTTGAATCGACTCATTTATTCTTCACCCATTTTATATACCAAGGATTACCTCAGGGACACCTTATTCCCGGAAGGTAAGAGCTTGTTATGTCTTCTATCAATAGGATCTACTTAATTAGTGGTTCCCGAAAGTTTTCGAGCACGACCCAAATCGGAGTTAGTTGTTTTCGCGTTCCATAATTTAGGGGCCCAGCACTCTTATCTGCCCTGGACCCCGCGATCTCTTAATCCTCCCCTGTGCCAAACGCCAAACAGGAAATACAAGACATGTGAGCACAAAAGGGCGCGAGTTCAGTTTAGCCACGGAAATCCAAAATTTTTTTTCCGCAGCCGATTCTGTTACAAAAGTATAACCAGCATCTCATTTTATGTCGATTACTGGCAAGAGAAAGGTACTTTGGACAATAAAACGTAGCCAATAAAATGAAGATTTGATTAAACTTAACTAACTTTGGTTAGGGGATTGCAAACGTTGAAAAAGATATTACTCACGACGGAAATAATTTGATCATTCTACATCAATGCTCTTCAACAGGGATTTCGCAATACGTGCAGTTGTGTTTCGTGATTTTGAGGGTTCCATGAGGGCACCGCGAAGGTTCTTTGTTTAAAATAGTATTTATTTTAGTATATTGATTTCTTATATGTAGTGGTGTTTCGTGAAAATAAATTGTTAATAATGAAATCTCGTGATAGCAAGTTGCAGACTGTGACGTAATTCTGTTCACAACTTTAAGAACGTCTAAATTTGCTAACTCCCTTTGCTACGTAATGGTGCTTGTGTAATTTTAATTTTGCTGTTGTTGTTATCCGACCCCTTCCGAGGGATAGGGGCATGGCGGGAGACCATGGAGCCCCAGAAGCCGGGCAACTCCCTAGGTCCTAGACCATAGGCAATAGAGAATCAGAGAGGCGCCAAAAAGCGAGTGGCACAAAGAGTCCGTAGCTGGACAGTGCAGAATGAGATGAGAGGTGTCCTGGGACGAGTGTCCACAGGCGCTGCAGGAAGGATTCTCGATTCTGCCAATCCTAGAGATAAGAACTTAACAGAAGGCTGTGTCCGTTGCAGCGTAGACGAGAGAGAACACACCGAGCATGACGAGGGAGCACAAGTTCCTCGGTGGAAACCTGTGTATCAAAGAATTTCGATGAGACAGTACGCCTCCAGTCCGAGATAAGATGAGGATTAATACGAGAGATAAGAGAAGAGAAACTACAAGGGATTACAGAGGGGAAAAGCAGCGCTGCCAGTCAAGCCAGCTCATCAGCCGCGTCGTTCCCCGGGAGAAACGAGTGTCCGGGGACCCATTGTAACCTTATAGAACAGGAGAAAGGAGTCAGTTCCTTCCACTTCTGCCGGAGAGATTGAGGTAGAAGGAAAGATGGAGGAGAGGACATATCGAGAGTCAGATAGGAAGAGAAGTGGAAGACTTGTTGGTGCTGCCGAGACCAGCAAAGAGCTCGCAGAATGGCGCAAGCTTCAGCGGAAAAACTTGAACATGCTGGGCCTGCTGAAAAGGAAAGGGTGGCCTCAGTGCCACAGAGAGTTCAGTGGGCAAGTACCCCAGAGCTGCCTTTGCCAAAAAGGAAAGGAACAAAGCCGTCTGTTCAGAGCGCCAGATCGTAAGGGCATTTACTGTCAGAGAAGTAAAGAGAGGAGAAACAGAGGAAAGAGACGAGTATTCCTTTGCAGAAGGACGTGAGAGTCAAAGTAAAAAGCAAAGTCATCCCAACGAGCTTTCTGAAAATTGAAAGAAGGGAACGTTCGTTGGGGCGCAAAACCGTAGAAAGAGGAATGGTTTGTAGAATTGGTAGGTGATCAGAACCCAGGTTCTGAAGCATTTCCCAGGAGCAGGAGAGAGGGAGCAAAGGAAATGTCAGGAGAGGAGCGATGGAGAAAAGTAGATATCTCAAAGTCATTGAGGAGATGACCCAATTGAACATTTCTTCCCCACGGGTGTCAGAAGTACCTTTTGAGTCACAGAGGGGGTGATGTAGTTACAGTCCCCCAGAATGAAGAGATTTCTGAAGATGGGAAGAATGGAGGGAGAAAAGGAGTCGGTTCTGCAATCTCTCTTGAAGAGCGAATAGGGGGAGCATAAACATTTAGAAATGAGAGCGAGGAGGAGTCATTTAGAGAAATGTTGACCCTTACCTTATCAGAGTAGGGGTCAAGTGAAGAGAGGTAGAAGGATCAAAGAAAGATAAGTCCTGCCGGACGAAAATGATGATGCCGCCGCCAGCGTGTGTGGTATCAGCAGAAAAAAATACCAGACCGGGAGTAGGTGCAATCAGATCAGAGCAGAGAATACTAGGAATCCGGAAAGGGAAAGATAAATTAAGGCTAGATTCCTGGATAGAAATAAGGTCAACAGGATGAGACAAAATAAAGTGTAGAAGTTCAGTGCTCCTGGCTCAAAGATCACAAGCATTCAATGGAAGAACCCTAAAGGAATCAGGGGGGAAGAGCAAGCAGGAGATGTAGAGAAACAGCCGGGAGTATGAGGCGGTGGTGAGGGTGCCGAGGGAGAAGATATGAAGAGGAAAAAGGGGGATAAATGGTTTGCAGGCAAGGATGGAGCGGGAGTGCTGCATTAGCAGATGGGCCAAATTGAGCAGTACACTTTAAATGGACCCATTTGGAGCAGGTGCAGCATTGCATCGACCTACCCCGTCAGATCACATTTCCAGCGCACAGTGAGCAAGGAAAGACGGGGCACGAATTAGGATGGACGTTGCCGCTCATCAGGAGAAGATGGGCAAAAGAAAGGCAAGAGAAGAGAGAAGACGGGCGACCGATTTTAAAGAAGCTGCGCGCTGCCCTTCTGCGGTCGCGCAGGGGGCACCACGGCGAGAAAATGGTTTGTGTAGGGGGAGTGCCCGATGAAACTGGGACTCTCTGGAAGGCCAACAACCATTTCGAACCAACTCAAACGGGGTTGGGGACCGCACCACCACGTTGAGACGGCTGTTGATTGGTGCACTTCAATTTTGCTTGCTTTATATACTGTATATACGACAAAAATTTCGTACTTCACTATTCAAAAAGATTAAGAGTCAATACGTGTTTTGGGGACCGACAGAAGGTCCGTAATGATGATTAGAGTTAAAGTTAACTCAAAGTCAGAGTTAGTTGAGAATAAAGAGGGAAAATTCGCGTTATGTCGATGTAACTTGTTGTGACGGCAGGTTATCGTCGAGAGCTGTAATATGTGGTCATACGATTTAGATCTGAGAAGCATTGTGTTAACTGTTGTAAAAGTGTTTGTAAGTAATGAAGGAACTTGTAATAACTGTCTATTTGTTCAAGTGTTTAATTATTTTTTGAAGTGTAGTAACGAAATATTTTAGTTTTTTACAAGCAATTTGTGATTTCTAAAGTTTTGTTAGTGGGGGTTCCGTGACAAACGCGAAAGTACATCACTTCCGCGATAACAAAAGGTTAAAGAGCACTGTTCTACATTTAACGCGAGTTCTAATATCTAAGAAAAAACAAACACAGAGTAGTTTGGAACAATAAGCTTAGGCAAAGTACGTAAACTAATAGCATTATATCGATAGGTTTTTGTGTCCTCAAAATGATAAAGTGTAGGAGAAGGCAAGCTACAGACCCACAAAAATTAAAAAAATTGTCAAGGATCGTTTTCTCGTTTTTTTGTTAACGGAAGCGGAAGCGATAGGTGTGGAAGCAAAAGCGGTTGACGAAATAGCTGCTTCCACATCCCTGGTCAGCAATCGTAACTGACGTCGAGCTGCTGTTCATAGCATTTGCGCAAACAATAAAGCACATCTAAGAGTATGTTATTTCGTGGTAAAAATAGAGGAGACAACCGTGTAAAAAAAGACTTTTTTCGCTAGGCCATGCAATCTGAAGTCTTGGCAACGTCTGTTGTTGTGCGTTTTTGTGGCTTTGGTTTTCGTAGTCGGTGACTTTTTTATTTAACTCATCTGTGAAAAGCATATAATTACTAGAAACAAAACTCTGTTCGTCATGCTCCAAAGTTTAAAGCACTACAAAGAGGGGAGCAATCATTGCTTACGGTACACAAAAACGTCCTTTCTCGCAAGATTAAATTATTTATCAATTAAAAAGGGATAATGCATAAATAAATATACGCTTGTACAACACGATCCAAAATACTACTTCAAGATTTGGCCATCAGCTATAACAAGCAAAAGAACGTCAGCAGTAGCTAGGGCTACAAACTCGAAAGAACTTTGCGTTTTGCTGAAATGAAACTCAAAACCTAGGGATTCTTGATCTCGAAAGTAATTGACACCACATTTAGAGCTCACAAAATCGAGTAAATAAAATGAAAAAGCCAACACCATTGTTCGAAAGCAAAATCTAGGTAAAGACTAAAAATGGTTTTTAATCTGATCTGAGAGTGAAATTTCTAATATTTTTTCTACACCTAAATGCAGTATAAGTTTTTTAATATGAAGAATTGGAATTTGAACTTGGATTTCTAAAACAATGGTGAGTCGAATAAAAATTGACCAAGTTCGTTGTTATGGTTGCAACCTATCACAAGATAAAAGTCTTGCATAAAAAGACACTATTACTGTATCAAAAGGATCAATAATTGAATCGATTTCTAAGTCTTGTCAAATAGGTTACAGCAACGCTACTGATAAAAAAAATATAAACTAAATAACGTCACCGTCAATGTCAGCTTTTTAATATCAACAAAAAGCAACAACACTTTATCACTGCCAAGATATTTCACGTTCACAAGTAGTTCTTGCAGGCTCCTTGTACATTGATATTGACAAAATGCGTTTCCCATAAGACGACGCTGTGAAGGCCATGAAACTGCTCAGTTTTCACTGTTTCCTGATTGACGTGAGGATCGAAATATTTTCGAGCACGATAGTTATCAACTGTTTCATACAAGCGATAGCCATTATGGTTGAGATTTTTCAAGTAATCATAAATATTTTGGCAACGCTTTGTATGCAGAAGACTATCAACAGGATTGGGTAAATGAATTTCCATTGCGAATTGGCCAATGCATTTGTGCATTCCTGTGATAAGCAGCTGCTCCATCACCTAAACATTAATGGTATAATATGCCCGGAAGACAAAAAAATCACTCCCTATGAAGTTATAGTTACGAATATTCATCTCCCAATCACATCTTATAACCTTCAGAGAAATTGCCCTGAATTGTCTTGCGAACTACGAAAACTGCTCAGAGGTTGGAGTGCAACATCATTACGCGGAAATCCAATACCTTTTAACTACCGCTCCTTCCCTGCCCATAATCTTTTTAGCTGCAAACCATATTTACGAATAAGAGACCTGTCCTGTAACTAAGGACTAAGGTAGAGGTTCTAAACCTTTTTATAGTCGTGGCCTATTTTTGTTTAGTAAAATATTTTAAGGTCCACTTCTTGTAGTTCTGCCTGCATTGATTTTCGTGTTTTCAACTTTACTTGAATGTTTTTTTTGTAAATTGACTTTTTTGAACTTTATGATTTCGCCCACTTCTGAAACCACGGTCCTAAACAGTAAGAATTGAAGCCATGGCCCTAGGTTGAAAACCACCGCACAACGTACAAAAATAAGAGCAGCTGACAATGGCTTCTTGTTTATTGCCAAATTAAAAGATATATGTGCAAAGAACTATATAGTTTCAGGAGCCATTTACACAAATGCTACAAAACACAACGAAAGAAAACAACAATTCAACGAGAAACGGCAGATATAGAGGTTATACTAGGTTGCACATCGTGCAGCTTTAGGCATCATTGCTACAAAGCCATTTGCAAGCATCTCGACCCAGAATTTGCATTCAATGTTCTTGAGGTTAAAACGTTAAAATGTAATCAAGCGCGCCTCGAACGTATAATTTGATCTACCCAAGGGTGCAACCAGAGAAGGCGTAAAAGGATAAGCCAAGCAACCTCTTAGCAATAATACTTGCTTCAAAAAATCACAATCTTTTTTTAAAAACACTCAACTGCCAGGCTCTACTCACAAGGTCTTCAAATCCTGTCCCATCTCCTTTATCCGTATCCACTTTAAGGTAATCCAAAACTCTGTCTTCGTGACCAAGTTCTTTCATTAATGATTCTGCAATTGCAAATCAATAGCCATAACTGATGAGGCGCGTACACACCTATCACAAGCGAGGACAACAGAGCATTTTATATTCATACTAACTAGCTGCACCGGTCTTAACCGAATTATATTTTTAAGACTATAAGCAATAAGCTGATATTAATAGGGGCATCGCCTCTATTTTCCTAATCCCGATCGTAGTAAGAGCAAGTTGAATTAGGAGATATTAGAAACTCGCTATTATTTTACAAATTCTATCCGTTCCTTTATAGAACTGTAGGAGAGCAAACATAAAGTTTGGAATGGGTGCCGTAATGGCTTTGTTTTACGATTACAGAAATCAGTTTTTTGGTGGAATACATATTTCACGACTTGGTAAACTACTTCGTGAAAATAATAAATGGTAAAGTGTTGCGTTTTGATAATACAGGGTGTCCCAAAAAGATGTATACACTCTTTGAATCGTTATAACTTAATCAAGTTATTGATTTTTGCTTTCAAATAAATTGATGCAAAAGAAAGAATAAACATTTAAAGAATTTGTGAGAAAAAATATACAAAAACATATCAAATTAAATCTTAATAACACAAAAGACACTTGGGGCAATTTCAGAATGTTTACAAATTGACGAGTTCACATATGTACTCAAACTGGTGGCAGTTTTGCTCAATACGCTTTTCATATCTTGAAGAAATGGACTTAGAAAAGTCCAGCAACATTTTCTCTGGTATTTTAGCACATTCTTTTTCAATTGCTACTCTCATTTTAGCAATTGTTTTAGGTTTCCTACTGCAAACTTCGTTTTTTAGAAACAGTAACACAAAGAAATTTACCAGTGTCAAATCTGGTAAACTAGGTGAACATCCTAACTGTTTCTTTTCTTCCAACGGTTTCTAAAAAACGAAGTTTGCAGTAGGAAACCTAAAACAATTGCTAAAATGAGAGTAGCAATTGAAAAAGAATGTGCTAAAATACCAGAGAAAATGTTGCTGGACTTTTCTAAGTCCATTTCTTCAAGATATGAAAAGCGTATTGAGCAAAACTGCCACCAGTTTGAGTACATATGTGAACTCGTCAATTTGTAAACATTCTGAAATTGCCCCAAGTGTCTTTTGTGTTATTAAGATTTAATTTGATATGTTTTTGTATATTTTTTCTCACAAATTCTTTAAATGTTTATTCTTTCTTTTGCATCAATTTATTTGAAAGCAAAAATCAATAACTTGATTAAGTTATAACGATTCAAAGAGTGTATACATCTTTTTGGGACACCCTGTATTATAGAATTTTCGGTTCTATCTCAATCTTAAATTTCTTTTAAAATTGCGGCGACGTATGATAATCGCTTGGATAATTAGGTCTGACTGCAACTCAATAAAACTTGGAAAAGATTGGCTTCCACTAAAAACACCTTAAACACGTTAAGAACAGAATCATGTATTCGTAGAAATAATACTTCACGACTTCAAGCTTCTTCTCTCAACGGTCTCAGAACTAATCATTTTATTATACAAGCAGAAAAACACCAAAACTAATTCCACCAATAACTGTTAATATTCGCCACGTCAACAGAATCCACAATAAATTATCCCCAAAAACAATAGCCCTTCTTTACTCCGTCAATCAATCTCTCTCTCTTTCTCCCCGCTACAACGTTTCTCTACACTCTAACTAACTCTAGAAAAAAATCCCGTCGCCTTATATATGGAGCCCGCTAAAATCAAAATTTTTTCAGGACCTTGTTACATGATCAAACGTGTACTAACGTTCGTTTCAGGTCTTCAAGAGTCTGTTTTGGTAGATTTTATAAGTAAAAATGAAGTCAAAATTTTGCATAAGTCAAAACTTGTCAAAATTGTCATCAATAATTTCCTTACAAAAACGAACAAATTTACATTTTTTTTATGTTTTTTTTCAATTTTTGAGCTACTATTCAAATTTTATGCGCAGTTTTATTTGATTTTAAACTTCTCAAATAGTTGCAATAGTAATAATGCGTGCGGTAATTGAGAAGGAAATAGCACTTATTATGCATCAAATCGTCATTGTTGATGCATAAACACATAATTGTTAGACAATTAATTCATTCCTATAAAACCTTTGCGCTCTTTACACGTGGTCTTTTTAAGTCGTAGCTTGCAAAGCAAAAAATGCCTAAACAAGCCAAATCTTCTACAGCGAAAGTTAGGCAAATTTGCCAGGACATCCGGATGAGTTTTCGGCAACTCCTGCCCGCGACTTGCGATGTAACCTTTGCGACATGTTAGCGACAAAAAGTTTTTTGTGGAAAGGCACCGAAAAAGTAAGCAACACCAAAGAAAATTGGAGACGAAGAGCAAATTCCAAAGTAAGCAAACCTTTTTACAACTCGATCAAGTAAACTTCAAGGAACAGGTTGTCTCTTCATTCTTAGCTGCAGACATCCCACTTCATAAACTGAACCATCCTTCTTTAAAGTCTCTGTTTGCTACAATGGGAAAAGTATTGCCTTCGGAGACTGCAACTCGGGCATGTGTTGCTAAATTAGCATCCCAAAATGAAGAACAAATTTAAGAATTACTTCGTGACAAAAACAATTTTTTAAATTGTGGATTAAGCAGAGATTGCTAAACAAAAGTATATTAGTGTGCTTGTGGGCAGCTTAGATGCCCCAAATCAGACATTCCTCGTTGATTGCCATCCACTTGACAGCGGTAGCAATGTTAATAGCAGTATTATTCTGCACACTGTGGATGACATATTGCGACAACTTGAAATAAAACGCAAGAATTTTTCATTGTTCTTGACTGATGCTGCTCGGTACATGTCTTTGGCCGGAAAGACATTAAAGGAATTATACCTTTCTTTGATGCATGTCACCTGCGTTGCGCACTTACTACATAACTTCGCTATGCGTGTGCGTGCTCATTTTAAAAATATTGATGAAATAATAGCAACGATCAAGGCAGCAACAATCAAAAACAAAGATCGCAAGAAAGATTTTCATGATGCTGGTCTGCAATCTCCTCCTGACCCTGTAATTACAAGATGGGCAACTTGGCTTAGAGCTGCCTTATATTCAGGGATGTGGAAGCGGTTATTCTTGAAACGCTTCCGCTTCCACCAACAAAAAACGAAAAAACGACCGTTGACAATTTTTTTTAACTTTTGTGGGTCTGTAGCCTGCCTTCTCCTACACTTTATTATTTTGAGGACACAAAAACCTTCATTTATTGCTACTACTTTACCTACTTCGCTTGAGCTTATTGTTTTGAACTACTCTGTGCTTCTTTTTCTTAGATATCAGAAATCGTCCTGAATGTAGAACAGTACTTTTCAATCTTTTTGTCATTGCGGAGCCCCTAATGTACTTTCGCGTTTGTCACGGAACCCCCACTAACAAAACTTTAGAAATCACAAATTGCTTGCAAGAAAATCAAATATTTCGTTACTACAATTCAAAAAATAATTAAACACTTGAACAAATAGACAGTTATTACAAGTTCCTTCACTACTTACAACTACTTTTACAACAGTTAATCTAATGCTTCTCAGATCTAAATCGTATGACCACATATTACAGCTCTCGACAATAACCTGTTGTCACAACAACAAATTACACCGTATAGCGTTGATTTTCCCTCTTTATTCTCAACTAACTCTGACTTTGAGTTAACTTTAACTCTAATCATCATTACCTTCTGTCCGTCCTCAAAACACGTATTGACTTCGATCTTTTTGGATACTGAAGTGCGAAATTTCTGTCTTATATATAGTATGTACATGTAAAGCGAGCAAAATTGAACTGCACCAATCAACAGCCACCTCAACGTGGTGGTGCGGTCCCCGACCCGTTTGAATTGGGTTAAAATGGCTGTTGGTTCTCCGGAGAGTCCCAGTTACCCTGGGCACTCCCCCTCACACAAACCATTTTTTTGCCGTGGTGCCTCCTGAACGACTGCAGAAGGGTAGCACGCAGCCTCTTTAAAATTGGCCTGTCTTTTCTTTACTCCGGTCTTTCTCTTGCCCGTCTTCTCATTCATCTGCTTCTCCTGATGAGTGGCAACGTTCATGCTAACCCTTGCCCTGTCTTTCCCGGTTTAGTGTGCGCTGGAAATGTTATCTGGCGGGGTAGTTCAGTGCAATGCTGCACATGCTCTAATTAAGTTCATTTAAAATGCTCACTACTCTCTTTTTCTAGATTCAGAACTTTTGGCAGCTCTCACTTCTGCAGCTGCCCTCCCTGCTTTTTTTGGAGATTCTACACCTACCAGCACTGTGACTTCCTCCTCGGACTTCTCCAGCTGGAATACCTTCACTGCTCAATCTGGCCCTCTTCTGCTAATGCAGCACTCGCACTCCACCCTCACTTTCAAAATTCTTATCCTTTTTTCGCCCACTTTGTATCTTCTCTCTCTGCACCCTCACCACCGCCTCATGCTCCTGGCTGTTTCTCTTTACCTCCTGCTTTCTCTTCCCCTCCCTAACTCTCTTAGGGTTCTTCAATGGAATGCTGGGGGTCTTCAAGCCAGGAGCACTAAACTACTACACTTTATTTCGTCTCATCCCGTTGGCCTTATTTATATCCAGGAATTTAACCTCAATTTATCTTCCTCTTTCCGGATCCCTGGATTCTCTCCTCTGCAATCCCACGGCACTCACTATCGATCTGGTATTTTTTCTACTGATGTCGCAGACGCTAGTGGCGGCGTCATCATTTTCGTCAAGCAGGGCTTATTCTTCTCTGAGCTTTCTACCTCCCCTTTTTCTTTGCTTGGCCCCTACTCTGATTATGTAGAGGTCAACATCTCTCTAAACTACTCCTCCTCGCTCTCATTTCTTAATGTTTATGCTCCCCCTATTCGTTCTTCTATGAAGGATGGCAGAACCAATTTCTTTTTTTTCTCCATTCTTCCCTCCTATGTGGAAGCGGAAACGGTGGATTTTTGGCGCTTCCGCTTCCACAGAAAAAGTACCGCTTCCACATCCCTGCTTATATTAGAGTGAGAACCTTCCAGTTGTTCGTACCATTGTCAACAATTGGACAAGTGCAGACCTCTTAGTCAGCAGAGCAAAAAGCGCTATCAATGTGGAGGATTTGGTGCCGGACTTGGTTAAAATAAATTAATACCGGACTCTAGCAGCCAACGTAGAGTTCTTAGAAGGAAGTGCCTACACGATAACCGAAGCATACGGACTGCTGAAGAATATGCAATTCGATGATGATCCGTGCGCAATTAAAAATTACATTAAAAAACGACTATCCAACTCTGATTTAGAAACAATAATAAACTGTACCAACTTGACAATCGATCCAACAAGCTACGCACTATTGCAAAAAGCCCAGCCAACCTCTGCTGCTGTTAAGAGGTCGTTTTCTATGCTCAGTAAATTACTGAGAAAAGATAGATATTTCGACGTTAATAACGTAAAAAAATATATGATGCTGTATTACAATCAAAAGTCCTGGTAATTATACTGTGTGGCTTTCGTTAAAAACATCATAGACAAACTGTTAATGTACAGTACAGTTGCGATAACAACGCATTTTTTGTATTACACACTAATTGATACCGGTACAAATAATGGCTCGTTATCCTGGGTTTAGACGTCATGCGTCGCTTTGTTGCATTAGCTTCAAGACTGAGTGATTGAGAAAATGTTTAAAGTAGGCTACCTTCTTGTTTAAAAACTTATGTAAATTGGGATTATAAAAACATTTTTAATCAAAAAAGTGCAACAAGACATAAATAATAGGCGAAAGCGATTAGGTCAAAATAAAGTCAAAACTTTGCTAAAATAAAGTCAAAAACATATTTTTTTAGGTCAAAAAAAATGGCCCTACTTATATATAAATCGAAAAAAACAATCCAGAAAACGCTAGAACGAAATCACGAGAAAAAGAAAAAAAGCATTACTTGTTGTGTAATCGTTTATTGAAATTCTTCGAAGAAACTAGAATCACTAGATCAATATGGAATTTTATTGTGCTATGAACGATTGTGACATAATAAAGCTTTACCTACAGCAAATCCAATTGCGAGGAAAAAAAGGTCTTTTTTTCAATCAGTATCCGAGCGAACAAATGATACAGCACTTTACACAAATATGAAAACTACACTTACAAGGCAAATTTCCTTATTCGTGACATAAAGAAACAAAGAAATGATTACTATAAAGGAAGAATAGTCAAAATGCACCAATGGGCTTAGTTTTTCAAAAATAGCAATTTTGTAATTCCTAGCCAGCAAAATTTTGAATGTTTCCACCGCTAGACTATATTTCAAAATTTATTTTGACTTCATATTTTGGCGAATCTTTTTGCAAATTTATTGCAATGGTACTATAGATTATTACGTCAACTTAACTAAGTGCTCAGTTAGGTTTTTGGAAGTGCAAACTGACCCTATTAATTATTGCAAAACAGATTGTCCTGCATGCCCATACAGAATGTTCTCACTTCACACCGGCATCATTCTGGCAGCTGCTTTTCTCGCTTTGCAGGTGACATAAGTTGTAAAAGCACAGCGGGCACAATCTGCTGTAGTACTAATGACATGTAATAACACTACCAGGTAACACAAGAGTTTTCTTAACGTATAGATAAGGTTGTGATTAATTTTGGTTTTTGATCCGTGTCGTATGAATGGGAAAATTGCAAAAAATTGTGAATTGCAATTATATTCCTCCACCACTTTGCCGTAATTCGTTGATAAGTGTGATTAAAGGCAAAGCGGTCAAGTGAATTGGGGCACCATTTACGCGGTCACTGGTCAAATGATCGTGCGTTCAAACCTCACAATAACTTCATTGTTACTTTTTTGAAAAAAACATTGGCAATAATTTCCTCTGCTTGGTGAATAGTAACAAGAAGGAAATTTATTAAAAGTAAATGTAAGCCGTTCAAGCAGAATATTGAAACTTGGAAACTCTAACGCAGGTCTTAACCAGTGTTTAATGAGTTACGTCACTACAGCTGTCTCGAGAGTGTGGATAATGACAATGTGAAAAAAACTTTAGTTCTTGCAGTAAAAATGTTGAGACCGAATCACAGTGAATTTTGTTGGGAATAACAAAAACAAAGTAAGAAAAAGCTTAAAGGTCATCACTCTTGTTAAGCTGTGGCAACATCTTTCATAGGCACAATGCTGAAAAAACGATCATCAAATATTTTTCCAGCTGATCTTAGAAAAGAGATCAAAAGCTGTTTTCCATTGCCAGGTGTTTTGTTGAAACAATTAATTAGTAACCACCTCTCCACTAAGTCAGTTTTCAAAAATTTGGAGAAAGCCACAGCAGCTCTCGCCCCCTTCTTCTGGCTGTGCATATGGTGAATTGTAATGAAAGACCTCAAAATGGTACAAATGATGATTTGGGCTCCGATGGTGGTCCGTTCCTACTATTGGTGCCACTGGGGACTGCGCCCATGCAGGGTGCGGAACTGAACGCGGGCCTTCTGGCGCCAGGCTGTCGTGACAAGCCGGCCAGGAAACCTTCTGCCACAAAACTATGGAATAATGAGCCCAAATAATGATAGCAATGGAGCTAAAGCGTCCCCCACAAACGACGCTCATCGGTACCACTCTACCAACGTGCTAAGTGAGCAAGGTTTGCCGACTAACGGGCGAAATCGGCTAAAGAAGCAAGTCCAACAGAACTTCGGGAAAATTCGATGGGCCACTCTCAATATTTGAACCCTGACTGTCGAAGTCGAGAGGTGGCAGGTCTTTTTGACAGAAGACGCGTAGATATTGCCTGCCTACAGGAAACGCGATGGAAAGGCCAGAAATCTCACAAAATTGGTAATGGATATAAACTCATTTATAATGGCACCAGCATAGAACAGAATGGAATAGCAATCGCAATGAACAGAGATATGAGGAAAACATTGCTAAAGTGCAACGATTCACAGACAGACTCATGGCCGTTCGCATTAAACTTGATCATAAAAAAAAACTGTCCATGTTTTCTCCGCATATGTTCTTCAGTCGGGCTGCATTGACACTGAAAAAGACTTCTGGCAAGAACTCTACCATCACCTGGCAACATGCCCAAAGAAAGACGTGTTTTTTTCTGTGCGGGAACCTCAATAGTCATGTAGCAAACAAAGACGGATACCAATGCCATGGTGATCACGGATTTGGCACGCCAAATGACAATGGAAGGCGAATACTTGACTGTGCAGAAGCAAATGACTTGATCACAAGCAACCTTTTCTTTACGAAGGGGTAGAGTCAACTAATTACATACTACAGTGGTAGACACTCCACCCAAATAGATTTTAATTCAACTGGAAAACGCAACTTTCATTCTGTCTGCGATGTGAAAGCTATGTCATGCTTACCCACAGCACAAATTACATGTGGCAGACTTGAAATTAAGACATCAAATCAGTTTTTCAGTAACTGTAAATTACTGGTCCTGAAAAACTTAAATGTTGGAAACTCGTCATATATAAGGAGGATTTTCTCATCCAGTTTGACTCTGATTTCCTAGCTGTGGACGTTTCGTCTGTAGACACCATTGGGAAAAACTCTGCATCAATATCACAACAGCAGCTAGATCAAGACTTGGCCCTACAAAATCGGGCCGGCGAAAAATAGACAAACAAACATGGTTCTGGACTGACTATGTCCAAAAGAAAGTACACAAGAAAAAGTTAGCTAACAAGGTTTGGCTCAAACGGAAAACCAAAAAAACTGGCTTCAGCACAAAGAAAGCAAAGTGTGCAATAGCAAGTGTTCGGAAGGCACATCACAATTATCTGTACGAAAGCTTGAACTCGAAAGATGGCAACAAACTGATCTACAGATTGACTAAATCACGCAACAAGGCGACCCAAGACTTTAAGCACTATACTTGGATTAAAAACTCAGGACAGAAACTATCACAAGACATTCAAAAACAAGGGCAACAACACTTTACTGGCATCTGTAGTGTATAATTTCCTTACCGACCAATACCAGAAAACAGGCCTACAAAAGGCCCAATTCCTATTTCATCACACCACCTGAAGTCATCAGAGAAATAAATGCAATGAAAAACGGTAAATTCCCAGGTCACGATGATATTTTAGCCAACTTTTGGAAGCTAAAAGAGCTTTGCTCAATCACAACCACGTAGCTGGTATCCTTTTTCAACCTAATTGTCGACAGAGGAAAACCGCCAAACAGCTGGTCATCTAGTACAATGATATCTATCTTTAAAACAAAGGAGACCCAGCAATTTGTTTTTATTACCGACCAATTCGATTGCTATCACATACACTAAAAATTTTTGAAAAAACTCATTGATAAACAACTACGCAACATCATCACTTTGAGCAACAATCAGTGAGGATTTGTGAAGGATTGTGGCACCACTGATGCAATTCATGGAGCTAGGTTTCTACTTGAAAAGCACCGTGAAAAAAGGAAGTCTATATACGTTGCCTTTCTGGACTTGAAAAAAGTTTTTGATCGTGAACCATAGCAATTAATCCAGATTGCACTACGTAGCCACCAAGTACCAGAACAGCTGAAAAAACTGGATCAAGATGCTAAATAACAATATCAGTAGTCATATTCTCTATTCTGCTGGCGCGTCAGACTACTTTTCTATGAAAGTAGACGTTTACCACGGCTCAGCTTTATCTCCTCTCTTCTTCATTGTTGTTGAGGACACTATCACGCGTGATCTGCAACAACCAATCCCATGAACACTACTCTGCCGATGATATCATGCTAGCCAATACCACTCGAGAAAGTTTACAAAGACAAGTGATTCTCTGGAAAAATCGCCTTAATCAATATGGCCTTCGCCTAAATCTAAAGAAACCAGAATACGATCAAACCAGCCCCAGTTCAAACACTATTGAACTAAATGGAACAGAACTCAAAAAAACTAATTGCTTTTGATACTGTACTTATGAAATTGTTAAGGCAGTGTCAAAGAAATGAAAAAGGAAACATAAGCAAAGATGAAAGCAGCCTCATCCTCTTATGATGAGATGGAGAAAAGTAACTGGTGTTATCTGCGACAAGAGAATGCCCTGCACCAATCGACAGCCGCCTCAACGTGGTGGTGCGGTCCTCGACCTCGTTTGGGTTGGGTCGAAATGGCTGTTGGCCTTTCCGAGGGTCTCAGTTACCTCGAACACTCCCCTTCATTTTTTCGCTATGCTGCCCCCTGAACGACCGCAGAAGGGCAGCACACAGCTTCTTTAAAATCGGTCGCTTGTTTTCTCTTTTTCTTTTCTCCTGCGCCTTTCTTTCCCTTCTTCGTTTCCTCATTCTCCTCCTTCTCTTGATGAGCGGTAACGTTCATCCTAACCCTGGCCCCATCTTTCCTTGCTCTGTATGCACTGGAAATGTGATCTGGCGGGGCAAGTCAGTGCAATGCTGCGCTTGCTCCAAATGGCTCCATCTAAGGTGCTCACAACTCTCCCTCTCCAAATTCAGAGCTCTTGGCAGCTCTCACTTTTGGAGCTGCCCCCCTGCCGAATCACTGTGGCTTCCTCCTCGGACTCCTCCAACATGTATACCTCCACTGTGCAATCTAGCCCCGCCTCTGCTAACGCTGCTCTCTCGCCCCACCCTCGTATCCAAACCTCTTATTCCCCATCTGCCCATTATATATCTCCTCCCTCTGCCGCCCTCACCACCGTCCCTTGCTCCTTGCTTTCCTTCTGCGCCTCCTGCCTCCACTCTCCCCCTGACTCTCTCAGGGTTCTTCAATGGAATGCTGGAGGTCTTCGAGCCAGGAGCACTGAGCTACTTCACTTTCTTTCGTCCCATCCTGTTGACCTTATCTGCATTCAGGAATCCAATCTTAACTCCTCTTCCTCTTTCCGGATTCCTGGCTTCTCTGCTCTGCGTTCTGATCGTACCCACTCCCGGTCTGGCATTCTCTCTTCTGATACCATGCACGCTAGCGGCCGTGTCATCATTTTCGTCAGGCAGGGCCTATATTTCTCTGAACTTTCTACCTGCTCTCTTTCTTCGCTCAATCCCTACTCTGACTATGTGGGGGTCAACATCTCTCTAAACAAATCCTCCTCGGTGTCATTTCTTAATGTGTACGCTTCCCTATTCGCTCCTCCCCGACGGATGGCAGAACCGATTCCTT
Source organism: Trididemnum clinides (assembly GCA_963675345.1). Lineage (NCBI taxonomy): Eukaryota > Metazoa > Chordata > Ascidiacea > Aplousobranchia > Didemnidae > Trididemnum > Trididemnum clinides. The sequence goes on along the minus strand of OY776287.1, from coordinate 6,740,580 downwards.
TTCTCCCTCCATTCTTTCCTCCTCCAGCAATCTCTTCGTTCTAGGGGGAACTTCAATTGCCATCACCACTTTTGGGACTCAAGAGGGTATTTCTGACCCCCGCAGGAAAGAAGTATTCGACTGGGTCATCTCCTCTGACCTCCTCCCTCTCAATAACCATGATATACCCACCCTTCTCCATCGCTCCTCTGGCAGTCGCTCCTCTCCTGACTTTTCCTTTGCTCTTTCCTCTCTTGCCCTTTCTTGCTCATGGGAGGTGCTTCAGAATCTTGGCTCTGACCACCTACCAATTCTTCTATCCATCCCTCTCTCTCCGGTCTTTCGCTCCAACGAGCGTCCCCCTTCCTTCAACTTTCAGAAAACTTGCTGGGATGACTTTGCCTCCTACACTGTCCTTCAGCAGAGAAATACTCGTCTCTTCCTCTTTCCTCTGCTGCTGCTCTTTTTACCTCTCTGGCACTGAATGCGGCCAAATCTTCCATTCCTTTCGGCCGCATCAAACGCCCTCCTAAAGCCTGGTGGTCTGCTGAGGTGGAAAGTGCGGTTAGTAAAAGATGCAAGGCTTTCGCTACCGCTCACAGAAGTGATGAAGATCGCCAGGCTTACATCTCCGCTTATCGACGCGCCTCGTCTGTCATCGCCAAGGCCAAGGCGGAGGTATGGCAGACGACTTGCTCTTCTCTTTCACCTAAATCTATCCCTAAATCTGTGCACTGTCTTCTTCGCTCTATCGCTGGCTCATCTTCCTCTCCTAACTTTCCCAACTGTTCTTCTCCCAGGGAATCGGTTTTGGTCTATGCCACTTACCTGAGATCTCACTTTTCCATTTCTCAGCCAAAGGCTTTGCGTAGCAGAGGCAGAGGCTACCCTATGAGCTCCGCCGTGCCACGTGTCCTGTGGAGTCTCACTCGTCGTTTTGCTCTCCTTTCACTCTCGCTGAATTTCTTGCGGCTGCCTCCAACCTTTCCCCCTTCACTGCCACTGGCCCAAACAAAGTTGCCTATCCCATGCTAAAGCATCTTCCTCGCTCTGGCATGGATTTTCTTCTTCACATCTTCAATCTCTCCTGGTCTTCGCATTCACTTTCCTTCCATCTGGAAGAGATCTTCCATTATTCCCATACACAAGATGGGAAAGCCTCTCGACTCTCCTGCTTCCTTCCGGCCTATCTATCTCACCATCTGCGTCTCAAAGCTGTTTGAACGCATCATTCTATCCTGTCTACTCTTCTTTCTGGAATCTAATTCCAATCTCTCTCCCCGCCAGACCGGTTTCCGCCCTGGACGGTCTACTCTAGATAAAATTCTGTACCTTTCTCAGTCCATATCGGATGGGTTAAACAAACCCAGGCCCGGCTCTCGGACGATCCTGTATACTATCGATTTCTCCAAAGCTTTTGGCTCCCTCTGGCATCCGGCCCTTTTTCACAAACTTATTTCAGCTGGCCTCCTTCCTTGCTTTGCTCGTTGGACTTTGCTCGTTGGACTCTTTTCTTTCTGATAGGCGCGCTTGTGTGGTTTTTCAAAATCACAAAAGCCGCTCCTTTCGAGTCCGTCGAGGTGTTCCGCAAGGATCCGTACTTGGCCTTGTACTTTTCTCTCTCTTCATCAATGATCTTCCGGCCTCTTTGCCTTCTTCCGTCAGCTGCTCTCTTTACGCTGACGATCTGGCCATTTGGTCCTCCTCCCCCTCGGTCCCCACTGCGGTGGAGGCCACACAAGGAGCTCTGTTTCGATTGGAGCGCAGGTCTGAGTACTGGTGTTTTCCTCTCAATCCGAGCAAATGTGAGGCCTCGTTCTTCTCAGTGGATCCCTACCAGGCTAACCTCCAGCCCAATTTCCTCCTACTCGGCTCCCGCCTCCGTTTCAATCCCAACCCCAACCTTTCTTGTGGTCATCTTTGACCGCGCCCTTTCCTTTTCTAAGCATGTATCTTCGCTGAAGGCCAAATTTCTTCCACGTCTCAAGGCCTTACGCTGTATCTCTGCTTCCTCATGGGGCCCATCTAAGGAGTCCCTCTCTGTTCTGTATAAATCTTTTCTTCGGCCTCTTCTCACTTATGCTTCACCCGGATGGTTTCCCTTTCCTAAGCGTTACTAATATCACCAAATTGGAACGCCTCCACCGAGCGGCCAGTCGCGCCATCACCGGCTGCTTCTCGTCCTCCCCTATCCCTCTACTACTCACCGAGGCTTCTTTACTTCCCCTACGAGTCACTCTGACTCACTTGACTCTTTTCCCTTATGAGCGGGCGCTTCGTCTCCCAACCTCCTTTCCTATTTCAGATTTGGCCAGACTTGGAGTGAAACCAAGACTCTGCAGATCGTCCTGGAAAGCTCTTGCGTCCACTCATCCGCTCATGCCTCCTTCTACTTGTTCTAGGGAGGCTCGTCTTGCTTGCCGTTCCTGTCCTCCTTGGAATCTGCCTTCGTTCACCGTGTAGTCCACCCTTTTCACTCCATGCTCTCGCTCTGATCCTCCTCTCTCTCGCCAAGGTGCGTCTCTCGCCCACCTTGACTCTCTTTCCCCTCATGATCCGGTGCTTTGAACAGACGGCTCTGTTCCTTTTGGCAAAGGCGGCTCTGGGGTTCTTGCCAACTGCTCTCTCTGTGGCACTGAGGCCACTCTTTCCTTTTCGGCAGGCCCAGTATGCTCAAGTTTTTCCGCTGAAGCCTGCGCCATTCTGCACGCTCTTTGCTGGTCTCGGCAGCACCAACAAGCTTGCCAATTTTTTTTCTCTTCTCCTCCTTTGTGATTCTCGTTCTTTCCTCGCTACTCTGTCCTCTTTTCCGTTTTTCTTTTTATCTCAAACTCTGTGGCAGATCTGGCAGGAACTGTCTTCTCTCTCATTCTGTTCTATCAGGCTACAATGGGTCCCCGGACACTCGTTTCTCCCGGGGAACGACGCGGCCGATGAGCTGGCTTGACGGGGAGCGTTGCTGGTCCCCTCTGTAATCCCTTGTAGTTTCTCTCCTCTTATCTCTCGTATTCACCCTCATCTTTTCTCAGACTGGAGGCGTACTGTCTCATCGAAGTTCTTCGTCACACAGGTTTCCACCGAGGAACTTGTGCTCCCTCGTCATGCTCGCTGTGTTTTCTCTCGTCTACGCTGCAACGGACACAGCCTTCTGTTAGGTTCTTATCTCTTCAGGATTGGCAGAATCGAGAATCCTTCCTGCAGCGCCTGTGGACACTCGTCCCAGGACACCTCTCATCTCATTCTGCACTGTCCAGCTACGGACTCTTTGCGCCACTCGCTTTTTGGCGCCTCTCTGATTCTCTATTACCTATGGTCTAGGCCCTTGGGAGTTGCCCGGCTTCTGGGGCTCCATGGTCTCCCGCCATGCCCCCATGCCTCGGAAGGGGTCGGGTAAACAACAACATCAACAAGAGAATGCCAGCACGTCTAACACCCTTAATCTACAAAAATGTGGTAGGTCCAGTAGCTCCATGTGGTGCAGAATGCAGGCCCACGACCAAAACGACGGAACATCTACTCGATGTAACGAAAATGAGAATGCTACACTGTACCCTTTGTTTTTCCAGCTCTGATCGAATCAGGAATAACACAGCAAGACAGTAGAGTAACACCAATTACAGAGAAGATGGATGAATACAGATTTTAGTGATAAGGACTTGTACTACGGACAAGCACATCGACAGTTGCCAGCATTGCTTTCATCATAAATGTGGAAGGCCGCCGATCGCGTGGAGGACCAAAACAAAGATGGCAAAATACAATGAATGACGACATAAATAACTAAACAGCAATAAACTAATGCTGACAACAAGGAAAAATAGCGCTCACATTTCAGCAGAGCGAACCATACCCAAGCGGTACAAACGCCAAGATGATGACAAAGATAATTTAGGCTCCATACGTGGATCCTGTTTGAGTCGGTGGTAATTTAGGAATCATAACTAAGGAGCCATCCACAAAATATGAAAACTAACCATAAAACTTACGTAATGTTCTCATTTTCCAACCTTTGGGGTGTTTATCGTTGTCTTGATTAGAAATTCCTACTTTGTGAAATACAACTCCTGATTTCCGAACTGTTCCCTCCGCTAAATCCATTGCTGCAAATGAAAAGCATCACAGTTTCCAGTAGCCCATACATGCACGATTAAAATCTACAGTTTCGGATACTCACCAACTCACCCAAGAGGCAGAAACATTCTGTTCAATAATCAATAAAGCAAGCAAGGCTAAGCTTATGCAGTGCAATAAGAAGACGGGACATGCAGTTTGATTGCAAAAAATAAGGTTTCATAATACAGCGCAGGAGTAGCATAAAGACATAATTAAGGTGCACAACGCAAACCGAATAAAATGAGGCTAGGGAAAAAGTGGCGGTTCATTTTAAAGCAGTCATAAAAATAAAATGAAAAATAGTATAGCCCCACCTACAAGGCGGACTGCCATTGCTGAATATCATAAGCAAAGAGCTTTTAAGACATGCTAGTCGAGCAACATCAAGGGGAAAACAAGTTAAGTAAAGGAAAAGTTCTGTCTTACAGTTGCTTAATTTAATGGTTTTAAATGATAGTGACTATGAAAACTGCGAACACACAAAACCTAAGCAGTGTTTCTAACCTTTTCTTTAAAATTTCTCAAAATTTTGCATGATCAGAGGAGATGACCCTCTTTTTTGTTTATTTGCTGAATCGAGGGAGTTAATCTTTAATTAGAAATTACCATCAAAATTCGCGACATACGTTGCAAAAAAAACTGCAAGAAAAATTTGGTCTTTTTTCAAAAAATTCTTTTGTGTGCACGCAATTGCTGAGAATTCATAAGAAAGTTTAGGATATGTAAATATAATGACAAATTGTAACACTTACAGATCTAAAATTATTGCTGTGCACAGTACTTGTGTTTTGATTATGGAAAAAGTATGCCATGAAAAAACATTTTGCTTTGTGATGAACCGTAATGTCAAAACGGATGCTAAGAATAATTAATCGGCCCCATAAACATCCATTTGTCAATCCTATTACTAAAGATCACTAGGTAAGCAGGCTATTTTGCAGTGCTTTACCATTGTCAAACTTATCCAAAAAAAAAATGACTAACTTTAACAGCAATCGAAATGCAGTATTTATTGCTAGCCAAAATATGCAACTAGCATCTATATTTAACTAGCTTTTTTAATTTTTTAAATAATCTGATATGACAAAAACTCAAAATGGCTACCAATGTTATCTTAAGAACACAACTTACACGGATCAAAAGCGTGAACTTCACAGCCGAGCATGGCAATTGCATCATCAAATTTAAAATCCCAATCTATTCCAAACGAATATACGAGGCAACGATTTTTGAAGCCTTTGCTTAGAGAATAAGGCCAAAACTTTTTGTCTTTGCAGAGAAAATAAGCTCCATCTACTCCCATTTTTCCTCCGAGATAAACCTTGTTTGTGCAATTATACTAAACAACCAAAAATAGAAAATAAACATTTGAAAGACACGATAACGAGCAAATAAATCACTGAAATTCACCGCAACAGCTCTAACTTCTAATATTTTGTTTTTGATAAATAATTTTTTGAAGGTTTTCAAAAATACTCCATGTGTTTTTGCTTTGCTTTTCCAAAAAGATACGAGAAACGTGTTATTTGATTGAAAAAACCCAAACTGTCGCCTTGTGCGCTATAATCTAGACCAGTAATTACCAAAGTGGCAGATAGGGGGCGTTAACAAAGAGAATTGTGTCACACAGCAATGTTTCTAATAATCGCATAGGACAGTGGTTCTTTACCTGGGAGGCAAATTTACATTCTATGCGAGGTAAACAAAAACTTAGAGAAAAACCTCTTTTAAAACGAAAACGGCTTTAAGTTTGTTTTGGGACAAAAATGGTAAAATTAATACTTCTGAAAAGTTGATCAACTTGAAAAAGGAATTCAATTTTTTGCTATTTGTGTTTGTTAAATGGCGAATACAGTGAATACAGGCAGTGATAGCTTTCATTGAAAAAAACTTGATGGTTACTACAGCATAACAGGGCGAAGACCTTTTTATTTTGAGAAATTTTCAAATTAAATTCAAAATTTTCAAAATAGAAATTCACGCCAAAATATTTTTATCAACTAATACCATGATCTCACAAAATTGTGAGAACCGGTTCGTGCAACGCGACTGAATAACACATCTAAATCTAGGGAAAATGAAGGATAACTTCATACAGGGCGGTAGAGGCAATGTAACAAAAAGGTTGGGAAATACTGGCATAGAAACCAAAGTGCAAGTCAGCGGTTTGTGTGTTTGCTTGCATTTAGTTTGTTTTTTTGTATTAGCTTGACAAATTAAAAACAACTACCTTTGGAGAAGGCTAATGGAAGTAAACCGAACAACTATGAGGAAAAGGGCAAGACCAAGAAGAAAGTTTATGGAGGTAGTGAAGAATGATTTGAAGGTGGTTGGAGTGATAGAAGAGAATGCAATTGACCGAAAAAGATGAAAAAGAATGATCTGCTTTGACGACCACAGAAAGACGCTTAAGCTAATTGTTTTTAATCAGCTTCTCGTTAATTTCTACAAGTATTCGAAGGTGGATTAAGGAATAGGGCTGATAAGGCTAAAGCCCGGAATCCCGCTTATTTGTATTCGTATTGCCTTCCAAAAAGCAAGCAGCACAGTCGTTTAAATACTACAAAAAAATGTAAAAGCTTCCAAATCATCTTGTCTTGTACGTCACAACGTTGATTTTTCAAAAAATAATTTGTGATAGTGATCACAAAACGGGATTTTAATCTTGATACAAGCAAACGATCTAACAAATCTATCCTCAATTCTAATAATACGTGGGATCTGGGGGAGTAAATAGCAGTGGCACATGGTGGTGGGCAGCTGATAGTAAAACGTTTGCGATTTGGAAAAAATTAAGGTCACTGATTACTGATAAGCTTACAACAGTAGAATTTGTTGTGCAGTAGACCATGCAGATGGTAATGTGCTATAGAGATAGATTTAAAGTTTAGTTCTCGGTGACCAACCACTACTGTATCTGCTGAATTGGAAAAGCATGTGAGAGCATACTGCAAAACCGAAAACAATTAGTGTAGTTTTAATTTCTTTCCAGATTGCTTTTTAATGGTAAGTTTATTGCCCTAAGGGCTTTGCAACTGGACAACCCAGGGTATCTCATACTCTCGATCCGACCCCGTAAGTAAGTCTATACCAGTAGTTCTCTTCCGGTGCGCCATTAATAGACCTTTTGGTGAATTACCATGAGTTCTCATTAAAGGGCCACAGCACACACGTCGGGTGGGGCCACGGCTTGCTATTTCAATTTCAACTAATAAAGAAAACATCACTAAAATTGAAAAAATATAATCTAATTAGACCGCAGACGTGTGTTTAGCTTGAAAATGGACACATGCCAAACAAGGTTGAGAAACACTTGAGCAGACTTATCTTATTCACGCTCCTATTCGGGAGTCTTTTTGTAATTTGCGAATCGAAAACGCCATCATAATGAAATTTATTTTTTTTTGTAAGCTGATTCAATGTGAAACAAAATAGCTGCAGTGTAGGCTAGTTTAAGTTTGCTAAAAGATTGTTTGTTAAGCCAATGTTGCTCAACGTCTTTTGTGTTCCTCCCTTACAAACCACAGTCTTGATTATTTCCTCCCTAATCCGCTAATTTCAGGGTATGCTTTTTCTTTTTTGTAGATCGATATTTCAAACCTCTTAATTAAAGTAGGTGTATACGCGTTCCAAATCAAACGTGAAGACCTATATTTTTCAGAGATCAACATTTTTGGAAGTCTAAAGTGCCGAATTCGCATTCCATAAATCTTTTGGGGGTTGATATACAAACCCATACTGAACACTCGAGGGTCTATGTAAATAGCACAACAAAATTTTTTCTTCCAACAACCGAATTTTTCCTGCCCAATTTCTTTGTAGAAAAATTTATCCCTCAATAATTCCTTTAGGGAGCAAAGTAGCTCCCGGTTAAGAACCACACTGTCAGGCCATTCTGCCTGTAATATAGCCGAGCACTCCAAGCCAATTAACATGGTTGAGCAACAGTGAATCATTTAAATCCATTGTGGAAAGGGCGTTTGCTAATAACCAAGCCTCTAAGAGAGCGGCAGGAAAAAAGTTTGGAAAACACTGATCAATTAGACAAATTACCAATTAAGCAACCATTGCGATTGACCCAGTCAATATTTATCAGAATTTTTATTGTAAAAGAAGGTTTAAACTATGAGAAAAATGCATCAAGCACACTAACACATTTGGAGTCGAAGGAGCACTGTGCCATACACCTCTTTGGCTTTGACAACGAAACAAAAAAAATCAGCTTAATTCGCGTTTGTAAGTGATCTATAAAACAATTCACCACAGTGTTATTCCTAAATACTAGTTTTTTGCCAAAACTTTGAGCTTTCTAATTGGTATGAGATATTTCGGCTTTGCAAAACTCCAAGGGCTATTTTTTACCGTCTTAGAACTATGACATGTCCTCTGAGCTATAGGTGAAGCAGTTGCTTCTTGGTGTTGCCATCAATAATTCACAGGATACGTGAGTCCCATTCAAAAATTGTTGTACGGGGTATCGAAAGACAATATGGTGAGCCGTTTGATCCTCCGCGCCACACTCACAGACCGTAGAATGTACTCATACCCATTGATTTACGTCCAGGGCCAAGGGGAAGCCTATTTGGTATTATATAGGTTGCATGTAGGAGCATGTTGATCATATGAGATTCAGCATCACGGATGAAAGCGCAGAGATTGGTCGTGATGTTGTGCAAACGCTGCCACTGAACAACGCTGCAACTAAAAGTTCAACAATTTCAACAAGTTTAACAAAGTTCTCTTAAAAAAGTCTTCACTGCTTTAACAATTTCTTCTCTGTTCCCAATACTTGCCTGCATTTTGTAAACGTAACTCCACATATCATTTAAAAGGCCATACGATAATTTCAGGGTGTCGATTCCAAGCTCTGCTGGCTCTGCTTGCTCTGCTCCATCATCCAGCCGCTGCTTGTCAACTAAAAAAAAACTCTCTGAACATTCATTAAATTTGATGCTATTTCAGGCAAATAAGACTCTGCCCAAAACGTATTCAACAAGACATCTTTAAAGCTCTTCGACTGACTCCCTACGAAAGAATTGCCATATGGCCACTTTTGTGACACCCTGTCCACACCTGGTCGTTAAATGGCAAAAAGCAGTTCAAACTAGTGTTTGTTTGTAAACCATTTTATGCCCTCAGGATCTAGCAGTGTCAACATGCTTCTGGGTTTCGATGGGTTGTGAGGGTGTTCTACCTCTGTTAAAACCGTTTTCAAAAACCTCAGACTCAAAGGGTTTAGCTATAGCTGATTTTATTTGATAGTTCAAGATGTCATGAGTAGTATACAATGATTGATTTTGCAACGTTTCAGTGGGTGCTAAAATGTCACGAGTTAGTAGGGTTTTCGGAACAAACCCTAATCTAATGCGTGGGTGCTAACCCTAAATCTAATCCTAATCCTAATTCTAACCTTAATTGTGAGGTCGTTAAGAATTTAAATGTATGGTTTTGTATGGAATTGCCTGTGACATTAGGAGTCCGTAGAGAGTAAATGCTGATTATACTGGTCCAAATTTACCCGACAATGGTACCTAATTTTTATGCAACTGTGATGCAATCCTTGCTTGCTTACTGCGCAGTTTTTGACATTTCACTGTAAAGATCGTTCAAAGTATCTAGCATATCAAAATATGTTTACAAGATTTTAAGACTAAAAGATTTATCAATTCAACTGTTAAAGCTATTAGTTAGGTTTTTGCATTACGCAATTATGATGTCTGCTTTTTTGGCGGACACAGCAGCTGGTACCGTGCAATATCAATTTACAAAACCGTGCATTAATCTTAAGGATTGGTTTCGTTTACTTGTGTGACATCATGCGTCAAAACTTCGTCTTCAAATCAAACAAAACTAATTGATCTGCACCATGCAAAGCAAATGCCCTTCAAACATAACTTTAGACTAATAACAAGAATCAGCTATATGTTACATCAGCATTTTTATGCGATACTCAAAGGCCATTCAAATCAATGCTGTTGGTGTTTAGGCTTATCATTCAAAAAGGTCTTGTGATCAATGTTGTTGCTGTAAAGACTTATCGTTCACTTTTACAGGCATCATATCGCTAGGTATCAGGTAAGAGTTAAGCAGAACCTGGGTATGTCGTTGTGAAAGCATAAAATCTTGAGTTTGCTTCCAGATTGGGATTAGGGTTGACTCCCAAAACCCTACAAACTTATGACATCACAGCACCGCCAGAAATGTTGCCAAAATAATCATTGTATACTACTGTCATAATATTTGGAATAACAGTGATGTTAATTTGTTTTTATTATTCTAAGCTCGAAAGACAAGGAGAATTTTCTCATGCGATTCAGAGAAAAAATTAGATTAAATTTGTAACCGGTAGGCTACAATGCAGCCATTCAATTTAATTGAAAGGTATCTATAACATTTTGCCACATGCAAGATGTGAAGCTGGAATCGCAAAAAAGAAACTGTTGCAGGACGCATGCAAATTACAATAATTTTTGCGGAACAGTCTCGGCACACCAAAAATGTGCCCGAAACATCAGTAACCACAGGCACATCGTTCTTCGGTTTCAGTACCACGCTGCCCGACACTCGGCAAATTTTACGTTCTATTCTCAACTAATATATGCAACCTTGCAAGTTAAAGAATATTGATCCTGTTGATGAATCCAGTTGTAGACTTACTTGATCGCAGGAGCTAAACATGCAATTGCAACGCTACTCACCACTTCTATGGTAAAGCACCCACACAAAACCAACGCGCTAGTGAGCTAGTAGCTATCTGACCAATCTACTAGTTCAAAACCAGCAATGCCTGACTTCTTTTTACAAAAGGTATGCAAAACCGGAACAAGTTTCAATTCCAAAAAATGTTCCCCTTTCCAAATATTTATCAAAAGTTTAATTTTTGAACACAGAATAATACAACTAAGAATAAATTAGTAGTATTTGTCCATTACGCCGCAGTATTTACTGGTGGTTTAGGGTTCACGGCAAGATAGCTAAAAGCGGTCGAGTACACTGTGAGGCTGAGATCACTTGATTATACTAAATGGTAAAACGACCAAGCATAATATTCTCATGATTTTCTATATTCCTCCATGGCCTAGGTATTAATTTTCTTCACTGTAACAAACATCCTTAGAAATACACTCAAGCGTTTGCAGTGCCGTTCAATTTATTGGTGGGTTCGAAAATGCATGAGGCGGAGAGAAAAATAATCGGTTCGGTGCCGAAATAGGCAGACCAAAAAATGTTTCTTTTCCAGAAATTGGGATAACCTGTGTAAAGGTAGGTTGTTAAAATACAAAGTAGACGTGCCATTGAAGCTTCAAAATAGTTTACAGCGACTAACAAAGCCTGTTAGAATCAATAAATCTACTAGTATATTTTTAAATACATTACCTTTGCCGTGACTTTGCAAAACAAAAAAATAAAAAATGAAAATCAAGAAAGCGGCCAACACGTAGTAGAAAATTGAAGGTTTTAATGCTAGCGCTCTTTGATACATCTTCCTCCTAAGATTCATCACATGCAAGCAAAATGTATTTAGTCTTATGATGTAGCAAATTACCGTCAAAGTACAAAAATAAAGGTACGCTAAAACAGAAATTTGTTACATATGTATTTCATTAATTTACATTAGACTCTTAAACCACAACCGCGGAAAAAGTCAATTTCTTCAACACGCTGACGTTTCCGCGTTTACTTGTTTCTGCGCCAAGCTTTAAGGCTGGTTTCCATTAAGCGTAGATTGCAGGCGTAGCGTGAAACATTTTTTGCAAGCGCAAAAAACTAAATAGAGAAGCAAAAAATGTTTCACGCTACGCCTGCAATCTACGTCTAATGGTAACCAGCCTTTTATCGATAGGTGTTTAATCAAATTAGACCTTATTTGAAAAGCACTCATGTTCACTTTCTTCTTCCGCACTTAACTGTTTTCAAACTTATTGAGAGCACTTAGATATTCAGACAGAAGTACCGTATTAACTACGCGCATTTGAACATACAGTAAAAGCGGTCTTTCACCGTTCAATACAGCAATATTTATTTATGAAGTTATTGGTGATAACCATTGGCGAATCCAGTGGGCTGCTAGGGTGTGGCCGCATCTTCAGATACATAGTCAAGTAAAAACTTCAGAATGTTTCCCACAAAAGTTTTGGAACTCATTAACAGTTAAGTGAAAAGATCTGTTTTTCAAAATTTGCATCTCCATCACATGTGTAGATCTGACAGTGCTTCAACAATTGACCAACCGTCGATCACGCGGAGAAATTAAATTCCTCACACCTTTTATTAAGAATTTTCACGTGTCCTTTTTGCTCACTATTCAACACAAAATAAAATTAGAGAACAACTTGATGCGTTTTGGGACAATTTGAGGTCGTTGAACACGAATCTGAGGTTATTTTTTTGTATCAAACTTAGATTTCTTGCAAACTTGCTTTTCACGAGCTTTTGGATTATTGAATAAATATTAAGGTTACCTCATATTGTGCAATAGTCACTTTTGCGCGTGTGTGGCTTACACCGACACATCGAATTGTTGCATTACTAATGCACTGATTACAGAGTGTGCGCTCATAACTGAATCATATTTTTTTGATTTTACGGCCTGCAAAGCTTAAATAATAGTTTGTTGTAAGATGAAAGTGCATGGTATAATCTAAATCTGCGCAGTTATCTGCGATTAACCGGCGCGATGGTGTAGTGCAGGGCTACTCAACTAATTTTGATGAAGGTCCAGCTGGAGAAGTTTAGTATTTCCTGAGGTCCAGTCCAGTAGAAGTGTTGATTTGCAATGATAAAAATGAAACTATCATTACCAGTACATACAGAAGAATAGTTGGATTTTCGGCAGCCAAACAAGTGATGACCTTTTTTTTTCTTTTGGAGATCATGCCCACCGTCGCCCATAATTAGGAAATGGGCCTCGAACTGAATTTGAGCATCCCGTTTTTGATCAACTGTTACTCATTGCTCTTACTGTTACTCATCCTCAAGCTCGAGGTCCGGCTTTCACACTTCAAAGGTCCGGTCCGGATTCGGACCGCGGTCTGCCAGTTGAGTGGCCCTGGTGTAGAGGTTAGAGCGTCCGCTTCGCAGTCCGTAGATATGGGGTTCATTCCCTTTGTCGAGTCATACCAAAAGACTTTTAAAATGGTATCCATCGCTTTCTTGCTTGGCGCTCGGCATTTATGGGAGGTTGTGGAAAACAAGCCAGCAAGTTCGTTTGTTGTGTCCTTGGGCAAGGCACTTATCGGGACGCCCCCACTTTTATGTGGAAGACAGGTGGCCTAGACACCACGAAAATGGCAACTCCCCAGCGAGTGCGGACGTCCCGTCCAAAATATAGCGATACAATTCGCTTTCTCGTGAATGGAGGATAAACATGGACAATACAATTTATCTTTTGCGTGGAAGTAGCAAACTTGTTGTTTGTTCTGTGGCGTGCATTTGCGTTTGCATTATAGTAACGCAATAAAAGCATTAAATAGTTACGGAAGATGCTAATTTGTTCTGGCTGAATCAGTACATGCAGGGTTGTGCTAATGCTGACTTATTAGTTTTGCTTTTTTTATGGAAATGTTTTGGTTGAGAGTACAAACTATATTTGCTACTTTTGAAATTGATCGTGGCTTTATTTAAACGTACATGAAAAACAATCCTAACTTATTTTGCTACATCTGTGGAGAGCTGTAGCAACCAAATATAGACAAAAAATGACTGATCATACCTAGAAACTATGTCATGAATACTCCGGATGTGCAATAGGCGATCAGGACAAAATTTGGACGCCCAATTTGTGCTGCCTGGACTGTTCTAATAATGGACTGAATAAGTGGTTCGAAGGTGAAAAGCCCTCTCTGTTATTTGCTGTACCAATGGGGTGGAAAGAGCATAAAGATCATATTACAGATTGCTATTTTTGTATAATTAACGCAATGGGATTTCATTGAAAAATTAAAAAGATTATATGCCCAAATTTGTCATCTGCAATCCGTCAGTAGCAGATTCTGATGAGTAACCGGTACCTGAACCACCAGTCACACTTCCTGAAACACCGGCAGAATCTTCAAAAAGTTTTTGTGCAAGCAAACTTGAAGACGAACCAATCGTAACGGATGCAAGAGGTATATGCTAGCAGTAGCTGATCTAGAAACTTTCGGTGGGGAGGTTAAAATGTGTTAACTAACGCGTTATCAATTCAAAAAGTGAAGATTTTTTTTTGGAAACCTACTTTTTCAAAATCCAATACTTTACGCAAAATCCATTATGCAGATCAATATAAACAAAAAAGTTCACGAAATTAACACTAATAAAGATTGGAGGGGGAATGCATTCCCCACAACTTTCCCTGGATCCGCTAATAAAGTACAGCATCATTTGCTCTATTCCGAAACCAAGGGACATGGGCACAACCAAGAAAATGAGTCTTACAAATATCATCGCGAGGGGGTTGCACTACATGCCTGCTGCCAAATAACTCATTCCTGTAATTGTACAACAAAAAGTATTACGGCGCCCACCATCAACTTTAATTTTGTGCCTTATACTCATTAGAAGAAATAAATAGAATTTGTAAAATGATAGTGTTTGCGACTAAAGAGAGTCTTCATTCAACGCACGATGATTGAGATCCGAGACATAGGGACAATGCCTTCTTTTGTAATAACTTATTATTGCTGTTTCAAAAAATGCTACGTCGGGTGAAGCCAGCTGGACCGACATTCGTAACTCTACAAAACTCACTGGTAGCCCTGCGTGGCAACGCCAGTAGAGACAGCTAGTGATGTTACAGAGTATACCTTGCTGTGTGAACAACCGGTTTGTTCGCAAAATCTTATTGCAGGTTTTTGTCCGCAAAAGCAAATACTCGTTTGGTACTTATTGAGCCAAAAAACATTGGATATTTCACCAACAACCTGCACCGTGAAACATACTATAAATATTCAAGTGAATGAAAATTTCCATTCAAAAATGCATGAGAGAAAAAACGCACAAAACCGGACAACAACATACAGTATATTGTATACAGCGACCTTAACTACCCCTGCAAACCTTCTCCTTGCTTTGCCACACTTAACATCTCTTCGAAATAATTGATATAGTTATCTCAACATAAGAATCCTCGAAGTTTTAGTAGAAAACCAATTACATACTCCTTCGTCAGTGAAAACCAGTCTCTTGAGTGTCTACACTGAACTTATAAAATGTGTTGCAGTCACCATTACATGAAGTTAACATAACAACTCATTGCAATTTATATTTCCTGCCTGGAGTTATGGCGGAAAATGCAGTAGCTCAACAGCAGGTGCTCATTTATAGGCGAACAAATTGTGATTCCACTAAGCGGCAATGGCGTCCGCTACGCGTGCCGTAGACTTTGGTTCAATTCCCTTGTTGAGTCATACCAAAGGCCATAAACATAGTATTGCCTGTTTGCGCTTAACAATAGGATTTACATGGAGGTAAAACATAGAAATCATTCAAAATCTATGACTCAGTTTATTTATTGCAGTTGTGGCACAAAAAATTGTTGAAGCAAGAAAGTGCCAACAAAATGCAAGATTGTATTTCAATGTTCATGCTTCAAACTAAATTAATTGTAAAGAACATAGGGTCGATTTCATTCAAAAACAAAACGTTTATTAGGAAACGGCAGATCCAACAATTATTCTAAGTAAAAATTTAATTCTTTTGCATCTAACGGCTGTTAAAAAAATTTGTACCTGTTGTTGCTGTTATTTGTCAGATTGCATAAATTTTTAATGAAGCACTACTTTTTTGTTAACGCACTTATCCAGATACTCGCTTTCAGATCACTGTGACTGACAGAGGGGATCTTGATAGGTGAGCAGACAGCAAAAACTTCGGAAATTGGGTGAGAAGATCAAACGATTTGTTGAGCCGGATGATTATTTTTATGAAAACATCATATCAAAAATCAGGTTTGTTATACAACGACTAATAAAGGTACTTGCTAGTTGCAGTCATCGCCAAAATCAAAAAATCTTCTGTCTTACCATTGTAGGTCTGTCTGAAAACTCAGCCTACACCCGTTTGTCGGTATTTGCTTAGCTAATTGAATTAGCTGACTATCTTGACAAAGTAGGCTATTACTGATTCGGTTGGAATGTTTTTAACTTTTAAGTATTGTACCAACCGGCGCGATGGTGTAATGGTGAGAGCGTCCGCTTCGCAGTCGGTAGACCTGGGGTTCATATAATGGATAGTGTGGAGAACAAGCCGGCAAGCTTGCTTGTTATGTCCTTGGGCAAGGCACTTAACGGGATGCCTCCGTCTTTATGTGGCAGACAGATGGTTGGGCCAAGCAGTCTACCCGTCGTGGTGGTCCAGTCTGACGAAAGACATGCAAACCGAGCATGAGCTAATGGTGTACAGACATTTCATCACCTAGCATTTATTCACCCGACTGTTAATCACGGACATTTAATCACCAGACGTTTAATCACTTAAAAATTTAATCACACAGACACTCAATCACGCGAAAAAAAATCATAATGACATTATTTATTTGTGTGATAGGGTTAGGGTTAGAGTTAGGTCCATGTTAGGGCCTTACGTGTCCACGTGATGATCTGTGTGGCGATAAAATATCTAAGTGATGAAATTTCGTGATTAAATGTCTGCGTAATTAAATGTCTACGTGATTAAATGTCTAGTGGTTTAATGTCCGTGATTAACAGTCGCGTGATGAAGTGTGGGTAAACCTGAGCTAATACGCGTGAATGAAGTAATGTACCACGTGGTAAAAGATTGACAGATGTTCGTAATACTCTCTAAGAACAGGCAGACAGGTAGTGCTCAGCGCCGTGCTGCACTTTCCTTTGCAACCAGAAATATTTTTCATATTATATTTAGGGACTCACATCTAAGCCTGGTTTACACAGAGGCCAAGCGTGGAATAATTTCTGTTTGTCTATATTTAGCTCAGTAGCAGCCCGAGCATGACTTGCGACTGAACCGAAATAAAAAAATTAAAGAGTTAAGTCGCGTTTGGCCTCCGCGTAGACCAGGCTTAAGAGCCAAGACTATTTGTCAAATTATGCTTCGGTAAGCTCACGTAGCTTAGTTATTACACTGCAATTTTTCCTTCGCATAGTGAAATTGGATTGATGTTGAATGACCACACTGTTTCCTCTTGTTCTTATCTATTGGCTAAGACGGCCGTGCCATGTTTTGTTCACTGAATTAGTTGCAATTGTCTTCGCGCACCGTACCTCAGTGGTCGGCAAACTGTGGGCCGCGGCCCAATTGTGGTCCTCTGAGCAATTTTGAGCGGGCCGCGGGCTATCTACTATTATTTCAGTTTTACCAAGTAGTTGTGGGCCGCGTGATAGCGACGTACATACATTGTAGTTTAATAGTTGGTGTGGCGAAGGGTTCTAGTTTGGGCTTATTGTTAAATCACAGCTCCATTGTTAAGTCTGGTATTATTATTTGCTTGGCTACTTTTAAGGATATCATCTTCATTTACTGTACTGTAATCATAAGGCGAGTTGCTTTGGAAAATGAGTAAGGGTAAGGTAAGCCACTTCAGCTTGATTTTACAAAACGTTACGATTCGGAGGAGACGCACCGGTTAACTTGTAGATTTTACTGCGAATTGGTTTTTGTGCCTTTCATTTCAGACGTACTGTTTTAAAGAAAAACCTATAGAGTTAGCCTACGCCAGACAGTGCAGGCAACAGGTTAAATCTGACAAGTTATGTGTTTTCATTAAATTGTTACTTAAGACAAACAATGTCTGTTCTAAAAAAGAAAAGAGTAAATCGAAACTGAAATAAAGAAAGGGAAAGGAAGTACTTTTTCATTGAAGGAAAAGGTGATGATTCTCAATGTCTTATCAGCTATCAGACCGTATCAGAAAAAAAGAAAGAAAATTAAAGCGTCACTTTTCTAGTAAGCACAAGAATTATGATGAAAAATATCCTTTGGGGTAACAGTCTCAGACTGAGAAGTTTGATCTGCTACAAAAAGGCATGACGCAACAGCAGTTGGTGATCAAAGTGCAAACAAAGAAAGCAGAAGCTTTTACTGTAGCTTGAAGTTTGTGTCATGGGAGATTGTTAGGCATATGAAGCCTTTCACGGATGGTGAATTTATTAAAGACTGTACGATTAAAACTGCCAGTCAGTTGTTTCCAGATAAGCCTGATATACTGTACAAAAGGCTTTTAAGGATATTCAAATTTCTGCAAGGACAGTTGCACAGCGAGTAGATATGCTGTCAGGCAATATTCAAGAGCAGCTGGATCAGGACATAGCAAAACCGCAGTTTGTAAGTTTGGCCTTTTTTATATTGTCCATGTTTATCCTCCGTTCACGAGAAAGCGAATTGTATCGCTGTCTTTTAAAAGGGTTTTTGCACTCGCTTGAGAGTTGCCATTTTCGTGGTGTCCGGGCCACCTGTCTTCTACATGAAGATGGGGCGTCCCGTTGAGTGCCTTGCCCAAGGACACAACAAGCGAACTTACCGGCTTGTTTTCTACAACCTCCCCTAAATGCCGAGCGCCAAGCAAGGAAGCTATGGATACCATTTTTTTAAGTCTTTTGGTATGACTCGATAAGGGAATGAACCCCAGATCTACCGACTGCGAAGCGGACGCTCTAACCACTACGCCATCGCGTCACTTTGAATGAATCTATTGATATTACAGCATGTGCGTAGCTGTGTATTTTTATTAGATATGTCTTGGAAAATTCGATCGTGAAGGAAGAATTGCTTGATTTGGTGTCGCTATCAAATACGACTACTGGCCAGGACATCAGTGGCGCGTTGATTGAAGTGTTGAAGAAACACAATGAGCCACTGGACAAAATATCATCAATTGCTACAGATGGAGCACCGTCAGTGGTTAGAAAATACAAAGGAGCTTTGCATTCTTAAGGAAAACCAATCTATGGTCTGATTTTAAAGCATATCACTGTTTATTACACCAGCAATCTCTTTATGCCAAACACATTATAGTTGAAGACGTTATGACCACTGAGGTAAAGATTGTAAACTACATTCGTGCACAGCTACTTTACCGACTCCAATTTTGTCTTTTGATTAATGAATATAACAGTGAGTACAGTGAACCCCTAGTTTATCGCGGGGGATACGTTCCAAAAATAACCCGCGATAGGTGAAATCCGCGAAGTAGTCAGCTTTATTTTTTACTGTTATTTTACAATGCAATACTGTACTGCAGAATGAAACAAAAAACAAAACCTCTTTTCAGGCCCAAAATGTGTTTAAGAAATAGAAATATTAACGTTTTCTTACAAATAACTATAATAGTTTAAAGAACGGTGTTGTAAAACAATGTTTTTTATATAGCAATGAATACAAGGTAGGAAACATTGTCACTATAAAAAATTCCGCGAAGCAGCGAAGCCGCGATAGGTGAAGCGCGATATAGCGAGGGATCACTGTATAGTGATCTTCTGTTGTATACTGAGATTCGATGGTTATCCAGGGGTGTATGTATTAAAAGGATTCAATGAGTGTTTACCTCAGATACTCACCTTTCTGTTTGAAAAAAATGAAGAATTTTCTGCATTAAATAACTTGGCTATCTTTAAATACAGAATGGGCTACCTGACAAATATCACGTCGAAATTTAACGAATTGAATTCGACTTTGCTAGGCAAAGGCCTTTTGTTATGCGACATGGTGCATCAAATTAATCAAATGAAAAGGAAGTTACTTCTCTTCAAAGAACAGTTGCAGAATGGAGATCCCACTCGTTTTCCAAGCTTGCGTGTAAATGATGAAAACGCAGTTTTGTAAAGAAGAAATAAAAGCGTTTGCACAAAATCTTCATCATGTCTATGAAAAAATGGAAAATCGATTTTCTGAATTTACTGACCTGAGTGTTTCTGAGAAACTACTTTGTAATCCATTTGATACTAATACCAACAACTTCAGACAAAAGAAGATAAAGTACGAGCTAAATTTTAATTGGAATTATTTTAACTTTAATGCGACACGGATCTGCTGAACAAAGCCCCCAAAAGGAATGCCAATGGTAATTATAGTACATCTGTCTAGCAGTTTTGGCAGGAGCTTCATCACCAGCAATTTCCATATTTGAAAAAAGAAGCTGATCGAATTATATCTATGTTCAGCACTACGTATATGTGGGAGCAGTTTTTTCACCAATAAACCAAATAAAATCAGCTAGCAGAAACCTCTTGTTGGAAACAAGCTTGAAAAACTTGCTCGTTGCGACAACAAACTTTCTTCCAGATTTTGCTACAAATAGTGCAAATAATTTCACACATCGCATTGACTGATGAAACAAAGAAAATATTAGTACTTTCATAGAATGTTCTACTACCGAAAGCTACACGCCAAACATTGCGTTTTTTGCGCGCTGTTAAGCAAAAGTGCTGTGGTTGGCCTGGCGATTACTAGCAAGGGTGTTAGCGAGTAATATCAGTATTTTGTTAATGTAAAGTTAATTCCATGAATCGGTTTACTTCGCTTACAACTGAGGAAACTGCAATTACGATTTTTCATTTTTTTGCTTTTTGTTATCGTTATTTTTGTGTTGTTGCTGTTTGACCTGAAATTGCTGTTAAAAGACGCAATTCTTTGCATGTCGCTTTTCAAAATATTAGCAGTAACTTTTGCGTTATACCAGCGATCGATGTTTTTGTTTTACAATTGCAGTTATTCGTTATGTCGTAGCGGTTTCAAACGTAGTGGGCTTTCAATAGCAATTAAGAGTAATTTGGGACACGATAGAAAAAGTTTGCCGATTACTGCCGTACCTATTCAACGGCGCTCAAAACCTGAAACCCGCTTCGAACAAAACTCGTAATTGATATTACACAAATAAATTACCGAAAGGTAAAGTCTATAAAAACAAAAGTTAAAAGAAAACTTGTGAGAAAATTACAAAGGCATCGGCAAGTGGGTGGAAGAGGTGAAAAATGTTTGCTATTTTAAGTGAAAATAGTTAAAAATGGAAATCGAGCAACAGTAATTGTAAACAGCATAAGGAATTGCGGTTTGATTTGTAACTTAACACTTCGTCACCATTTATATTTTCAGAAAAGGTTGTTCACAAAGAAAGCTGGTCTAATTTCCTTCTGACTACGCTTTTGTCTCAGAGCACAAGAAAGTTAGTCAGTTTATTGTTGAATTGTTATTTCAACACTAACTTTATACTGCAAAATGCTCTTACGCAACTACTAACTTTACACCCCTACCATTCTGCCAACGACGATCGACTTATTCTACATCAATGTGTAATTGATCGGTGAATCTATCAGCTGACGTATTTAGCTAACGCTGCGGAGAAGCAAGCATATCAACCAAGTGTTTTCACCATAAAGAGTTTCCTTTAAAAACATTACGAAATCACAAACGTTCAATTTACAAATCTCCATACTGAGGCTAGCTTCAAACAAGGTTGCCCGATTGGATCTTTTCTGATCCAAATTTGCCAAAAGTTAATCTTTTTTATGCGGTTTGAATAAAAAAATATTATTCGAATCATTGATCCAAATAGGATCTGAATTTGGATCAAAATCACATCATATTTTTTTTGAAAAAGGTTTCTCTTTATAACGTTTATCGTTTGCTGCCTCTTCTTTTTTCTTGTATCGGGCTAACATTGACTGTCTACTATTCCTATAGTTTTTATGTTGACAGTGCAAAAATAAAAGGCATTGATTAATAATAATGTTTTTACGTGCTGAGAATTGATAGGCTATTTAATCGCGGCTTGGTCGATGACATCACATGCATTGCAGTAGCTGTTGACTTTACAAGCACAATTCCTATTACAGCCTCCCTTATTGCTGTTGCAAAAGTGATGTTCATTGCTTTGTAAATAACTCTTTGTTTATTATCTATTAGATTATTACCATATGCCTAAATGGAAAAAATCTGAAGGAAAAAAATTTGTTGCTGCTTGGAACAAATATTCGTGTTGGTCCGAAAAGATACTAACAGCAATCTTGCATTTTGTAAAATTTGCAATAAAACAGTGATACCAAAGAAACAGAGGTTGAAACTACATGAACAGACCAAGGACCATTGTGAAAGACAAAATGATGTTTCTCGGTCAAATCTAAAACTTTTGACAAGTTTAAACATGTTGTTTCCAGGCAGGTCATAACAAAACGAAAAAAAATTGAATTTGCAGCAACAGTTGCTTGCGATATGTCAATTAATGCTGTCGATTATATTAATCACAATTTCGTGTAGAAGAATTTGAAAGTGCATAAAATTCATTAACTTTTTGCTTCTGCTCACACAAGAGCCAATGCGTGAAGCCGGTTTGGCCGGTTGAACCGAAATACTAAACCCGGACAATACTGATGGAGGGCCTCTGCCACGCGACGCCGGCTAGTGAATGAATAATTTAACCACTTGCAGAATTTGACCACTTGCTTTTATATTCAATTCTGTGTGCTTTCGTTTATTTCTATTTAGTTTTGAGTCATTAAGTTGTGTTTTGTAGCATGAATGTTTGATAGTAATTGAAATACTTAACATCTCTACCCAACAAAGTGAAAAAAACTATTCATTTATCATTGGTGTACAAAATACACCGCGCGAGTAGTTACGTCATGAGATTGGCACGAGTCGTTAAGGGTTAAAAATATAAGAAAATGGGACACAATCTAGAAAATTCAACAACATCGCATGACAAAAAAAAGCACCCGCTAATGAATTACGTCATATCGGCAAACGAAAACTTTCGAAAATGAAAAGTGTGTTCCAGGTCAATTTTGAACGTAAACATCTGATCTCACATTGTGACGTCATAAAGAAGGAGTGTACGATACAAACCGTAATTCGAAAGAAAAGCAAAAACAACCGAGATACAAAACTAAGCTTAGATTCGAGACAATTCTAGATTCACAAATAAAATCATTACAAAAGAATGAAAGCAATAAATTACAGAGACTATACCTATAATGACTACTCTATCGAAGCAAATTTACTTATTCGTGACATCACATAACCCTGACTACTTTTTGGAATCTCGTAATCATCGAGTAAACTTTGCAACTTAGTCTTAGACTCTTCAGGTTTACGTAAACGTCAAAATTCTGTAGAAGTGGGTTCCCTGTCTCGTCCTAATTAATCCTACAACATTGCATTGGTCCTGCGCAAGGGCTATGCTTACATAAAAGAGCAAGCAACTAAATGCTCAGCAGAATGCCTTCAACTATGGCGCTCAGCTGTAACGGTAACTCACTAAAGCAAACCCACTACGACTGTTTAGAAACAACTATGCACTTTTTGTGACAACATATAACTATTTTTGTGACAACATAACAACTATAACTATTTCTTGACCTCTTCTTTACTCTTCGGTTTGATCCTACAGCGGTCTCGAAATAAAAAATGTGAAATAGATGTGTTAGTTTTTGCAAGTAAATCTCAATCTTCAGCAGATCATCATGTTAGCATTAATGCAAAACTTTAACTGGCTTGGTTTTTCTCCGTTTAGCTGTGATATGATAGAAGTAATAAATTTTGTGTCGGGGTGAGGTCTTAATATTCAATTGTTTCGAAGTTTTGTAAATTGCGTTGTCTTTAAAAATATACATTCGGCGCTGCCGAGCCAGTCGAAAACTGAAAATTGGGTAACATCAATCAGGGGCGTATTCAGAAATTTCAAAGGGGGGGGGGGGCGCATTCCAAAGCCTAGACAGTTGAAACTTTTTGGTTGGACAAGCTTTTTCGCTTTTATCAGCTTATGCAGGGCTTCGCTTACCAACATGTGCCTTTCGTTACATTCCAGCATTTAATATTTTGATTTTCTTAATTTTGGGGTAGCTTGGCTTTCAGTAGTTTTCTGCGTCTGCCCAGTGTTGCAGTTTAACGCTACAGTTTATTTATCTCGGACTTTAAGAGTCTATATTATAAAACCGTCAAATGAAAAACAAAATACACTCGCAAGCAATCAAGTTACACGCATATAGTTTCCTCCCGCCGAAAAAAATCAACTGGTGCAACTAGCTTAGCTTAATAAATCTGTACAGTGCCATTCTATGATAACTTCCATCAAATATATAAAAGAGGAATTGAAAAATGTGCTATATGCCAAGTGCTTTAGAGGCATTGCATTGAAAGTGAAGGACTGTAGGCAGTAGGCACAGGCCTACTTAACAAGCATTCTGAAAAGGAAGCATCGAATCACGACGATAATCTCATCTTGGATTTTGGCGGAACAGTAAGTTTTTTGAAGCAGTTTTCATATGAAGCTCCAAGTGCTTGTTACCAGCATCGACTCTGAACTGCAACAAAGTTTTAAAGTCTACAGAATTGCTTGTCGGCTGAGCTTCTATGGCTTTGGTGCTATCGTCGTTCCCTCTGAGAGCAAAAGCTTACCTCCCACAAAGCAGAATAGCCTTAACTATAGGAGCGAAGCTTTTTTTATTTGCTGCCACACGATTGGCAAGAGCAATGTAGGTTTGTTGGTGAACAGGCGGTTGTTTACCGCTCATAACCTTAAGAAACAAATCAGCACTGGTTACACAATCAAGGTGGCGAGCTTTTTTATTGTGTGTTTTCAGTTCATCGGCAGCCTTTTTAAAATTCGTCAGTGGTCTGCTTATTACAATACCCAAATCCATATCATCGGAACCAATACCAAACAGCATGCATGGTACACAAAATCCTCATTTGCCATAACACTATACTCTAACTAGCTATAGTACTGTAACCATTTTGCTTCAAAATGTCGTTGACAGCCATATTTTTCTAGCCGACCAGGAAATTCAAAATTAGATGGTAGAGTATTGCGATTGGAAAAATTTGAAATTTTTGTTCAGCAAAGTTTACTCTTTTTACTGTGAGAAGCAATATTAGATATATCAATTTGCTGTTTATTACTAGTATTTCTATCGCTCTATATCGGAGGATAGTATCATCTAAAACACCTTCGCCAATGGCCGAGATGCCGACGCTAGTGGAAAATTTTTTTTAACCTCAGCGTACTTAGTGGCACTTACTCTGTCGGCTTTTTTGAAAAACATTAGGCATGGTAGACTGTCGTTTTGCCATAGCATGGTAGCGAAAGCAATCACACAAAATTCGTTTAGGCCCAAACCTTTTTAATACTGCAGTTCTTAAGGTTATATAGATCACTATTTAGCACAAAAGCACTATATTCTTGTGCTGATGAATTATATTGTCTTACATTGTACCGGTACGGTACATTAAGCCTATTCAAATCCTGTTTCATTCACATGATATTAACTGTGAAAAAGAAATATGAACTAAAACTGCTAAGCTAAATCTACAACTTTACATTTTGGTAACCTTTCAATACGCTTGTGCTTTCAACTGTTTCTTGCGCTTATAACTAGCAAAGAAAAATATTTTTATTTTGCAATAACTTTTAATTACTTGCAAAATAACTGCAACTTGCAAAATCTTATAACTTGCAAAAAAGTTTTGTAGGGAACTTATTTCAGTTTGCTACGCCACCAATCTGATAGCGGTGGCTTATGCTAAATGCTGGTCTAGTAGCCTAGTAAACCGGCTTGCCGGCTATTTGTTTGATCGCTAGCAGCTAAGCTATAGCTTCTAGCTTAGGCTAACGCCGGGTTGTAGAGTAGCTAAGGCCCTTTGTATCTTCCACTAAATTTTCTGAGATAAACTACCTGTCTGAAGTCCTTTTTTGAGCAACTTGCTTCAACTATCACCTAATTACTCCATCATAGCGCTGCTGGACCTGTACGCTAAGTTTTTATATTAACTTCGGTAAATCGGTGCCAACACTGCAAAACTTGCGACCGTGACTGGTTTGTTCATTTATTTCTTTCCTAGCATGTTTGTTTTTGTTAGTTACGTCATAGCCATAAATTTGAGTAAATGACTCTCACAAAATATTGAAGTTAACGGCAAATCGTGAGCTATGAAAAGTTCAGAAGTTTTTCGCTAAGAAATCTGTTATGCACTTTCTCAGCGGGAGAGGGGGCGGTCCCAGCGGTTCCCCTGGATACGCCCTTGGCAATACTGGAGGTAGAGGTTGTCTACGACAATACATGCAATAAAGTAAAATCTCAAGCTAGGTTGTTTACGTCTATTAGCATTTGTACCTGCATGCTTCTAGATTATCAGGGTTAAGGTTGGAGTGAACTAGGAAGTAGATTTCATAAGTTTTTGTCGATCAAGTACTGTAAGGTAGACTGCGTTGTGTACTAACTTGAGCGGAAAAATTTTTACTACTTTGATTTACTTTCGTAAATCACGCGTTACACCCCATGTAATACAGTCGATGTACATATTGATTGCAAGTCATCGCCGTGTCTAAATACCATTTGCTATTTACATTTTACAATTATTGCAATTTTATTAATGTGTTACGGTATTGGAGGGGGTAAGGAGAATGAGGTTTTAGTCCCATTTGCTTGGAGACATATACGGTAAATTTGAGCAACAATTTTTAAATTATTTATAGTATTTAAGTGGAAGTGACATGGCTACGGAGAATCTTCAGCTCCCTTAGCCCCCTCGCGGATGCGCCTTTACTTTCTAATGTTGGTAATTAAATGAACCTGTTTAGTCATAAGCTTTTTTGCGTTCAGTAAGTACAAGAGAATCACTTGCACAAAATTTTGCCATAAATTTTAGCAAAAGTACTGACTGCGTGCGTGCTGAATGAGGACTTCACCTGAGAAGTGTGAGCAGAAAGAATATTTGATGTTGAATAAACTTTTTCAAATTTTTGAAAAAAGTTGAAGTCATAATTTTTGAAGATTCCAAGTACAGTAGACGCCGCTTAATTTGACCACCTTGGAATCAGACCATTTTGGTCATAATATCCGAATGGTTATAAAAACCGAAGCCTCCATAACAGCTCCTGAATCGACGCCGTAAGCCACAAGAAGTCAAAATACCGTCTAATGCATCGTTTTACCGAAGTAACTGTGTGACGTTGGCAGTAAAACAAAGTACAGTACTGTAACAGCACAAGTGACGGTAAAACTAAGTACAGCATGTAACAATATGTTGAAAAAACGAAGTTATAAGTGCATGGCGGGAAAAAATACTGTACCGTAACAAGAGAGATGGAGAAAATGTTGGTCATATTATCCGAAATTTGGTCATATTAAGCGGAGAATTTTAAATGGAAAAATTCCGGACCATACCAAATTGGTCATAATAAGCGGCAGGTCATATTATCCGTGGTCATAATAAGCGGCGCCTACTGCAATAATTTTTGAGTATTCAAAACTTTCTTCTGGATTCATGTTGGAATTTTGCATTACGGTATTTCACACTGTTTTTGATAAGGTTTTTACCTACAAATATGAAAAATCATTGAAATTTTGATATTTGTCCTTGTTTGGTAGTGATTCCGGCTCAAGGCTACCATGGGATTTCTTTATAAAATATTAACCGGTGCAATAATTCACTTTGGTTGTCAATTGCATGTCGGAACGAATTTCAATGTGGTAGACATGACCTAACGACTTCTTTAATACTAAAGATTGAGACTCCCTGCCCAGCTTATCGGTATTTACTTTACAGACACATTCAATATAACCGCGGTTAGTTGGAAAATAAGCAAATGTTTGAGTAGTAAAATAAACTATCATAACCACCGCACAACACTCTCACTTTAAACAAAAACCAAATATTTATTTACAAATCAAACCAGATAAGGGGCGGTTCTTTTCGTAAAACGCATTCAGAGCTTTTCTGAGACAAGAACCTGGACAGCATCAAATTCATTAAACTCACTGTGGCGCAACCAGTATGCTGGTAATTTATGGTAGCCCCCCCCCAAAAAAACAGAACTAATAAAAATTTAATGTTGTCTTTCGACTTTTTTCCCGATTAGAGGTCGTCAAAGCAGATAACTTCTGATCTGCATTTTGTATTTACGGTCAAATGTCCGTCCAGTCACCAACCCTCTCTTCGGACAGAAAACTGTGCCACCTGCCTTCCATATAAAAGTGGGGACGTCCCCCTAAGTGCCTTGCCAAAGAACACAACAAGCAAACTTGCCGGCTTGTTCTCCACAACATTCCCTAAATGCCGAGCGCCAAGCAGGGAAGCTGTGGATACCATTTTAAAAATCATTTGGTATGACTCGACAAGGGGAATGAATCCGAGATCTACCGACCGCGAAGCGGGCGCTCTAACCACTACGCCATCGCAACAGCAAAAACTTAATAAATTCAGTAAATTACGGCAACTGTTTTAAAATTTAATGGACTGAAACACTAGTACGATCATTCCACAAAGCATAGAAGTAGATAAAATAAGCTGACAGTGGTTCGTGCAAAACGGATCCCTCTCTTTCCACACTTCAACTGATTTTCTCGCCTGGTTGATAGTGTGAATTGAGAAGAAATTGATTAGCAGAAAGTGTGATGTTCAGTATGGACTACTTCACCAGTTTCGACCTCCTCCCCTTTCCCCTAATTTTTAGTTGGGAAATTATTTATTTTATTTGGTATCTTTAGGGTACCATAAACCAGCACAATCATCAAACATTTACTGAACTCAAGGCAGCTATAGCAGCAAAAATAAGGAAAATCTACAAAAAGGAATGTGTTAGAGTAAATGACGATTTTGCTGTGCAAGTTTGGCGCCGATGTCGCGAAGATCATTTGAACCGTATTTTGGAAAGAACACATCTTTTTTGCAATACAATCAAAAAACTGATACTTATGGTAGTGATTGTGCACAGACTGAAGTTTTATTCCGAGTAAATTCTAAGAGATTGTTGGATTTTGAATTTGTTTAATTTTTGATGGGTTTTGGTTTTATGGGGTCACCTTGTATGAAAATCTATTTTCTATGCGTGTAGTTGGAGATTTAAAGATAAATCATTTTTAATGTGTATATGCTTTACATTCTTATTTGCAGCCTAATGTGGTTCTATCAGGTTTTACTTTCATAGTGAATCCCGGCAATGGTGTAGCAAGAAATGAATTAATAGAGGGCTATCGATATTACACAGAACTTCTGATAACTTTTAATCTGTAAAACGTATCCCTTATCCACTTTTGAACGATGCGTAAAAATTGAAAAAAGATTCTCACTCCATTGGTAGATTAGAACAAGTTTTACAAAATTGGGTAGCGTCACGGCCTCTTATGCCCCTGGCAACGCCAATATTTATTGGAGTCCAAATGGGCGCTCTCTGAAGATTTCAGGGTTGCTGATTAATGAATATTTATCATTACTTAGTTTTTTGTTTTTCTTATCATTTTTTAAGGAATCCGCCTGAGAGGTGTTTCTCTAAAAAAAGTAAAATTTTTATAAAGAATGCAATGGCTTGGGAACTTTTTATTTGCACTCGTTTAATTGCTACTTTTTGTCAAAACGTAGGAGATATTTTGTGTTAAATGGAGCGTGAAGACCTTGCTTTTTTCGGAGAGCAACACCATAGAGAGGATACCTTTAAGATAATTAAACATAGGCAATCATCCAGCTTTCTGGTTGATTGCCTATGTTTAATTATCTTAAAGATGCAGATACGGCCACTGGTGATCTTCAGCTATAATTGCTTAGTTTTCGGTTGGTCAAAGCTTTTGACTAGATCCCTTTACACCTTGGTAATGACAATGACTATAGAGAGGAGTCTTCTATAAATTTCGGAAAACTATTTTTTGTAATACTATGCTCAGTAGTGCTTGCGTCGCGAGACTTTAGGACTATTTTTTGAGTGCGCGCAAAAAACTATTTGAGAAACAGTATTTTAAATAATTCCTGAAAATTTAAATAAACCGAATTTTCTGATGAGGTTGCTGAAGGATCTTTTTTTTGCAGAACATCTGATATATGGATAACCTTCTTTCACATTTTTATCATTTCACGCTTTTACTCAATTTAGTTAAACCCTTCGGTAATCCTCAAACAAGGATTTACATAAAACTTGTCTTATTCAATCTCAACCTAACTGCTGAGTTTGCTATCTCGCTTTTTAACGGTTTGCTTTGTCTTTGAAAATCACTCAACAAATCCTTGAGCTTCTCTAATTTAAATGATAACAAGATTTCACGTTTACTCTGCAAAGCTCACATGTATTATCAAATATCGGTTTGTAATCAAAGATCGGTTTGACATTGGTTTCTAAAGCGCTGATTGATACTGTTCAATTGTCGTTCGTCTCTAATGGATTAAATTTCAAAAAACGAACACCGGGCTGCTAGACCAATAACACTGGTCAACAAAAAAATAGTTTTTTTTTAAACGAGAACAAGAACACTCATTTCTGGGTAACATCGAGGCGCTGATTCCGAATCTGGCATTAGTTTTCTTCTAGCACATCAGGATTTTGAGATATGAGGGCATGGTGTGTGAGATTGTGTGTATTTTGTATCCTGTCATTATCATGGCTGTTGTTCAGGTTTTAACATAGGCTACTAACCACATTAGCATGCTGTTATACCTAATTCAACAAATTTGAAAAAAAGATCTAACAAAAAAGATTAAACAAGTTTAATTTACCGGTGTGAATGAAGATCGGACAATGGGCAAACTCTTTTTTGTTAATTGTAGTCTTGAAAAAGACTGTTTATTGGCAGCCTTTAAACAGCTGTATTTAGGTGATTTTCAAATAGTGTTTTCGGGGTAGCTTCTACAAAACTGTTTTTCAGAATAACACATGTGGAAAATGTTGATCGCAATCTGGGTACCACTTAATACTGCAATTAAATACTAGTTCAAATGAGGAAAACTTAAAAATGTTTGACATATGATTTCCGTTTGTATGAATGGTTTGCATCATCACGATATAACATCCAGCAATAATCACCCATCATACCCTCATTCCAAACTTTTTTATACCTTTCTTCCATAGCTTGGATATCTTGGTGAAATCTTTTGTCTTGCTCATTACTAACTGCTCCAAGATTTTCAGAAAAAAGTCGAGGTGTGAATGAAGAAAATGCATCTTTAAGGACATGCGACACCCCATCTTTTTGTATGCCGCAAGCAACTCTGCAACGCCTTCTTGATACGAATTTGACTTGACATTTCCCAAAAAATTAGAGCAAATCTATTTAAATGGATGCCAAGCTCGTAGTTCCAATGTATTTAATGTTTTTTCAAACTCTGGGTCTTCAAAAACTTTCCGAATCTGTGAACCAACAAAGATTCCTTCTTTCAACTTGGCTAGGCTTAGCTTGGGAAACTTTTTACAGAGTGATTCAAAACCATTCGAATTCTATTTTGCCGTAGCTTTCACAAAGTTCTTTATTAATCCTAGCTTGATATGCAATGGTGGCATTAAAACTTAATCGGGATTTACTAAAGGGATGTGTTGGATATTTTTCACTCCAGGTGCATATGAATTCCTTTTCGGCCATTCTTTTGTTTCATAGTGCTGTGCAGTGGCGCGACTATCCCACAAACATAAAAAGCAACAGTATTTTGTAAAACCTCCTTGCAATCCCATCAAATTCCAATTACTTTAAGGTCCCCACATAAGCTCCACTGGTAGTCAGAATAGTGAATCGCATTCAAAAAAATTTCAATGCTGTCATAAGATTCTTTTAACTGGGCAGAGTGTGCAATAGGGATGGAGGGTTTTTTATTTCCAATGTGTAGAAGAACTGCCTTCAAGCTTCTCTTTGAGGAATTAATAAAAAGCCTCCATTCGTTCACAATGTGAACTATACCCAGAGTTTGAAACAGCTCTTCAATATCATGGCAGTAACAAAGAGGTCCCTCAACTTTGAAGGCCGAAGATAAGTCCCAATTGGGCTTCCTGTAGTAACTTACTTTGACATCTTTTTCAACCTTATTTCGTTCTTTTAACCTTGATGCAAGGAGCTCCGCCTTTTCCTTAGAAAGACATAAATTTCTAATTAAGTCATTTAGATGTTTTTGTGAAAATAAGATGGGATCTTCTGTGGTATCAGAATCTGTGTAGTTGGAAGAAATTAATCCGTCAGAGTTGTGTTCATTTGTACTGCTATCAGTAGTATCAAGTCCATGTAGCGGAGATGCTGGTGGTGGCATTGAATCATCATGAGGAACTGGGGTCCTTGCTGAATCCAAATTGGGATATGTTATTTTGTCTCTCTGTTTAAAGGAAAAACCCTTTGTTTTGGTAAGACAAAAATAGCAATCTTGACCGTGATCTTTAGGTTCACGCCAAATCATTGGGACGGAAAACGGCATAGAAGGAGACCGTTTATTTAGCCAGTTGTGCAAGCCTAAGCAGCATATCTTGCATACTTTATGGGGTGCCCAGGTCTTATCTTGGTCGCCTAATGGGCAACCAAAATATGCCGCATACATCTTCTTGATATCATGAGTGATATTTCTTTGCTGTTTTTTGCTTGTAAACTTTCCACAGACAAAGCAAAATCGATCTGGATGGTTTAAGCAGTTTCTAGGCATTATGAATAGGCCTGTATTTCGAAATTACTTGTAGAAATACTATAATGTATAATACTATTTTACACCTGCAGAAATAACTAATTTATTTGATACAACATATTGCCATATACTGTTAATATAATTCCCTCAGTTCCGCCTGGTATGTTCCTACATTTTTCACTCTCTACACTTACTGTAGACTACTTAAATAAACTTGCAAAAATATCCTTCCATCCTTTCATTGTCATTTAGAGCTTGCACTTAGGTTGTTTTACCACTTAAGAATGTTATTCTGTGACGTCATAGTGCAATGTTCCATTGTATTTGAACTGTAAAATGCCTAACAACAAAAGTTGATTTAAAATTATATAAACCGAAATATCTCAAAAACCTGATGTGCTAGAGAAAAAGTAAAATTATTTTTGGAATCTGCATCAAAAATACTTTAAGATAGGCTCATCAGAATTTTCGTTTAAAATTTGCTGTTGACCAGTGTAATCTAACTTTCAATGAGTTCGCGAAAAAAGTTCAAAAACAAGTATTTTAAACATTTGAAAAATAAGCAGAAAGAGCGAATTATGTTTTCAAAGATACAAACCAGTCACTGGTTGGTTTAAACGTTTCATTCTTAGACGAAAAGACTTATATATATTTTCAAAAAATACAGCTAAAAGTTAAAAATCCTTCATGGTCAGTTGAAATACAAAACAAAGCTGTGATGAAGTCTTACTTCGATGTCAGAGCTTTGATATTTATAAAACGATACAGAATGCTCTAGCTTACATTGCTAGCTGTTACTGAAATAGCCTGAACAGTGAAGTGCCCGCTTTGTAATTATAATTTATCGCTATCTAATATCAATATTACTTATACAAGTATAGATATTGATAGTAGCACTCCTATTAGGGCTTACTGTTTAGACTTTTTGTTCATATCGTGTGTGCCCTTGGATGAGACCTCTTTGATATAGGTATTGATGTATTGTACCAACCGGCGCGATGATGTAGTGGTTAGAGCAGTGTTTCCCAACGTGGGCGGTATCGCCCCCTTGGGGGCGTTGGAGACTTGCAAGGGGGCGCTGTGAGCAATTTCTTATTTGAGGGGGCGCTGAACACACATAAGGGGGGCGTTATAAAAATGCTTATAAAAAATAAAATAATAATATATAAAATACATTACATACTACAATTCTACGTGTTATCACAAGAAACAATTGTACAGAAGAATATATAATCTACTGTATTTTTCCAATTTCTACCTCGTTTTGCTGCGTCTGCTGTATGTAGGCAATAGGCACCAATCAGTTCATTACAGTTCAATTGCTTACACTCTTAGTTAGACCCCGTGTGTTCGTGACGGTGGCATATGTGTGTAATATTGTCACAAAATATCATATTAATTCGTTAGATTTCTTGTCATTGCTCGCTTTTCTGCTGGTGCTTTTGTTTTTGTATATTTCGTATTGTTAAATGCATTGCTAGCAAGATTAGTCTTAGCCTACTACAGCTGCCTTTTTTCTTTGCAAAAACATGTACGCTTTTATGACGTAACAATCCAGCTTGTTCGCTTGTTCGAGTAACCTCTAAATTTTGACGCTATTTATAGTCATTCGCTATAACTAATTTACTAGAGCTTTCTTTTGTTCTAGCATTTTTGCTTTAGTTTTATTTGGAAATCTGGAAGTTTCTTGGGTCATGTGATAATTTTCTATAAATATCGTAGCTGCGCATGAAAAAAAACACATAGAGAGGGATGGGAAGTGAAAAGAGGTGAAAAATGGAAAAGTATTATCGCATTTGTTAATAGCCTATCGTTGTTGAAGAATTTGAAGCGGTTATTTTAAGCAATAGTGCTTGTACATTGAAATCGATACTGAAGTGAAATATT
Source organism: Trididemnum clinides (assembly GCA_963675345.1). Classification (NCBI taxonomy): domain Eukaryota; kingdom Metazoa; phylum Chordata; class Ascidiacea; order Aplousobranchia; family Didemnidae; genus Trididemnum; species Trididemnum clinides. The sequence goes on along the minus strand of OY776287.1, from coordinate 6,706,293 downwards.
TTTGTTGTGAAAAGTCAAAAACTATTAAAGCTGTAATATAACATTGTTGAATTTAAAAAGAAGCGTAATTAATCTAACTGGAAGAGACGTTAGATTGTTAAAGAATTACTTAAATTAAAAGAAGCAATAGGGCAAAAGAGTTTGTCCTTAATAAATTGAGAGTTTTAAGTAAAGCTACGCATAGAATTTCGACTTACCTTGAAGCCTACGTGAAGCGTATTTCAGACACAATCTAAGAGTAATATATTTTTAGCCAAAATAAATAAGACGTCACACACGCCCTAACCACCCCCTGTTAAGGTTTGTGACAAATATGTTGCTCGCGCTTTTATTCACATAGAATTAGTAAATTAGTTTTGGACTTAAATAATATTTACAAACATTATAGAACCTATCGAACATTTGTGAACATTTTCAATATATCATTTTTACATTTAGTTAATGAGAATTTTAACCAAGGAATATACATGAATAAGCAAATTTTAACTGAGCTACGGCATTAGTAAATTTACAAATTTTGGTGCTATTTAACCAAATTTTGTGTATCTTTTTAAAATTAATGCATAAATATTATTAATACTACAAGAATAATTGTTCAAAAATAATAAATAATTTTTCAATTTATTTATTTCGAGGACTTTTCCATTTTTAAAATACTATTCACAGACGTAAATTTAAATTTTAAATTGATCTTGTGATATTCACACAGAATTAATATATTTTCAATATATTGAATACTATTAACTTGTTCAAAAAAGATCTTTTTCATATTTTAAAAATCAAACAGCTATTATTTATAGACAATTTAAATAACATTATTAGTAATAATGTTACTATTGGTTATGTATCTAATTATGTCGCTATCACTACGGTCACGTATTTTATCAATGTTTTGTATAACTGTTAAACTTATTTTCAGTAAATATATTTAACCATAATAATGACAGATAACACGCTCAAAAAAAAGTGCAGACAATATAACGTGGAATATCTTAAGTATGGATTTATCAGTTCTCCTAATAATAAACAACTGCCGATGTGTCTTCTATGTCAAAAAGTGTTCACCAATGAGGCAATGAAGCCATCCAGACTTTCTGAGCACTTTAAAAAGATCCATCCTGGCAATGAGAAAAAACCTTTGTCATACTTTCAAACATTGCGAAATAAATTTGAGAACAGAAATACCATATCTTTTTTTGCGACGAAGCAGTCACAAAAAAATGACGATGGACTTATTTGTTCCTACAATATCTCCAAAATGATTGCTAAGTCAGGAAAACCTCACATAATTGGAGAGCAACTTATTTTGCCAGCGATAGAGGAAGTTTTGCGTACAGTAGTGCATCATGCTTCACCCAGTACAATAACGAAAGCAATTTCACTTAGTAATAATACTGTGCAGAGAAGGATTGACGAAATGGCGTCGAATATAGAAGAAACATTGTGTGGCATACTTAAAACTCAAAAATTTGGTTTACAGCTTGATGAGTCTACACTACCAGGTAATGAGGCACTTCTTTTGGCATATGCTCGTTTTATTAAAGATGAGAATGTTGCACAGGAACTGCTGTTTGCGAAAGAACTCGAAACGGATACTAGAGGTGTATCTATTTTTAATGTAGTTAATCAGTTCTTTAAAGACAAAAATATCCCCATGAACAATATTGTTGCTTGTGCAACAGACGGTGCTCCTGCATTAACAGGTAAATACAAAGGTTTCCTTGCATGCTTAAAGAAAGCTGTACCATGCGTTTTTACAGTACATTGCGTAATTCATCGGCAACATCTCGTTGCCCGAAACTTGAGTGAACAGCTTCATAAATCTCTTAATGCTGTTATTAAATCAGTAAATAGAATAAAGTCTCAACCCCTAAATTCCCGGATGTTTGGACAACTTTGTAACAGCAACGATGAAGAATTTGATCGTCTTTTATTGCACACTGAAGTGAGGTGGCTGTCAAAAGGAAATTGTTTAAAACGATTCTACTCTCTTTTCAAGAGCGTGGTGCAGTTTCTCAATGAAAATAATTGTGATGAATTGAGCGATTATCTCTTAGCACACAAAAGAGACATTGCCTATTTGGTAGATTTATTCACCATATTCAATGACCTTAATTTGCAATTGCAAGGTAGTAATTTAAATCTTATTCAAGCAAGTTCTAAGATTTGTACATTTATAAATAAGCTAATCTTATTCAAGAATAATATTGGCCGCCGGAATCTAACTCAATTTCAGACACTTAATGAACTAGAATTGATAGAAAATGATAATTGTGATGGCTCAAATCTGTCGGATGATCACCTCTTGATCTATTGCGATCATTTAGAAACGCTGCACAAGGATATGAGCTGTAGATACCAAGATATTATAAACATGAAGGTACCGGACTGGTTTCTACAACCATTTACAGATAGCTGTATGAATGAAACAGATATTGAAATACAAGAAGAGTTGATTGCTTTAAAAAATGACTTCGAATTGAAACCTCTCTTCAAGCAATCATATCAACAATTTTGGTTACAAAAAGAAATCCCTGAAAGATATCCTAAGTTGTGGGAAGAAGTTAAAATTTATTTCATAGCATTTCCAACTACATACTTGGCTGAACAAGGATTTAGTGTTGTCACTCAGCTACTGACGAAACAAAGAAATCGATTGCAAATCGCTGAAAGAGGAGACTTAAGGTTGATTTTGAGTAATATTGAACCGAGAATAAGAGAATTAGCATGCAAACACCAAATTCAGCCGTCACATTAAATATAGCAACTGAGATTAGATAGGATAAAGTTAAAGAATCAATTTTTTTCAGTGAAACTTAGTTTTTAGTAAATTTTTTTTTTCAAGGCGTAATTTTATGTTATTTTATTTATTCGTTCGTTGTTTTAAATTAGTTGGAACTTCCGCTTTTCAGTTATTACTGATTGAGGTTGTGCTTTTGATTCGTTTGTTGCTTTTAGTGTTAAGCGTTTTGAATGGGCATTTTTTTATTTTTGTTGGAAATACAATATGTATATTTTATTGACATTCTTTTGTTTCTCCTTAATTCGTGCAATCAACATATTGCTAGCTGCTAGCTTACTAAATATACATTCATAAGATATTAGTGACGATTAGTAAGTAATTTTATTTTCAAAACGTGCGTAGTAATTTGTGCATAACATTTGAAAGTTGGGGGGCGGTATGAATTTTTTTTAAGAACAAGGGGGCGCTATAATAAAAAAGGTTGGGAAACACTGGGTTAGAGCGTCCGCTTCGCAGTCGGTAGACCTGCGGTTCGTTTCCCAAGTCGAGTCATACCAAAAGACTTCAAAAAATGGTATTCACAGCTTCCCTGCCTTGCGCTCAGCAAAATAGGAATAGTGTGGAGAACAAGTCGGCAAGCTTGCTTGTTGTGTCCTTGTGCAAAACACTTAACGGGATGCCTACGTCTTTATGTGGCAGACAGATGGTGGGGCCAAGCAGTCTACCCGTCGTGGTGGCCCCAGTCTAACTGAATACTTGCAAACCGAGCGTGAGCGCCAGGGATGTGGAAGCGGAAGCGCGCAAATTCTACCGCTTCCGCTTCCACATAGATTATTTGACCTGAGAGTAACTTGGCGAAGAGATTTTGTCCATTTCCCGATGAGGATTAAACAGTGAAGTTGCACTACAAGTCTGACTGAACGTGCGATATCAGTAGCGCGAAAGAACATGAAAAGTATAACTAGCATCACATTTTATACCAACTACGGGTAAAAAAAGGTAGTTTGGACAATGAAACGTAGCCATTAAAATGATGATTTGATTAAACTTAACTAATCTTGGTTAGGGGGTTGAAAACGTTGAAAAAGAAATTACTCACGATGGAAACAATTTGATCATTCTACATCAGTGCTCTTCAACGGGGGTTCCGCAAAACATGTACTTGTGTTTCGTGAGTTTTTAGGGTTCCGCGAAGGTTCTTCGTTTATTACTAGTATTTATTTCTTATTTCAGTTTATTATAGTATATATCTCTAATATGTAGTGGTGTTTCGTTTATACAAATAGTTAGTAATGGAATCTTGCGATAGCAAGTTGCAAACTGTGACGTAATTCTGTTTACAACTTTAAGAACGTTTGAATTCGCTAACTCCCTTTGTTACGTAATAGGGCGTCTGCAATTTCAATTTTGCTGTTGTTGTTACCCGACCTCTTTTTAGGAATATGGGCATGATGGAAAACCATGGGACCCCAGAAGCCGGGTAACTCCCCACGGCCTGGATCAGAGGTCGTAGAGAATCAGAGAGTTGCCAAAGAGCGAGCGACGCAAAGAGTCCGTAGCTGGATAGTGCAGAATGAGATGAGAGGTGTCGTGGGGCGGGTGTCTGCAGGCGCTGCAAGAAGGATTCTCAATTCTGCCAATCTTAGAGAGATAGAAGCTTAATAGAAGGATGTTCCGTTGCAGCGTAGACGAGAGAGAACACAGCGAGCGTGACGTAGAAGCACAAGTTCCTTGGTGGAAATCGAAGGAACCTGTGTGTCAAAGAATTTAGATGAGAAAGTACGTCTCTAGTCCGAGAAAAGAAGAGAGTGGCCAAAACGAGAGATGAGAGGAGAGAGACTATGGGAAATTGCTGAGAGCACGAGTAGCACTACCGGTTTGGCCAGCTCGCCGCGTCGTTCCCCAGGAGAAACGCGTGTCCGGGGACCCATTCCAGCCTGATAGAACATGAGGAAAGAGAAAACAGTTCCAGCCAGATCTGCCAGAGAGTTTGAGGTAAATGGAAAGATGGAGGAGAGGACAGAGCGAGAGTCAGATAAGAGGAGAAGAGAAGTGGCAGACTTGTTGGTGCTGCCGAGACCAGCAAAGAGCGTGCAGGATGGTGCAAACTTTAGCGGAAAAACTTGAGCATACTAAGTCTGCTCAAAAAAAAAAAAGAGTGGCTTCAGCGCGACAAAGAAAGCAATTGGCACGTACGCCAGAGCCGTCGTTACCAAAAGGGAAAAAAACAGAGCCGTCAGTCTAAAGCACCAGATTGTAAGAAGGGCATTCAGTGTCAGAGAAGTAAAGAGAACGGCAGCAGAGAAAAGAGAAAGAGACGAGTATTCCTCTGCAGAAGGACAGTGAGAGTCGAAGTAAACAGCAAAGTCATCCCAACGAACCTTCTGAAAATTGAAGGAAGAGAGACGTTCGTTTGGGTGAGAAATCGGAGAAAGAGGGCCGGTTAATAGAATTGGTAAGTGATCAGAACCCAGGTCCTGAAGCACCTCCCAGGAGCAAGAAAGGACAGGAGACGAGGGAGCAAAGGAAATGTCAGTGAAGGAGCAATGAAGAAGAGTAGGTATGCCAGAGTCATTGAGGGGGAGGAGGTCAGAGGAGATGACCTAATTGAATACTTCATCTCTAAGGGGGTCGGAAGTACCTTTTGAGTCCTAGAGGGGGTGATGGCAATTGAAGTCCTCCAGAATAGAGATTTCTGAAGGAAGGATGGAGGATAAAAAGAAATTGGTTCTGCTATCTGTCGGAAAAGAGCGAATAGGGGGAGCATAAACATTTAGGAATGAGAGCGAGGAGGAGTCGTTTAGAAAAATGTTGACCCCTACACAATCGAAATAGGGGCCAAACGAAGAGAGAGAGAAAGTTCAGAGAAGGATAAGCCTGCCTGACGAAAATGATGACGCCGCCGCTAGCGTGTGTGATATCAGTAGAAAAAATACCAGACCGGGAGTGGGTGCAATCAGATTGCAGAGCAGAGAATCCAGGGATCCGGAAAGAGAAAGGTAAGTTAAGGTTAGGTTCCTGGATACAAATAAGGTCAATGGGATGAGACGAAATAAAGCGTAGAAGTTCAGTGCTCCTTGCTCGGAGACCGCCAGCATTCCATTAAAGAACCCTGAGGGAGTCAGGGGGAAGAGGAAGCAAGAGATATAAAGAAACAACCAGGAGCATTAGGCGGTGGTAAGGGTGCCGAAAAAGAAGATAAAAGTGGGCAAAAAAGAATAAGAGAATTGAAGGCGAGGGTGAGGTGGCATTGCTGCATTAGCAGAGAGGGGGCCAGAAGGACCAGACCGAGAAGTGGAAGTATAAAAGCTGGAGGAGTCCGAGGAGGAAGTCACAGTGCTGGTAGATGTGGGATCTCCAGAAAAAGCAGGGACGCAGCAGGGGGAAAGCTCCAAGAGTTCTGAATCTAGAAAAGGAGAGTAGTGAGCACTTTAAATGGACCCATTTGGAGCAGATGCAGCATTGCACTGACCTTACCCCGCCAGGTCACATTTCCAGCGCAAACTGAACAGAGAAAGATGGGACAAGGGTTGGGATAAACGTTGCCGCTCATCAGGGGAAGGAGAAGAATGAGAAGACGGGCAAGAGAAAGGCAGGAAAAGGGAGAAGACAGGCGATCGATTTCAAAGAAGCTGCGTGCCGCCCTTCTGCGTGGCGAGGGGCAGCACGGCGAGAAAATGGTTTGTGTGAGGAAAGTGCCCTGGGCAACTGGTACCCTCGGGAAGGCCAACAGCCATTTCTATCCATCTCAAACGGGGCTGGAGACTGCACTACCACCTTGAGGTGGCTGTTGATTTGTGCAGTTCAATTTACTCGCTATATATACGACAGAAATTTCGCACTTTACTATCCAAAAAAATCGGAGTCAATACGTGTTTTGAGGACGGACAGAAGGTCCGTATTGATGATTAGAGTTAAAGTCAACTCAAAGTCAGAGTTAGTTGAGGATAGAGAAGGAAAATCAACGCTATACGGTGTAATTTGTTGTTGTAAAGGTAGGTTATTGTCGAGAGCTGTAATATGTGGTCATACGATTTAGATCTGAGAAGCATTAGGTTAACTGTTGTAAAAGTGGCTGTAAGTAGAAAAGGAACTTGTAATAACTGTTTGTTTGTTCAAGTGTTTAATTATTTTTTGAATTGTAGTAACGAAATATTTGATTTTCTTACAAGCAATTCGTGTTTTCTAAATTTTTGTTGGTGGGGGTTCCGTGACAAACGCGAAAGTACATTAGGGGTTCCGCGAAGACAAAAAGGTTAAAGAGCACTGCTCTGCATTCAACACGAATTCTAATATCTAAGAAAAACAAACACAGAATAGTTCGGAACAATAAGCTTAAGCGAAGTAGGAAAGTAATAGCAATATATGGAGGTTTTGTCCACTCAAAATGATAAACCGTAGGAGAATGCAGGCTACAGACCAACAAAAGTTAAAAAAAATTGTCAACGGTCGTTTTTTCATTTTTTGTTAGTGGAAGCGGAAACGGTTGACGAAATAGCCGCTTCCACATCCCTGGTGAGCGCTAACACAGTGTGGCCTATATATACATGTTCCTGCATAAAGCTCACAACAAATAGCTCAAACGAGGAAGAACAAGTGTATTGTACTACTTTATATTGCATCATTATTTTGTGCACAAAGGCAAATCTGTTGTGATTTAGGCTTAGCATTTTTATTATTGTGTGGTTTTACACCTGCTTGATGGGACCCCATAAAACCGAAACCAGTTGCTGGTTATTGACATGTTGCACTAGATTGTGGTACTGCACAGTATGATTGTTCTTGAGCAATTATTTTTTATTTTTCTTAATATTACGTATACAATAACTTTAGAATTATGAGATCTAGAAGCAGGTTAATAATCAATTTTCTTAAAAATATTTCTAAGTCATCTAAAATATTGTGTCCAATTTACATCCAGTTGCAGCTTGTAGCATTCAGTTAGAGTTCTTTGCCGAAGATATTACCAAGGGCCTGAAAACCATTTTCAAGCGAGCTTGCATTCACCTCGAGAAAGACTCAACAAATTTTGAGGAGGGTTGATACAATTTTGAGGGGGATGTGGAAAGATAAAGGCAGGCTACCTGCATGGCGATTTTGGAATGTGGTTTAAAAAAACAAGCCACGCATAACAGTAAATAAATCATGTGCCCATAAAACATATTTTTGAGACGTTATGGCTTTCTGCATGAAAGGCTGAAATGATCCAGGAAGGATTCGATTTTCGAATTCTAATGGAATTATTGACATTTTTTCATTTCTTGCTGCGCTAATATTGTGTTGCAACGAATTAAATAAAGTCATTATTCTAAATGGTCGCCTTTCATTGTATTACATTTTAAACATTAATTCACATGTTCTTTGCATGTTCCTTTAACGTTTACATTAACAAAATGGCTTTCCCATAAAACAACATTTCTTTTTCCAGCAAATTGCGCTTTTTTGATTTCTATTTGGTTGATTTTGGGATTCTTTGATCGAACATAGCGAACGTTGTCTACTGTAGAATAGAGACGAAAGCCACCTTCAGTTAATCTATTCATTGAATTGAGTAAATTTATGCAACGTTGCATATATTTTGATCTAGCTAGTGGACCTGGCATGTGGATTTCCATGGCGTATTGGCGAGTGCATTGATATAGACCTGTTCTTTGCAGTTGATCCATAACCTACAAAATAGCGAAATCTCACAAATACCAGCTCCCAAAACAAGAGCAACCAAGTAAAGTGCAATCTTAAGATATGAGAGTTTAATGCTCGCGTAGGTTCCAAGTAATTGTAACTTAGGGAAAGCACATTGCCGTCATTATATTGCTTGTTGCAATCCATGTATGTAGTAGAAATACGCTGTTTTGGCAATACATCATGCAACTTCGCAACGGATTTGAATATATCTGATGACTGCTTCACGACTGGAAGATTGCAGTTTGGTTTCGGTTGAAAGCAACTTCATAGTTCGTGAAAGTTGTGTATAAATTGAAATGAAGAGAAGGAAGGAGATACTACCGTCTATATTTTATTGCCGACTAGTGAAAGTAAGAAAACACAGCTAAGGAATACCACAGGGTGGGTCATAAGTTTCCATACATATTGTATTTTTTTTGTTTTCCAGATATATAGTGTATTTGTTTTTGTTATAATACATACATAGTGTATTTTTTTTGTTTTCCACATACCCTAGAACAGGGGTGGCCAACCGTGGCGCATTCCAGGTTTAAGATTTTTCGGGCAATTTGGGTAAGTGTCCTTTCATCTGGCCGAAAAATTTGTCACTCCAATAACATCTCCAAAAAAAAAAAAGTCCGCACTTGGTTGGCCTCACGTTTGGTGGCATATTTAAGCCAAAAGTGATGGAAAAGGTGCAGCGAAACAGGGGATGACCTTTTTTTTTTTTTTTTTTTTTGGAGATCACCGCTGATTATGGCGTTGTTTTGACTTCAAAGTATAAATATACCACTACACGTTTGTAAGCAATGAAAAGAAATGAATGTTTGTGTGGCGCATCTTGAAGTGAATGTTTGTGTGGCGAAAAATTTTGGCGCATGGACTGAAAAGGTTGGCCACCCCTGCCCTACATTTATGGCGCATCCGACACGGGTTGGTAGAAGAGTTGGCGCTTTGCATAAAAAGCTTGGCCACCCCTGGTCTAGAAGAACAATGTCAAGATCAAGTGAGAATTGTTTGGCTGCGAGTGCCTCTCTATAAATCATGTCATGAGTAAATGTAACTCGTTCCGGATTTGCATGTTCTTTCACTTTTGCAACAAAACCAGCACGCTTGCACACATTGTGCCCATGTGCCATCTGTACAGACTCCAACGCAATTTTTCCATTGTAGACTTGCAGTTGTAAAAAATTCATTAACTTTAAAGAAGATGTCTTCACCTTTGGTGTGACTTTTCAAAGATCGACAAAAAAGCAATTCTTCTTCAACGCTTTCTTCATGTACATACCGCACCTAAAGTAGCAGCTGTGCATTTTTTGATACGTCTGTCGTTTCGTCGAGCTGAATTGCAAACTTTGGACTTTTCTTAAGGCGAATGATTAGCTGCTCAATTTGGTCGTCAATAATTTCAGCAATTCTTCTGGCAACAGTGTCATTAGATAAGGGTATTTTGCGAATATCGTCACCATACTGTTTTCCGTGTACAATTTGTGACATTTTAACAGTTGCAGGGAAAACGATATTTTCACCAAACAAGAAAGGTTTGGTTGATTTTGCTATCAAATAACTGGGTTCATTAGAAGCACGCATATACTCGTATCTCTCATTCACAGCGTAAAAATTTTCTGTAAACCGCTTCTACTTCTTTGAGGACTTGAGAAGTCTTTCAAAATATTGTATTGGCTTGTCTGGAGATTCCGCATGTTTAGTGTTAATATGCCTTTTTAATTTTGAAGATTTCATGCATTTCGCAGACAAAGTTTCATTACAAATTAAGCAAAGAGGTTTTTCCATTCCATCTTTATAACTGTAAGCAAATCCATATTGCAAAAATGAGTCATTATATTTTCTTTTTGACTCATCAACTGTTTTCTTTCTGCTTCTATTGTTACACCATGAATCTACTAAACCTAACCACTGGTCCATAGTGAAATCAATCTTGTAACTGCTTTAAACTTTAGTCTAGCTCTCGGAGTAGTTAGCTTTGGCGAGCTAGCAGCTAGAGTGACGTAATAAAAAAGGTTTCTTCACAAATTAGGCTACTGTGAAATCGCAATGCGAGCAGTAAAGTTACTTTTTTTCCGCTTGTTACAGCAATGACGATGCAACAACGCATCAATTGTTGTGATTGGTTATAATTCATCGTTCTAATTATGATTATTATAACTATCGATTGTAATCATTATAATTCGGTTATAATTCATCGTTATAATTCATCATGACATTAAAAAAGTCCAAGTATTTTGTTCTGGTCATGCAACAACTTCATAGTAGTAGTGTTTGTTGTTGCTGTTGTTGTTTACCCGACCCCTTCCGAGGGATAGGGGCATGGCGGGAGACCATGGAGCCCCAGAAGCCGGGCAACTTCCAAAGGCCTAGACCATAGGCAATAGAGAATCAGAGAATCGCCAAAGAAAATTTTTCGCCACACAAGCATTCATTTGAAGATGCGCCACACAAACATTCATAGCTTTTCATTGCTTACAAACGTGTAGTGGTATATTTATACTTTGAAGTCAAAACAAGGCCATATTCAGCGGTGATCTCCAAAAAAAAAAAAAAAAAAAAAAGTCATATATTTATACTATAAATATATTACTACACGTTTGAGAGCAATGAAAAGCTATGAATGTTTGTGTGGCGCATCTTCAAATGAATGCTTGTGTGGCGAAAAATTTTGGCGCATGGACTGAAAAGGTTGGCCACCCCTGCCCTACATTTATGGCGCATCCGACACGGGTTGGTAGAAGAGTTGGCGCTTTGCATAAAAAGCTTGGCCACCCCTGCCCTAGAAGATGCGTTTGACGAAAGAGCAACGAATTGAAATTATACTGATGGCTGGGTCGGGAAGCAGTCGCATGGTTGCACTGAACTTCAACAGAATACATGGAACGAACATCACACATGACACTGTGGCTAAACTTATTAGCAAGTTTAAGAAAACTGGAAATGTTGCAGATCAACCAAGAAGTGGTCCAAGACGTACGGCCACCGATGAAAACACAACAGCTACGATACTTACAGCGCTTGTACAGAGTCCCAAAAAAAGCACGCGACGGTTGTCTGCAGAAAGTGGTGTCAGCAGATCGAGTATCAGGTGCATTTTAAAAGCAAACAAATGGCATCCATACAAATTGCATATGGCACACCATTTGAGTGAAGATGACCCGGATAGACGCATGGAGTTCTGTGAATGGGCATTAAGTAATGTGAACGAGGATCCAAACTTTTCTACTAAGATTTTGTTTACTGATGAAGCAAATTTTTACGTCAATGGAGAGGTTAATCGGCAAAATCTACGTTATTGGAGTAATGAGAATCCTAAATGGCTGAGTCCGACGAAGATGCAAGGTGCCGGCAAATTGATGGTGTGGGCCGGGATATGGGGAAACAGAATTATTGGACCACTTTTTGTCAGTGAAAATCTTAATGCAGGAAAGTATCTTAATATGTTGCAAGAAGAAATTCTCCCTTCCCTGCTAAACGAGGAAGGTGACTACCCAGTTTACTTCCAGCAAGATGGAGCTCCACCTCATTATGGTATTCAAGTGCGTCGGTTTTTGGATCAGCAGTTTCCGGATGCTTGGATTGGTCGGCGTGGTCCTGTAGAGTGGCCTCCAAGATCTCCAGATCTCTCCCCTCTTGATTTCTATCTTTGGGGGCATTTGAAGTTTATGGTGTATCAGGTAAAGATACAAGACATAAATCACCTAAAAGAGCGAATCACCGACGCCATTAGAAGCATACCTTCAAATGTGCTGATGCGTGTTCATCAACAGTGGGAAACACGGGTTAATATGTGCTTTGAAAACAATGGGAATCATATAGAGCACATTATATAAATAAAAATGGTTTTTCAACATAAAATGTTTATTTTGCCTATGTATGGAAACTTATGGCCCACCCTGTAGTATGCATAAAAATTCCTACAGTGACAGCTTTTTCTGTCTTGAAGGTTTGATTGCTTGCTTTTAGTAACGTTATAAACGAGTCGTTATACTGATCCAACATTTATTTAATATATGTGGCTAACTGTTAAAACATTTTCAGAAAAGATAAACGTGTTCTGTCCTTCGACTGGGATGGATCGTTGGTTTCAGTAAGAACGCCTCATGGCTTTCTCTTTCAATAATATCCTTTTGTTCTTATACTTCGTTTATTCAGGTGCTTCACTGAAAGCTGCTATATTTAAAAAACCAACACTTACCATGTCTTCAAATCCTGTTCCATCTCCTTTGTCCGTATCCACTTTAAGATAATCCAAAACTCTATTTTCATGGCCAAGTTCTTTGATTAATGTTTCTATTATTAATAGTTTAATTAAACAAGATGACGTTGAATTCTTCTACTTCAAATAGCAATCTATTCGTTTTTTAATGGTAGTAGGACCTTGCTTTTTGGGAGATTGAAATGCTCAATTATACTCATATAGGTCCAGCGAGAGGGGCAAAAAACGTACTCTTTTCGCTCAATGTTCTTGAACCCGGTTCCTATACATTGCACATATTTGTGCAGAGTTTTTTCGATGTTTCCTCAAACTTAGAGTTTTGTCTATTAACTTTTCCTTATTTTGTCATTACCGAAGAACGCAATTACTCTGTTTAAGCTACTTTTAAATTTATGAAATAGGTAGGCTAATAAGTCGTAAAAAAACAATTTCATGAACCTATATAGGTAAAATTTACCTGGAAAGCTATGAAAAACTGGACTGAAGTATCATAACTGTGGTCATATTTTCAATTTTAGAATACGAAAAAATTTTGAAATCTTTTGCTACCTTCTTCCAAGCGTTTTTCGGTTGTAGCGCTGTTGGTTAATTTTCAGATTTTAGTATGGCAAAATAGCTGAATACAATGCTTGCTTTCAAAACACCAAGCTGTCAGGCATTATGTTGCGTTTGCAACATAGTCAAGTGGATTAAAGTGCGGTCATATGGTGACAATGATTGCATGTCCGACGTTGGTACAGTAGCCTACATTCAAATCGCATGATGAAGTTGTAGTGTTTTTAAGTAAGGTACTGTATGGAGACCAATTTTCCGTGTTTGACTGCATTGCCTAATTGGGTAAAAAGGCGCTGTGCCATCTATAGGTATTGTAATATCTTCGAAATAGGTTTAAACAAGTAGTTTTATTTCACTTAAGCTTATTTATAGGAAAAGAATTTGCTGTGACCGGCGACACGACTACATAACTCATATCGCAGCTAATAGAGCTCATGCAGATATTGAATTCCCGATCTCTATCGCCTACGAGCTCGAAACTATTACTAACATCCGTACTCAATGTTCTCATTTTCCATCCTTTAAATCCATGATCGTTATCCTCATCAGCGATGCCGATCGGATGGAATACGACTCCCGATTCTCGCACTGTGCCTTCAGCTAAGTTCATTGCTTTGAAAACAACAAAATAAATTAGTGTATTCTCTATATTTCTAGCATCTGTACTATGAAGCAGAGTTCTGTCTGTGGGTGAGAGAGTGCGTTAGTGCGTTCGCTTTGGCGTACACACATGAAACTGGGCACGATTAATCAATGCTTTGAGGTGAGTGCCAAAAAGGGGTTTGGTGACGTCAGAACAAAAGGTAATTTTTTAAAAATTGCATTTCTTGACGGAAAAAGCGATTTTTTTGCTCGAACAAAGCCAGCTTCCAACTTACCAACTGGCAAAAATTTTATAGCTTTACAGGTGAAGATGACGCAACAATTAACGCTTGATTACAGATTTTATTTTCTTCATTACTTTAATAGATGACGACAGTAGAAACGCGGTTATAAGCTTTTGCTGGAGATATTAACAATCTGCCTCTGATCAAAAAATTTTGCGACAATTTGAGCTTTTTTGACGGTGTTGATGGTTTTTCTAATTTCAGGCATTCTTTTCCCCTCCTTTTCTTTTAAGCATGCTTTTTTCCTTTCTTTTCTTGAGCGCTTCAATTGTTGCTTGTCAGCGAAACTAAAAGCACCTGTGTCAGCAAATCTGAAGGCCATTGCAAACTTTTAAGACCGATGGATTACATAGCTTTATCTTTCAACCGAACTAACCAAACCCCTTCCCCTATCATGTTCTGCGCGTTGTCTTATCGCTTAACAGAAAACAGTATTTTAATAAATAAATAGCTAAGTATGTGCAAATACTTGGTCGGTGGTTTATTCATTTAAGCCAATGGTTCCCAAACTGTGGTACGCGTACCACTAGTGATATCTATAGTCTGTCAGGTGGTTCGCGAGCAACTTACTTAGGTTGATAAGCTACAACAATAAATATTTAAAATTGAAAATACTTTAAAAATTACTATTGTTTTTATTTGGGCTTTACACGCCAATACAAAGGCCAATTGTCTAATAAATAAAATGAATATAAAGTTGGTTTGAGCTGTAAGGTCAACTGCTGGTTGCAGTAAAATTGTAGCCTATTTATTCATTTTACATTTGTTTGAAACTAATTTTTATATAGTTAGAAATAGTCGAGGTGATATAAAATATTTAGCTGAATACTTATAATCGCCAAATTAAAATTTGTTTAAACCTTATTAATATTTAGTTGAAAATATGAAATTTTTTCGAAATGCCAAAGCGAAAGTACTGTCCAACGAACATAACGTATGGATTCATAGCCACGGGGAACGAGGGAGAATCTCTGCCACATTGTGTAATTCGTATGAAGAAACTTTCTAATTCGCCTATGAAGCCAAGTCTCCTCAAGCGTCACTTGTGAAAAATCATGTTAAAGTGAAAGACAAGACGAGAGTTACTTCCTTCGACTTGGAGAAAATGCAAAAAGACAACGTCTAGAAAAGACTGGTGTGATTTACCAGAAAAAGAAGGGTGTTGCCAAAGCATCGTAAAAAGTTGCTCTCGTAGTAGCTAAAAACATGAAGGCACATACCATTGGCGAGTCTATGGTACTGCCAGCAGCAAAGATTTGGTTAAAAACGTAATTGGAGTGGAGGCGGCTGCGAAGCTAAAAACTGTATCCCTCTCTAACAACACGGTTGAAAATCGAATAGAGGAGATGTCCATCGATATTGCTGACCAAGTGATTTCCGGTGTGAAAAACTCAAACTTTGGGTTTTCTATGCAACTGGACGAATCGACGGACATAACAAACAATGCTCAATTACTCGACTATGTTCGCTATACTACTCAAGACAATGATGTCAAAACTGAGTTGCTGATGAGCGAGGAACTTTCCAGCACAACAAAAGAAAAGGATGTTTTTGAGGTTTTGGACAATTTTTTCAAACAGAATGAACTAGATTGGAAAAAGTTGACTGGCTGTACAACCGACGGGGCTCTCTCCATGCTGGAACCTAAATCTGGGTTTACAACTTATGTGAAAACTTGTTTCGTCAAACGCAACCATTAATTATTGCTTCATACATAGATTTGCCCTTAGTGCGAAGATGCTTCCTGAGTGAATGCTATTTATGTTTGAAGCGAGTTATCAAACTGATAAATTTTGTAAAAACATCTGCCGTAAATACCCGGTTGTTTAAGCGACTTTGCGAAGATTATGGCTCCAAAAGTACCTGTCTTCTCTATTACACGGAAGTGCACTGGCTCTCCAGAAGTAATGCGACAAGGCGTTTTTTTGAACTGCGGGATAAACTACTTCAATTTTTCAAAGAAAAGAATCACAATTTTCAGGCAGATCTTGAGTGTAGGGAGTTTGTTGCAAGATTGGCCTATTTATCCGACATTTTTGAAGTTCTAGACAACTTCGATATGTCGTTCCAAGGTTCCAACGAAACTTTATCTGAGTATATTTCAAAGCTGGAAGCGTTCGTCTGTAAGCTGGTCCTTTGGATTGAGAACGTGAAGAACAAAAGTAGACAATGTTCAAACTCCTCACCTCGGTTGAGGACAAACCTAATGATAAAATTTTCTGAAGAAATTGTCTGCCATTTTTCGCAACTAAAAAAGGAGTTGATGCATTACTTTCCTGACCATACATCTTGCGCTTATTCCATCAACCCATTCTTCGTCAATTTAACCGATCTGCCTGTGGGGACTGGAGAACAAGTAGAGCTAATAGAAATTCAAACTGATGAGGCAGCAAAGATTAAGCTTAAGAAATGCAGCTGTCCTATAAATTTCTGGCTGAGCATGAAGTCATTGTACCCAAACCTAGACACTCACGCAGTATTGATTTTTTCGCCAACGTGGGAATGCGAGCAGGGGTTCTCGGCTTTCAATGAGCATAAAATCGAAAATCCGAAACCGCCTTGCTGCCCCTGGGCATGATTTTAGATGCGCTGTAAGCAAAGTTATTTCTCGAATTGATCAATTAGTGGAGAAAAAACAACTACATTTTTCTCGTTAAAACTGTTATTGTGTTTTCAGTCATTTTTCAGTTTTTTTTCAACTCTGGGCTGATGCTAGTTTAATAAAAACATTGTTAATGTATATTTCTGAGCTATTCAATGATCCGAATGTAAGTGGTACGAAAACATAGTACAAAATCTTCTAATAGTGCGCGAGTTGAAAAAGTTTGGGAAACACTGATTTAAGCCATAACACAATCCATTGTCGGCCAATTTGAGATTTTAATGATCTATTACCTTATTCATGTATTTAATGAAACGAACAAATAAAAGTTTGTGAGTTATTGGTCGTTGAGTAAGTGCAATTTTAATTAAATAGTAGGGAGGCTAGATTTAGGGGCATAGTCAATTAAATAAAAAGTTTGGGAGAAGATCCAAACAAACATGTCAGCATATCTATATCACAGTGTGAAATCGCACCTTCAGAGGCTATAAAAAAAACACTAACTGTATGCCATCGTGCACTTGAAATCGCACATATGCAGAAAAATTTCTTGCTTAAAAATTGGCTGAAAATGCTTTCGATATAGGGGCTACATATCAAGGTCGAAGCATGGCTCATTCAGCGTCTTGTGCAAGAAGCGGGGCAAGTGCAAGCCAGTGACTTAAAAACCCTTTGGAGGATATTAAAAAAAAACTCCAAGTATCTGATATAAAAATTGCACCGGAGCAGGAAAACCATTTTGATCAAAAATAGCTAAGTAAGTCCATCGAGGTCAGGGCTGAACATTTCGGACGAGGCATGGCCATGGCCTTCTTTCCTGCCCAAGCGTACCCTTGGGCGCTCAAAGGACTATGCCATGGCCAGTTAGAAATCAAGGCCTTGAGCGATGATTATGACGTCACTGCATCTGGTCATTGTCTTGACAGTTAGCAAATGAAGATAAACCTAGCAAACTGCATGTTTGCTAAGTGCATCGCTAGCCTCTTGCATTACTATACGATAAACCAAACCGGCGCGATGATGTAGTGGTTAGAGCGTCCGCTTTTAGCCGGTAGACCTGGAGTTCATTTCCCAAGTCGAGTCATACCAAAAGACTTCAAAAAATGGTATTCACAGCTTCCCTGCTTGGCGCTTAGCAAAATAGGGATAGTGTGGAGAACAAACCGGCAAGCTTTCCTGTTGTGTACTTGCGCAAGACATTCAACGGGATGCCTCCGTCTTTATGTGGCAGACAGATGGTGGGGCCAAGCAGTCTACCCGTCGTGGTGGCCCAGCCTGACGAAAGACATGCAAACCGAGCATGAGCTCATACGCGTGAATGAATACGATTAGCCTAGTTTCGCACGAAAAGCGCTGTGCAAAAACAAACGCTTTCCCAGTAGTTAGTGAAACTGTTAGTTCCATAGTTGTATACTGTTCAGGAATGAGTAAAATTATCAGTTGGAAAAAAGTAAATTTTAAGAAAAGTTCGGTCAATTCAATATTAAAAAGTGCTCCGAACTATTACCTAAATTTTGTTGCATCATGAAGGAAAGTTTCTTACAATAGTAAAAGGAGCTTCTTTATGAGTAGTTTCCAACTTTCAAGTTGAAATAACTGCAGTTAAATGAATTTCGTGTATGTGTTAATTTTGATTGAAATCTAGAACTGTAGTCTTAAGATTTAAGCTGTTGTGAGCATCGGCAAATGAAACTTACCGTGAAATTATTGAGAAAAATGAGTGTCACTTTTGGATTTAGTGGTGCAAAATACTCCTAATTCAGTTAGAAAATTATAGACAACTTTCAACTTGATTTTTTTGTGAACCAGTGTTATCAGTTATTTGGTTTTGGACAAAACGACGGAAATTGAGTAGTTTTATGAAGCAAATTCCCAACGTTTGTCAGCCATGAACAATATTAACAGCACTGGAATCAGAAATCATGTTTTACGGCCATGAAAACAAACTTGCTAATGAACATGAACTTGGGGATTTGGTTAAAATGACAGTGTGGGCATGTTCGAATATTACACTGAACAATTTTCGCTTTTAAGAAAAACAATGAAGTACAGTAAATTGTTTAATCAAACAGCGAAAACTTAAAATCTAAACATGCGATAAGACATGCTTTTATAGTACTAGTGTCGCAAAGGCGCACTTGCACTTTTGTTTTCCTGCGTACTTGATATTTTGTCCAAAAGATTTTGGCTGCTTTGGTATATTTTCTTGAATTTTTGAATTAAATTTTGTTAAGGTCAATTACTGATTACAGTATTCCCTCGCTACTTCGCGGTTCAAGTTTCGCGGGTTGATTGCATCGCGGATTTTCAAAAATATTTATCAAAAAATAAAAATTCAAAAATAGCGCCATATCGCTGATTGACTGCGCATCATCACGTCATTCTCGTTCGCGCTGTTGACTGTGTCTCGCGTATCTTAGTGATGTGCTTGCAATTAACTTTTCGTTAAGCCCTTCCAATGCCGCCTAAGCGCCGTGCCCCTACGAAGGATTACTTTAGTGAGCTTGTAGCAACTCAGCAACTTCAACTACAAACTGCAAACTGAAAGTCAACAACAACACTTGGCTATATATATGGAACGCCATCTACGTTCAGTAGCTATCATGACAGAAGTGACTAGTCGCCACATGGAGTGCATTTATTTTAACTTGGACTACAGTCAGATGACTGCCGATACGCAACAATGGTGGCCCCGCGAAGAAGCTACATCCTTCCAATGTAGTTGGACGGCAGTGTCTTCAGTCAAGCAGCACAAGCCAACGTCCAGACCGCCTTCCAATTGAAGTCTTGGCGGGAATCTCACTTATTTCGGCCATCAAGCCTCAATCCCTCAACGTTGGTGGGGAAGCCATGTTGCGACCTCAGCAACTTCCTTGTTCCTTACGCACGTCTCCGCTCGCTGCGCGTGCTTGAGGAAGGAAATTGAGTAGCAACTTCAACTACAAACCACAAGTAGAAAGTCGCCAACAACACCTGCATTTATATATGGATCGCTATCTATGACCAGAAGCTATGATGATAAAAGTGACTAGTCGCCACTTGGAGTGCACTCATTTTAACGCGGATTACAGTCGGATGCCCCCAAGAGGAAGATGATGACTATCAGTAAAAGGTCAAACTTGTAATCGGATTAAATAAAACAGAAAATATTTCTAAAATTTCGTGTTCTTTTTCCATCAGTTCTCACAAAAGAAGGTTTTCATGAATATTGGTTTCAAAGGCACCGGGAATTCTAAATTCCCGACACTTCGCGGTTTTTCACTTATCGCAATGGGTTCTGGTCCCCATTAATCGCTATAAACGAAGGAACACTGTATTTTCATTTATTGCTCAACTGCGGTATAGTTTGGGTCGAAATATTAGGATACATAATTTTTACGACAGCAGCAGGACATTGTTGTTATTAATATACAATATGATTCGTAAAGAATACGCCAAAATCATTACGCTTTTTTTCAGTTCTGTAGGGTTTTAGTAGACTGAATCAGTGGCTATTTGATAAAGTAGTTGTCTAACTTTGCTTGGGTATCAATTTCACCGCTATGGCAAGTAATCCTTCGAACGCCGTCGAATTGTGCGAAGATCGCATTTTTGTTAAAACTTGAAATAGCGACTTTTCAACAGAAGGCGTTTTGTGGGCTTGAGTTCGCGAAAACAAACGTCATCATCGTGGTGCAGCATGATTTCAAAACAGAATTCGGTATAGATCCACCTCATCGTGAGAGCATTCGACTGCGTGTTAGACAGTTTAAACAGAGTTGATGTCTGCGCAAGAAAAGAGTCTTGGAAGACCACGTGTTTCAGAGGACCAAGTGGAAAAGATTCACGATACATTTAAGACGAGCCAACGTAAGTCTACGCTTCGATCAAGTCGTCAGCTTGAGATTCCTTAAACCACTGTCTGGCGTGAGTCAAAAAGACGATTACACATGAAACAATACAAACTATGCCTCGTCCCAGCGTTTACAAATGAAAACAAAGTGATGCGAAGGACATTTTGTGAGTCAATGCTGGAGATGGTGGAAGATAACGAAACCCTCTTTTCACGTTTAGTTTTTAGTAACGAAGCGACTTTCCAATTGAATGGCAAAGCCAGCACTCACAATGTGCACATTTGGGAAACACATTAGCCACACTAAGCAGTTGAGCATCAAAGTGATTTCCCTAAAGTGAACGTCTTCTGTACTGTGCCTCAAAGATCTATGGTTCCTTTTTCTTCGAAGAAAACACCGTTACAGGACCAGCCTATCTCAAAATGCTCCAAAAACTGTCTATTCACGTTACTGCAAGCAGATTCGAATGGCTTCATTTTTCAACAAGATGGAGCACCGCTACATTGGCATCTTGGGGTTCGAGTTTACCTGAATATAGACGTGAATGGATTGGTAGGAGAGGTGGTAAAGACCTCACTCACTGGGCTTGGCTTTTCAGATCCCCTGACCTCACTGTGTGTGACTTTTTCTTGTTGGGTTATGTTAAAGACAGAGCATACGGTATGTTCCACCTCTTCCACAAAAAATATCAATGATATCAAAGATCGAACAACAGTTGCAATCAACACGATGGACCACGACATGCTGAGGCGCGTTTGGGAGGAATTCTCATGTCGGTTTGATGTTGTCCGTGCTGCCGGTGATGGCCACATTGAGCACTTGCAAAACATGATATAAAACTTGAATGTATCTACAACACATGTGTTCAAGCTAAAGTTTTGTAGTGCTTTTGTTTTTGACAAATAGCGTGGTGATTTTGACATAGTCTTTTTAAAACACCCTGTATGTTTTATCAGTTTAAAGCATAGCACCTGATTTTGTTTTTACCAGGGCTATAACAGCAAAAAAATAATTCGACACAAAAACTATCTTATTTTAATTCAGCAAATATGTATGCAACGAACTAAATACGCTTGCTTTTCGTTGTTTGTTATTTCACATGATATTAACTAGTCTAATCTGTATGTAGTACATTACAGTTTAATAGTTTATTCATGAAAATATCGCCCTTGTGACATTGATGAGTTTTATTCAATTTGTAGTTTTGACAACTGTTTCAATGGCCCAGACCTGCAGTGCTGAGTATTAATTTGGTGGCTATATTTAAAAGCTCGTGCCCAATAGCGAGGTAATTATTTTATAGTTTTGTTCAACCTATTTTTGATTAATACAGGCCGATGTAAAGTAACACTACGCTGCTGTTGTTTTTATAGAAACCATTCCAACATCCCGAATTTTATGATTGGCGTTCTTTGTGATCTTATTTTTTTGTATTTTTTTGTATTTGTTCATATTTATCCTCCATTCACGAGAAAGCGAATTGTATCGCTATATTTTGGACGGGACGTCCGCACTCGCTTGGGAGTTGCCATTTTTGAGGTGTCTGGGCCATCTGTCTTCCACATAAAGACGGAGGCGACCCGTTAAGTGTCTTGCCCAAGGACACAACAAGCGAACTTGCCGGCTTGTTCTCTACAACCTCCCATAAATGCCGAGCGCCAAGCAGGGAAGCTGTGGATACCATTTTTTAAAGTCTTTTGGTATGACTCAACAAGGGGAATGAATCCCTAGTCTACCGACTGCGAAGCGGACGCTCTAACCACTACACCACCGCGCCGGCTACTACAATACTTTTATCTGTCGCGAATTGCAATATATTGATCGGCTTTGATCTTTGTGAGATAGAGGATCTTGTTCGCAAGAGATAAGTCGAAGTTCGCTGGGAAGGGAACGCGTTTCAGCTAAAGCAAGCTAAGCTAATTAGCCTACGTGTCGCTGTTGAGTAACAAAAGCATAATTTTAATTTTGTAAAAACTGCAGCACTTTTTATCAATAGGTGAGGTTAGTGTAATTGTAGTGGAAGTGCATTGGGAAAAGACGATTTACCAGGTCATTTCCAATACCTCAAACGAAAATGTAGCATCCTAACAAAAGTGGGTCTACTATATCAGTGTTTCTCAACCGCTGGTCCCGATAAATGCATTCTAACTAGCCGGCCCAACCGGCCTCACCTACAGGGCCCACGACGGTAACGTCGAGATAAACGGCATCGGTTAAGCCGGCTTCACCCAGTGGATAGCTGTGAAAAACACTAATAAAAAGTTAATACTTTTCACATAGCCAAATTTCCTTCTAAAGCAAAAATATCTTTCTTTGAAATGCAATCATTCAATAAAAAGATTATGGGGTTGCAAATAGCCACGACATATCTACCAAGTTGATAGAGTCTCTAGCAACAATTTATTTGCCCTGTTTTCACTATAGGCGTCCTTAAACTACGCTCGTAAACAAACTTTATTAGTTCAATTAAGCGAGTGCTTGAAAGCATATCAAAGATGTGGTAGCATATCAAAGATGTAGTAGCATGTGGGCACATTTGCTTTCCCACTAACAAAGTAAAGTTGGTCTCACTCATCTAATCGAAAATTGATATGATACTTAGTCCCGATCGCGTTTGCAGGCAGATGTGAGAATGTCAGGAAGGCGGTACATGCACGTGGGCTTGTCAGTTTGCATTTTCTAACACCCAATGTGCTTGCATCAAGAGATCGATACTGTGCTACGATAGTAGAGCGGTTTTACGCCTGTTCTACGGTGAAGGGCGGCCGCGAGAGCCCGGCTTGGGTTTGTTAAACCCATCCGAAATAGACTGAGAAAGGAACAGAATTTGATCGAGGGTAGACCGTCTAAGGCGGAAACCGGCCTCGCGGGGAGAGAGAATAAAGTTAGATTCCAGAAAGAAGAGTGGACGAGATAGAATGATGCATTCAAAAAGTTTTGAGATGCAGGAGGTGAGAGAGATAGGCCGGATGGAAGCAGAAGAGTCCAGAGGCTTTCCCATCTTGTGGATGAAAATAATAGAAGATGTCTTCCAGATGAAGGAAAGGAATGCAGCGACCAAGAAACATTGAAGAAGTGTATGAGAAAAAAATCCTACAGCAGGGAAGGTGATTTAGCATGGAATAAGCAACTTTGTCTGGACCAGTGGCAGTGGGAAGAAGAGGTTTGTGGAAGCTGTGAGAAATTCATCGGAAGGGGAGACAGAAAGAGGTATGAGACTCCTCAGGGCACGTGGCTTGGCGGAGCTTAGACAGGTAACCTCTGACTCTGGTAGGCAAGACCTTCATCTGGGAAACAGAAAAGTGGCATCTCAAGTAATCGGCAAAGACCAATGCCAAGTCCCTGGAAGAGGAATAGTTGGTAAAGTTAGGGGATGAGGAAGGTGAGGAAGAAGAGCCAGCGACAGAACGAAGGAGAGAGTATACAGATTTAGGGTCAGATTTTGGAGATAGAGATAAGCATGTCGTTTGCCATGCTTCAGCCTTGGTTTTAGCGTTGACAGTCGAGACATGTCGGGAAGCGGAGAAGTAAGCCTGTTGATCTTCGTCACTTCTATGAGCGGCAGCAAAAGCATCGTCTTTTGCTTACCGCATCTTCCACTTTAGGAGACCACTAGGCTTGAGATTGGCGTCTGACGCAGCTAAAAGAAATGGAATATTTGCCCGTAATCAGTGTCAGAGAGATAAAGAGAGCAGTAGCAGAAGAAAGAGAGAGAGGCGTATTCCTCTGCAGAAAGACAGTGAAAGTCGAAGTAAAAAGCAAAGTCATCACAACGAGCTTTCTGAAAATTGAAGTAAGGGGTAGTTCGTAGGGACGGAAGAGCGGAGAAAGAGGGTCGGTTAGTAGAATTGATAGGTGATCAGACCCAAGTTCTGAAGCGCCTCCCAGGAGGAAGCTAGGGCGAGAGAGGAAGGAGCAAAGGAAATGTCAGTGGAAGAGCGACTGCCAGAGGAGCGATGGAGAAGAGTTGGCGTGTCGGAGTCATTGAGAAGGAGGTTAGAGGAGATGACCCAATTGAATATTTCCTCTCCACGGGGGTCGGAAGTACCTTTTGAGTTCCAGAGGGGGTGATGGCAGTTGAAATTCCCCAGGATGAAGAGATTTTTGGAGGAGGGAAAAATGGAGGACAAAAGAAGTCGTTTCTGTAAACCGTCGAAGACGAGCGAATGGGTGGAGCATAAACATAAAGAAAAGAGTGCGAGGAAAAATTGTTTAGTGATATGGTGACCCCTACATAATCAGAGTAGGTCAAGCGAAGAGAGAGAGAAAAGGTAGAAAGTTCAGAGAAGGATAGGCCCTATATGACGAAAATGATGACGCCACCGCTAGTGTGCGAGTTATCGGGAGAAAAAATCTCGGTAGCAAAAGTGCTGATCCTACCAGGCAGCATTGTGACATCGAAGAGCGAATGTAAAGCTTGCAGATAAAAAGAAAAGAAACATGCTCTCAAGGCTTAAAATGCTTAAAAAAATCCTTTGTTGCATCGTCAATTGAGTTTTAATTGATCTAGAGTTATTTTTATCAAAAACACCTTGTAAATATCTCTCGAAAAAGCTTTTAATTGCGGTTCTACAAGATGTAGTTATTGAGAAAATACAGGAAACAAATTGAGCAATTAAGCATTGACTGTGGCCTCATTTTGGACTCAAAATTATGAATTTCTTTATTAGTAAGTTGGGTGCTGGCTTTCGTTTTACCAACAAAAGGTATTCCTTTGTCAAGAAATGCAAAGTAAAAAATTATCTTTAATTATGAGGTCATCGTGACGTTATCAACGCCCTTAAGACACTCGTCTTGGGATGGTGATTAATCCTGCCAAGTTTGGTATTGGTGCATCTTGTAGTTTTGGAGGAATTGAAACGCATAGTCATACACAGAGACAGACAGACAGAAAGAACTGCGCTTTGGTAGTATACTAGCCCACTTCGCTGGCGTCGCCCGGTAGAGCCTCCATCAGTAACGCCGGGATTAAGTATTTCGGTTCAGCTGGCTACGCCGGCATCACCCTTTGGGCTCTTGCGTAAACAGTAACGAAAGATTGATGAATTTTATGCACTTCCACAATTCCCGTACACGTAATGGCGATCAACTCATTCTTTTTTATCAAGACTGGCAACGCTCACAAAGAAAGAATGCTGTCACAAACTATCACTTATACTTTTAGAAAAGGTAAGAGGGCATCAAAACACAGTCGAAAACAATTTTAAAGTTCTTGAAAAAGCGATTTAATAGTAAAAAACCACAAAAGTGGTAGTTACAGGGAACAGCAAGCAACTACTTTCAAGGTTACATCAAGGTTTACAAAAGCCATGTCATGCTGATATGGATGACATAGAAAAAAGTAAAATGCAAAAAGGAGACTTCGTGCGCGAGAACGATAAAAAGTACTTGGAGCTAGGTTTTGCTAATGCTCCTAGCATTGAAAAAGTACCTTGTTCCATGTGATTAGTCTGCGTCAAAATTCTTTCACGTGAGTCAATGAAGCTTTAAAAGCTTATTCGATATTTCCACTGGCACCATCAAAACCTCTTCGGAAAATCGAGAGCTTATTTTAGATTACTCAGTCAAATTGAAAATCAATGAATTTAAATACAAAAGGGGACAGCAGCCGATTAAACCCTTCCCAAAACTTCTTATTTAATTGCTCTCCAAATAAGCAAGACTAAAAATCTTTCACAATTGGAGAAGAATTAGTAAAACAGCAGCAAGAAAGATTTTAAGTTCAGAAGCAGCTCAGAAACCTGAAGGTATACTGCTTTCAAATGGTTCAGTTCAAAGGGAAATATTGGATGAGGCAATGGACGTTAAAGATAAAGTTTCAGGACAGGTAAAGAAATCGAAATACTAAGCTGTACAGCTTGATGGGACAACAGATTTGAGCAACTGGGCCATTCTTATTTCCTCAACTCTATGTGAAATGATGACAGTTTTGAGGAAAAACTTTTTTTGATATTATGAAGAAAAGTTATTTTCTCAAAAGCAAAAGCCTCCAACATACTTCAGATATGTTGACGACACGTTTGCCATCTTCGATCACGAAGCTGAAGCAGATGAATTTCTGACCAAACTTAACTGCCTTCATCCGTCCCTCAAATTTGCCTTTGAAAAAGAGAAAGGGAAATGTCTACCGTTTCTTGATGTCTACGTCGAAAGAACAGATGTTGGCTTGGAGATCAGTGTATACCGGAAACCCACTTTCACTGGCCAGTATTTGCGTTGGGAGTCCTTTAGTCCTCTCAAACGCAAAATAAGTCTAATATCTACATTGGTGCATCGAGCTCTAGTGATTTGTACCAAGCGTAGACTTAATAAAGAAATAGAACAGATCAAGAAGATATTACTGGACAATGGCTATCCTAAAAACGTCATCAACACTCAGATCACCAAGAAAATTGCTCAGTTCTCTACCCTTAAGCGATTTGGCCCAGAAAAGTGTCCTGTGTACTTGAGGGTCCCTTGGACAGGTAAGCCACCTACAAACTTGGAAAAAGAAGTCAAAACCGCCCTTGAAAGCTGCTATGGTCCCGTCAGCACCCGCTTGGTTTTTACGTCTAAGCGCATGCTGCCTGTGGCCCGCAAGGATGTTCTACCTGCCATTCAGAAAAGTTTTGTCATATATGATTACAAGTACAACTGTGATAGTCGGTACGTAGGGCGAACATCTCAACGACTACAGGATCGCATCAAGCAACATGTCCCGCAATGGTTAAGACAGCAATTGGCTCGTCCACGCCGATCTCAACCACACAGATCGTGCAAACGAACCGACACCAAACCGGATTGTGACTCCGCCATTGGTCAGCATCTTTTAGATAATGATCGATGCGCATTAAACTATGATGATAAGCGGTTTTCAATCCTCGCCGCAGCGCGCAGCTCTTTCCATCTTAATCTTTTAGAGGCTACTTATATCAAGACCCGACGCCCGGTGATATGCAGACAGAAAGAGTTTGTTTACACTCTTAAACTCTTTCGATAATCGTGGCATTTGGCCTCCTGCTGCGCCTTCTCTAACTTTCGCAATTGCGAAATCTTTCTTTGGCGCGCTTTGCAATACTAGCGCTATCATTGGCTTGTCTTGATTGCGTAACATCCAAATTGTTCACATAAAACACTTATTCACTCTAGAATTTCCCTTTTGACGCGATACCGCCACTGATGAGAGCGTCACGAAAAGCTTATGGCTCAAACAGCTTTTTTCAAAGCTATATTAAAAAACTTTTTTGTTGCTTCAAATTACCAGGACGAAAAACCAGCTCGAAAATATTTGAGTCGCTAAGTAACTATTTGCAAGGGCCAGGCTTTGACTGAGGAGAAGGTATTGTGCTGATGGGGCTGCTAGCGTAATTGGTTGTTATGCGGGTGTAACTGCAAAGATAAGAGAAGTTGTAAACAAAGATCTGCTATCTACTACCACCATAATTTACGGGAAACACTTAGTTGCGAAGAAACTGTCTCCTGAATTAAACAACCTAATGAACCGCGCAGTAAAGATTGTCGATGATATTCGTGGCCGAGCACTGCACTCCAGGCTCTTTGAGGCACTGTGTGGGAGACAGGGTTCACAATATCACCATCTCTTATTTCATGCAGACGTAAGACGCCTTTCAAGAGCAAGTGTTCTTACGCGTCTTTTCGAGTTGACCAAAAAAGCAAGTTAGTTTTTACACGAAAAAAATTCTCCAATTTTTATCCGATGAGGTGTGGCCAGGCAAGCTTGCATACTTAGCAGGTACAGTTAGCCTCTTGAACGACCTTAATAGTGCTCTTCGAAGTTATTGTACCAACATAGTTACATTGCGCAACAAAATGGATGCTGTCAAAAAGAAGGTGGTGTTTTGGAACAGTCATGTACAGAAAGGCGATATCGATATGCTTCCATGTTTGCAAGGCTTTGTGACAAGTGCCTGTCTTAACAAAAAATAGTTACTTGCTATTATAAGTCAGCACTTAAAAGAGCTAGCCATTAGTTTTGGCCATTATTTACCGAAAAATGCAGATTCAGGAAAAACTTTTGGATGGTTAATTATTTTACTAAGTATATTACTGTATTTGATGCAAACCTAATGCAACTGAAAAAGAATCGCGTTTGAACTCTCCTGCAATGCCACATTGACACCAGGGATGCGGAAGCGGTGGAAGCGGTCCTTTTTCTGTGGAAGCGGAAACGGAAGCGCGAAAAATCTACCGCTTCCGCTTCCACATAGGAGGGAAGAATGGAAAGAGAAAAGAAATTGGTTCTGCTATCCTTCGTAGAAGAACGAATAGGGAGAGCATAAGCATTAAGAAATGAGAGCGAGGAGGAGTCGTTTGGAGAGATGTTGACCTCTACATAATCAGAGTAGGGGCCAAGCAAAGAAAGAGAGGAGGTAGAAAGCTCAGAGAAGAATAAGCCCTGCTTGACGAAAATGATGACGCCACCGCTAGCGTCTGCGACATCAGTAGAAAAAATGCCAGATCGGGAGTGGGTGCCATCAGATCGCAGAGCAGAGAATCCAGGGATCTGAACAGAGGAAGATAAATTAAGGTTAGATTCCTGGATATATATAAAGTCAATGGGATGAGACGAAATAAAGTGTAGTAGTTTAGTGCTCCTGGCTTGAAGACCCCCAGCATTCCATTGAAGAACCCTGAGAGAGTTAGGGAGGGGAAGAGAAATAGGAAGTAGAGAGAAACAACCAGGAGCATGAGGCGGTGGTGAGGGTGCAGAGGGAGAAGATACGAAGTGGGCAGAAAAAGGATAAAAAGTTTGAAAGTGAGGGTGGGGTGAAAGTGTTGCATTAGCAGAAGGGGGCCAGATTGAGCAATGAAGGTATACCAGATGGAGGAGTCCGAGGAGGAAGGCACAGTGCTGGTAGGTAGAATCTCAAAGCTGGTAGAATCTCAAAAAAAGGAGGGAGGGCAGCTCCAGGTGTGAGAGCTGCCAAGAGTTCTGAATCTAGAAAATGAGAGTAGTGAGCACTTTAAATGAACTTAATTAGAGCATGTGCAGCATTGCACTAATCTACCCCGCCAGGTCACATTTCCAGCGCACACTAAATAGAGAAAGACAGGGCAAGGGCTAGGATGAACGTTGCCGCTCATCAGGGGAAGGAGAAGAATGAGAAGACGGGCAAGAGAAAGGCAGGAGTAAAGAGAAGACAGGCCAATTTCAAAGAGGCTGCGTGCTACCCTTCTGCGGTCGTTCAGGGGGCAGCACGGCGAAAAATGGTTTGTGTGAGGGCAGTGCCCGGGGTAACTGGGACCCTTGGGAAGGCCAACAGCCCTTTTGGCCCAACCCAAACGGGGTCGGGGACTTCACCACCACGTTGAGGCGGCTGTTGATTGGTGCAGTTCAATTCTGCTCGCTTTGCATGTACGTATATACTGTATATACGACAGAAATTTCGCACTTCACTATCCAAAAAGATTAGAGTCAATGCGTGCTTTGAGGAAGGACAGAAAGTCCGTATTGATGATTAGAGTTAAAGTCAACTCAAAGTCAGAGCTAGTTGAGGATAGAGAGGGAAAATCAGCGCTATACGATGTAATTTGTTGTTGTGACGACAGGTTATTGTCGAGAGCTGTAATATGGAATCATACAGTTTAGATCTGAGAAGCATTAAGTTAACTGTTGTAAAAGTAGTTGTAAGTAGTGAAGGAACTTGTAATAACTGTCTATTTGTTATAGTGTTTGATTATTTTTTGAATTGTAGTAACAAAATATTTGATTTTCTTGCAAGCAGTTCGGGATTTTTTAATTTTTGTTAGTGGGGGTTCCGTGACAAACGCGAAAGTACATTAGGGGCTTCGCGATGACAAAAAAGATTGAAAAGCACTGTTCTACATTCAGCACGAGTTTTGATATCTAAGAAAAACAAACTCAAAGTAGTTCGAAACAATATGCTCAAGGGAAGTAGGTAAAGTAATAGCAGTAAATAAAGGTTTTTGTTTTCTCAAAATGATGAAGCGTAGGAGAA
This sequence comes from Trididemnum clinides, assembly GCA_963675345.1. Classification (NCBI taxonomy): domain Eukaryota; kingdom Metazoa; phylum Chordata; class Ascidiacea; order Aplousobranchia; family Didemnidae; genus Trididemnum; species Trididemnum clinides. The sequence continues at coordinate 6,675,822 of OY776287.1, read as the reverse complement.
GGCAGGCTACAAAACCACAAAAGTTAAAAAAAATTGTCAACGGTATTTTTCTCGTTTTTTGTTGGTGGAAGCGGAAGCGTTTGAAAAATAACCGCTTCCACATCCCTGATTGACACCCGTGCTTCACCGGGTTAGAATAGTAAAGCTGCCCACCCAGCATGTCGTAAGAGGCGACTTTTGGGTACCCATCAATGGCAGTCCGTCTTGTTGGTGGTGGGGCTACCAGTCGGCAATCTGCATTCACGACTGGTTCGAAATGGGCTGCCACTTTTCCCCTAGCCTAATTCAATTAGGTTGATGGCGTGATTTCGAGGATTGCTGTTCGCGCCATACCTCTATCCCAAGGAAGAGGAGGGGTAAATCAGCCAGCCAACCAACCAACCAACCAATGCCACATTGAAGTCCAAGCATAAAAACTTACCATTGTCACAATTTTGCATGTCCTTTAAAAACGAATATCCGCAACTCAATGACAAAGCAATTAAATGGCTGCTGGTTTTTTCTACGACTTACCTCAGTGAGAAAAGCTTTTCAGCTTTATCTCTCATAAAGACCAAGCAGGGAAATCGCGTGGATGTAAATGCTCTACTTCATCTTTCAGAAACTCCATTGGAACCACACGTTCAGCTCGTGTTATATCGAGAAGACAGCAGCAAATTTCTTATTAAATGCAATTCTTCTGAGACGAAATGCATGCTTATGTCTTAACGAAATTTTTTCATCAGTTTATTGTGTTCGTTAGATTTTAAATGATCACCAGGCCGCAAAAGTTGCTTTGAAAATTTACCGGCCCGCAATTTAAAAAAAATTGAGAATCACTGTACTAAACAATCAGCCGCAATGATAAATGGAATTCAATACCACTGAAACGCGTACGTGTAATTGCACATTAACGTTTGAAGATTGCAAATAGGGTTAGGATTACAGGTAAAGTAAGTAAGAGTTGCGTTAGGGTTACTGAGAGATAGAGTTGGGGTTAATGCTACTTCGAGCAACACGGCCGATTCTCTATTACAACCAAAAAATTTTACGCAATCAAAAACATAAAGGGAAGTCAAAAGGAAACAACAATTCTGTGTAAAATTGTGTTATAAATGGTCAAACATGCGATTGAGAATTTGAACATTGTAAATTTTCTCATACTAATAGTGCGTTGAAACATGGGTCATTGCGCGTGTGTGCGCCAATACGAGGTGATTGAAATTGATGCTTTATCGTTTACACCTCGCTACAACGCAACGGAGTTAATTGAAATTGATGTTTTTACTGGCGAAAAAAATGTATTTCTTTTCAGTGTAATTAAAGTTTATTAGATAAGTAATTATTGAAGCTGGTTGTCTGCTAAACGATATATTTTTTATGACCAAGACCATTTTAAATTTGTGAATGCAGAGGCCGGCCCTCGAGACACTTTGTCGCATACACAAAATTCTGAATTACTTTTCATCCTAGCTATAAAGAAAATAAATGGATCAATATTTCCAACTGATGAGCTGTTTGTAGGTAATTTTGATTAAACAGTATAGTGATCGGGATTGAGCTCAAAGTTATATGTAGCAAAGCGCCAAGTTTAAGATATTGATCACATCATCGGTATCATGGGGATAAAGAGTACGCCCATCGTGCCCATAATGTTTTTGACTGTATTGCTTTTTAAAGTACAATTGATTTAGTAAAGATAATTAAATCTGCAGGAAAAACATTAACTTTTCATTACTGTTCTCACAACTACTCGTTGGGTGAAGCCGGCCCAGCCGGTTGCAATGATGTTCTTAATCCTGACGTGGCTGATGGAGACCCGATGGGCGACGCCGACCAGCGGTTTATAAACAAAAGAGCACTTTCGCAATATCGCCAGACCTATCTGCTCTTCTACCCTTGCTACGTGCTCAGGACACGTGAAGGGGGAGAAAAGTTTAAAACCCACGCTATACCCCACTCAGCTCCCCATCAACTACATAAAAATCGGGTTTGTTAAAATAGTGCTCCTCTCAATAGCATTGAGAGCCGTTTTTAAGCAATTTCTCCGTTAGTTAATTTTCTCCAAAAGCAATTTTTAACCCTTTGCCTTCCGACATCCTTACAAAAGGATGTAAGACCAAACTGCCGACATCCTTAGGAAAGGATCGACAACATTCCCCTCTCGTTTCGTGACATTTACTGGTTCATTAATTTTCTTAGCGATGCTTATATGAGGTGTTTATTGAAAATTGGTATTTGGCATCTTTTTGAGATGATATCTGTTTAGTTACCGTTATTCTTCTAATCTATTCAGTTGTTAATTGATTGATTTTATAATGTGTTGCTACTGCATTTATGCTTAACCATAAAGTGAATTCTCAAACTATTGTTATAAAGACTTGTTCTTTTGACATATTTCTTGAACTTGGTAAATTATAATACAAGTGTATTACATTTTCTTGCTACTTTGAAAAGATTTAATTATTTTTTTAATTTGAAAATACTCTAAAATGACTTCCCCAAATCGTCCACATGGTAGTAAGAAAAGAAAATTGATGACAGCGTAAAGTAACAACTTGGTGTCCTGGATGTAATATAGCACTATGCATTGACAATTGCTATAAACAATATCATACTCTTCAAAAATTTTAAAAGAAGTAAGTAAAAACATTTCTTTTTCTTTTGTTGATTTCTCTTTTATTACTTGCAAATAACAATGTTTACTGTGGAGGGGTGTGCTCTACTACATTGGCCTTATCGTAGGCAAGCCCCCAAAACCCCCGACATTTACATCGCATAAAATAAGGCAAATATTATTAGTTATTGTGTTTGAAATAGTGGTCCACCACAATGCTCATCATACAAATACTGTCATTATGTTTCCAAGAAATTATTTTTGTTTGGTAGCAACAAAATTGAAAATTAAATTACTGAGTATGAGCTGTACCGTAACTACTCAGCCCAGCTGATAGCGTCATACCTTCCACTAAATCCCCCCCCCCTCTCTCTCCTCCTTCGCAGAGAGGGGGATGAGAAGTTGCCATTTAAAGAAGTCAACTGCTACGGTACGACAATGAACATTTGAATGTAAAGATTATATGTATCAACGAGTTTACAAAGTTATTAACTAATTGGGTTAAAAAAGTGCATGTATATTTTTTTTTGTACTTGGCAGGACTATAAAAGAATTACCAGTGCGGAAGTGAAAGGGTTAAATGCAGCCATAATTTCTGGAAACAATAGTCACAATGCTTTGTAGCAAGCAAAAACATTTATAATCGAAAAGAGAGCGCTTTTCAATTACATTTCGCCTGCGTAAACTATAAAAAACAGTTTTGATAGCGTAACTTTCACCATGCATGCTTATCACCACTACGTTGATGTTACCTTTGATGAGCAGATAATTTATTTTGAGTTACAATTACATCATTCTCAAAACCCATTTAAAACTTGTTCAACATTTTCTTTCATTGGCATAACTCTACTCCCCTCTTCCCTCTAAAAATAACAAAAAGCGAATTGTTAATTTTGACCTTACTCACAAGGATCAAAAGAATGCACCTCACAACCCATCTGTGCCATTGCATCATCAAATTTGAAATCCCAATGAATTCCGAACGAATACACGAGGCAACGATGTTCAGATGTTTTTAAATAAGGCCATAGACTGCTGTCTTTGCAAAGATAATAAGCTCCATCCTCATCATCTTCTCTGTTTCCCCCAATATATTCTTTATCCGAACAATTGTACTGGAACAGAAATTAAAATTTGTTTTTCAATTGCGTCCTGATCGCATTTGATAGCTTGCTTATAATCGAGATTTTTTAGGTTGGTTGTCAAGGCAAAACAAACACGACTGTTGAGCAGCTACAAAAAGGAGTGAGAAAATAATAATTAGTCGTTATTTTACTAGTTACTAGCAGACCTGGGTCGCCTGGCAGAGCTACCCATCTGTTAGACTAGGTTGAAAAATATTAGTTCAACCGCAAAAACAAGTAGATATTGTAAATAGGGGCCATAAGCCCTGTACCACTTGTAGAGATCATCCTACTCTTTTGTCAAAATTTGTCAAGCGCACAAAAAACTATTATTTCAGAAACTACTTTCAGTGCTTTCAAGTCAAAATTGAATGTGGGTGCCAAATGGTGATCGTTTTGATGGTTATAGGAATAAACAAGTTATACATAAGTCAATTTCACGACTTAGGGCACCCTCTTTCGTGATTACATTTGAGAAATCAAGTTACTTGACTGCGCCGACATTAGCCCTGGTTCCGGCGTGGCGAGAAAACTGTTTGTGCCCTCTGCCAAATATCTTGCACCAGGTCGCTGTAGACTTATTGAGCTACTGTCAAGCAACAGTATTTCCCCTAGATGCAATTTTATACACTGATTGGCCTGTTGTTTTGTTTTGATTTACTCTAAAATTTGATTTTATGACATGTATCTATGCCCCTAATCCCGATTTTGCTATTTCAAATCAAGACAGATCTTACTTACCAACTGCCTATCTCTTCACAAGTATTTATCTATTTCTTACACTAAGCACGGGCAGGGAGAAAGTAATTTTAATTTGCGATGGGCAACGAAGTGCCCCCGATTCCGACCACCTTATTCTTTGATCTAAAATGGTCTTATTCACAAAAAGCGTATCGTTTCACAAATTTGTATTAACAGAAAAAAATACTTTACAAATTAGATAAACCGACCTCGCCCGCAGGGTGCACGTCAATAACGTAGGGTAAAGAATATCAGTTCAACCGGTTACGCTACCTTCGCTATAGAACAATTGTAAGAATAGTAACGAAAAGTGCATTTTAAATGGAGATTGGATCAAAGGCATTTGGAAATATTGGCCATGTATCCTCCACCCAGACTCCGCTTACATACTTTCGTTCCCGTCTTTCTCCTCGTAATTCAGGACTGGTTTTACTCGCTTTCACAAATTTGTATCCGTTTCTTCCAACAAGCTCATTAGGAGGGTGACACTAAATCGAAGAGCAAGTAGGTGCCAAACTAGTCATCATGTTCAAGTTTGCAGAAATAAGTTATAAAGAGTGTAGCTCTACTTTTTGACCCTGTGCTCTCTTGTACCGGGCTAATGTTTATGTGCCCTGTGTGCGGCATAATGAAGGAGCAAGGAGGCGAAAGTGTCCATATCATGCCCCAAAGTTTCTTGAATCCTATCCCGTAAACCGGCTTTTTAGCTCACTTTGATGAAATTCCGTATATTTAGCACCAAACCAGTTTACACACAAAAGTGCTTAAAAACAATACTTGCAATACTGATATGCCAAAGCAAATTGAAGAGAAATCTTTTTTTATCAAAACCAGATCTTTACAGTGTCTTCCAAATCAACGAGTCAGCTGTTTACTTTCATTTGAGTTTGAAATTGCTTTCCCACATTAGGATATGCGGATTCGAGAAAGTTATTCTTCATGACGACTTCATTGCTACGTCACCAAACCCGTGACACCCAATTAAAGATGGTGATCAATCGTGCCAAATTTCACATTTCTAGGCCGAACACTTTTGTAAAAATTCAATATCTCTTACAGACGGAGTTGTGCTTTATATATTAAACTAAGGCAGGAAACCAATCTCTGAAGTCCGGGTAGACGGGTAAAAAATTCCAGATATTTCTTCAGCACAAGATCAATTTGAACATTTTTGATATTAGTTACAACTAGCCGGCTCTGCCAGCGTCGCCCGCGGGGCCCTCATCACTAATGTCGGGGTTAAGTGTTTCGGTTGAACTTATTCTTTTAATCAAGACTGGCAACGCTCACAAAAAAAGAATGTTGTCACAAACTATCATGAATACTTTCAAAAAGTGTAAGAGGGGGGATTGAAACACAGTCAAAAACGATGGTGGCGGCAAAATGGTGGTCGTTTTCACTATTATAAAAATAAGCAATTTATTGGTCAGCCTATTTTACAATACGGTGCGGCCCCATTCGTATTTATATTTGTGGTATTAAGTTCAGTGGCTACATTATTTGCCTTGTTTCAGCCATAGCGACAAAAGCGGCTATGGCTTATCCGAAGTCATTTACAATATTACGTTAAATTGTTTTAATAGGCGCCTATCAAGCCAAGTTATTATCAAACAAAAAATTCTCCCAAAATTCAGTTTTACAAATTGTTAGGTTCATGGTTTTGTTTCGATTTTTTCTTAAACTTGTGATTCTATTATATTATTTATAGTATAGATATAGATACCTTAACAGGCAGTATATCAGCAAAAGAATAATCCTTGTTTTATTATATACTAGCCAGCGTCGCCCGGCAGAACCACCAATCAGTTATGACGGGTCTCTAACACCAGTTTACCCAGCTGCACTGGCTTCACACAATTGATATTTGTGAGAACAGTAATGAAAAGTCATTGTGTTGTTGACATATACAATTCTCTTTTTAAAATCAAAAATACCGTTTTTGCAACGGGAATCGATTAAGCCGGAAAAAACATTATAGGGGGTTTGAGCATTGCGGCTCTATTTCTCAAACTTGCTCACAATTGAAACAACCAACGATTTCAAAAAGTTGTATTCATTCATTTAATGAAGTGCATAAAAGTATAATTTCAAAGCTGTGCGGTAGAGAGGGGGGCGCGAAGGTAATTGATATGTATTTTCAGGAATAAGTTGTTTAATATTAAAACCACTACTTACAACTTTTCGTTATTGCCTATTTGCACGACCGAAAGCGTCTGACAGCTCGCATGCTTGGCCGTGGCATAAACGCAACCAGCCAAAGTGCAAACTAAACCGAAATAAAGCACTCGCGGTAAAGTTTTTACAATAGCAGAGCCCCCATCATTAATGTCGAGGTTTAAAATATCGGTTCAGCCGGCTTCACATAATTGTCAAGAAAATTGTTCCGGCATTTGGACGATACGCAGGTAAACAATGATATTTTGTTGCAAAAGATGAAAAAGGACCATTTTATTCCGCCTTTTTTCGTAGGAGAGTCTCTAATTTGTTTGCTGGAATTAGGCTACTTGATAAAATTTTTAGAGACTTGATTTTTCATTGAATCTTTTTGAAAATTTTGATATAATGCCAAAGAACCATGCTTTTGAAAAGGAAAAGACAAAATTAGGAGCAAACGATTGGGATCTCTTGACAATTCTCAGTAAAAAAACCAGAGCCAGTATACTGCTGTACATATTTTAATTAGGACGTTTCGCTAAACACTGCTAGCATTGTCAACCAAAATAGTGCAACTGATTACTTTAAAATTTGATAAACTACGGTCAAGTGTAACATTTATGACGTGACAATTCAATTATGAAAAAAGAAAACAATAGCTATTACATACTTTAGGGTTAAAGTTATTTCGTGTTAAATTAGTGAGACAATGACTAGGAATAAAAATAAAACAAAATTTACACATTAAAAAGGTATAGTGGGTGTGAAGCTTCATCTGAGTTCAATTGTGGCTGCAGTTTTTGAATATATAACGTTTCCTTAATACGTAATTTTCGCCAATTAGTTTCTTGAGCCAGTATATGTGGATTGTGAAAGTCGATTGTGTGGTCTGGATTTTCCCGTAAATGATCTGTAACATCGCTTTTTCCAAATGTAATCCGGTCATGTTCTTCCAATCTTGTTTTTAAATTTCGTTTACTTTGTCCAATATAGGTCTTTTTACACGAGCATTGAAGTTTATATACTGTCCCAGTGAGGTGTAGTAGAGCCTGTTTATCCTTATTTCTGAATAGGTTTCCAATCGTTGATACGCTGTGATTCATCCGAAGGCAAAAGTTTGCTTTTATTTTATTTTCTAAAAAATGTTTGATTTCTTTCTCAATTTGTTGCGATGCTTCTCCGATGAAAGATAAACAAAAAATAGCAAACTTGGATTTTCTAATTTCGCTTGCATTTTCATTTAGAGGTTTATGTTTTCTATTAAGATACGTTTTTATGTGCCTGTCAATAATTCCTCGTGGATAACCATTATTTAATAAGAGAGTGGTTACTTTTTGAAATTTTTCATGTATTTTTTGATAGCTGTTACAAATTTTATAACTTCTGTCAATTAAGCATTTGATGATGTTTATCTTGTATTTGAAAGGAATAAAACTTTTCCAATTGGTGTACAGTCCAGTGTTCGTTTTCTTTCTATATACAGAAGAAATGAATGATTGGTTTCTTTTTTCAATGAAAACATCCAAGAATGGTATTTTTCCGTTTTCTTCTAATTCATAAGTAAATTTGATGTTAGTGTGAATATTATTGATTTCTTGATAAAATTGTTTTATTTCTTCATGATTTGAAAATATTGCTAGACAATCGTCTACATAGCGGAAAAAAACTTTAAGCTTTCAGCTTAAAGTTTTCAGCCTAAAGTTTTTTTCCGCTATGTAGACGATTGTCTAGCAATATTTTCAAATCATGAAGAAATAAAACAATTTTATCAAGAAATCAATAATATTCACACTAACATCAAATTTACTTATGAATTAGAAGAAAACGGAAAAATACCATTCTTGGATGTTTTCATTGAAAAAAGAAACCAATCATTCATTTCTTCTGTATATAGAAAGAAAACGAACACTGGACTGTACAAAAATAAAAGCAAAGCAAAAATAAAAGCAAACTTTTGCCTTCGGATGAATCACAGCGTATCAACGATTGGAAACCTATTCAGAAATAAGGATAAACAGGCTCTACTACACCTCACTGGGACAGTATATAAACTTCAATGCTCGTGTAAAAAGACCTATATTGGACAAAGTAAACGAAATTTAAAAACAAGATTGGAAGAACATGACCCGATTACATTTGGAAAAAGCGATGTTACAGATCATTTACGGGAAAATCCAGACCACACAATCGACTTTCACAATCCACATATACTGGCTCAAGAAACTAATTGGCGAAAATTACGTATTAAGGAAACGTTATATATTCAAAAACTGCAGCCACAATTGAACTCAGATGAAGCTTCACACCCACTATACCTTTTTAATGTGTAAATTTTGTTTTATTTTTATTCCTAGTCATTGTCTCACTAATTTAACACGAAATAACTTTAACCCTAAAGTATGTAATAGCTATTGTTTTCTTTTTTCATAATTGAATTGTCACGTCATAAATGTTACACTTGACCGTAGTTTATCAAATTTTAAAGTAATCAGTTGCACTATTTTGGTTGACAATGCTAGCAGTGTTTAGCGAAACGTCCTAATTAAAATATGTACAGCAGTATACTGGCTCTGGTTTTTTTACTGAGAAAAGACAAAATGTTCCACAGAACTTAGTTTTTCTTGAAATTACAATATCGTAAAGTCCTGCCGCCAAAGTTACGAATGTTTTTAACGGGCAGGCCACCTTCAAAAAACGTTTTTGTAGTTAAAGATTTTATTTTGTAGTGAATCCTTTTGAAAATTAAAATAGATAACGCCAAGGAACCATGCTTGCGAGGAAAATATTGGTCATGTACCAAAGAACTAACTGTAACCGCCATCTTTTTATTGTCTATAACTTAAGGATCGAGCTCACAATCTTTCGCTTAATGTCGTAATCGAGGCTGGGCGACTTACTGTTTGCCCGTAATTAAGATTTATGAGCTTGTGTATAACGCGCGAATTGTTCAGACTGCTTGCTGTTTTTAGTCACTGTAGCTTTAGTGTCTTCTATTGTAGTCAGTCAATAATATCAGCTTGGACAGTAGATGCCAAGCGATGTTATATCTGTTGAGTTTATTCGTAAAATTTGTTAACTAAATTCTATGTATTACAGTTAAGAGTGGTTGGTTAGAAATTCGGCAAATTCTTTTATTAAATTGTAACTGCTTGGCTACTGGAAGGCATACTGCCACAATCAGTGAGTTTTGTTGCAACATTTTTTGCGTTATATCGGTGCTTTGGCTTTCGTTTGTTTTGTTTATTTTGTCTTATGTTTATTACAGAAAACGCGCATCAAAGAAACCTGTATGCGTTGTTTGAGACGAGCTGGCAGAAAATCAGGGCTTCGCAGCTACACTAACCTTTTCAAAAACATGCAAGATCCCTAAGTGTAGTCAGGGATGTGGAAGCGGAAGCGGAAGCTGGAAGCGGAAGCGGTGGAAGCGGTCTTTTTCTGTGGAAGCGGAAACGGAAGCGCGAAAAATCCACCGCTTCCGCTTCCACATAGGAGGGAAGAATGGAAAGAGAAAAGAAATTGGTTCTGCTATCCTTCGTAGAAGAACGAATAGGGGAGCATAAGCATTAAGAAATGAGAGCGAGGAGGAGTCGTTTGGAGAGATGTTGACCTCTACATAATCAGAGTAGGGGCCAAGCAAAGAAAGAGAGGAGGTAGAAAGCTCAGAGAAGAATAAGCCTTGCTTGACGAAAATGATGACGCCACCGCTAGCGTCTGGGACATCAGTAGAAAAAATACCAGATCGAGAGTGGGTGCCATCAGATCGCAGAGCAGAGAATCCAGGGATCTGAACAGAGGAAGATAAATTAAGGTTAGAATCCTGGATATAAATAAGATCAACGGAATGAGACGAAATAAAGTGTAGTAGTTTAGTGCTCCTGGCTCGGAGACCCCCAGCATTCCATTGAAGAACCCTGAGAGAGTTAGGGAGGGGAAGAGAAAGCAGGAGGTAAAGAGAAACAGCCAGGAGCATGAGGCGGTGGTGGGGGTGCAGAGGTAGAAGATACAAAGTGGGCAGAAAAAGGATAAGAGGTTCGAAGGTGAGGGTGGAGTGCGAGTGCTGCATTAGCGGAAGGGGGCCAGATTGAGCAGTGAAGGTATACCAGATGGAGGAGTCCGAGGAGGAAGTCACAGTGCTGGTAGGTGTAGGATCTCCAAAAAAAGCAGGAAAGGGAGCTCCAGGTGTGAGAGCTGCCAAGAGTTCTGAATCTAGAATAGGAGAGTAGTGATCACTTTAAATAAACCCAATTAGAGCATGTGCAGCATTGCACTGTCCTACCCCTACAGGTCACATTTCCAGCGCACACTAAATAGAGAAAGACAGGGCAAGGGTTAGGATAAACGTTGCCGCTCATCAGGGGAAGGAGAAGAATGAGAAGACGGGCAAGAGAAAGGCAGGAGTAGACAGAAGACAGGCCAATTTTAAAGAGGCTGCGTGCTACCCTTTTGTGGTCGTTTGGGGGCTGCACGGCGAGAAAATGGTTGGTGTAAGGGGAGTGCCCGGGGTAACTGGGACCCTCGGGAGAACCAACAGCCATTTTGAACCAATCCAAACGGGTCTGGGACTTTACCACCACGTTGAGGCGGCTGTTGATTGGTGTAGTTTAATTTTGCTCGCTTTAAATGTACATACTATATATACAACAAAAATTTCGCACTTCACTATCCAAAAAGATCGGAGTCAATACGTGTTTTGAGGACGGATAGAAGGTCGGTAATGACAATTAGAGTTAAATTTAACTCAAAGTCAGAGTTAGTTGAGGATAGAGAAAGAAAATCAACGCTATACGGTGTAATTTGTTGTTGTGACGACAGGTTATTGTCGAGAGCTGTAATATGTAATCATACGGTTTGGATCTGAGAAGCATTAATTCATTTCTTACCACTACATGTTCAGGTGTCTATTTTTATTCAATTGCGCTGTATAAGACTAAACTGAACCGTTGATTTGATATACAAAAAATTATCTTTCTAGCTAAAAAGGTTTTTGAGATACACATATGTTCCCATATGGGAACATTGGCGGGTTGCAGCAAAAAAATAAAAAAATTTTGTAAAATATTTTTTTTTACTTTTTATTCAAAATTACAAGCAGGATGCATCGTGGTACACGCCCCAACACATGCTTTTAGTCGCAACTCGTACTTTTATTTGAAGCTCGCTTTCTTTTTTTGGTTCTCTCGGTCAGAAAACCTATTTGATCCTCCTCTACATCATCTATATGTTCTTTCACTTTGAGCTCACCAGCAGGTTCAAAAGCCGTTTCAAAGCCTTGAGGAACTTCTTCATTATCACTTGCTTGATCACATTCATCGCCACCAGCAGGAGTGAGTAGAACTACACTTCTTGTTCTTTCTATTGTTTCTACTAGGTTTCTCACTTCTGACGTAGTAGTAGCATGAGTTACACGTCGGTATGAAGACTTTTTAATAAAACCTTTTTAATAAAACACTTTCGCTAACTACCAAAAATGTTACCCAAGCGTGATATTGCCATGGAAACTGATCACGTGATTAAAGCTTATTTCACGGCATTTTCCACCTTTAAAATTTCTCAAACAATGGAATAAACCACACCAAAAACTGTAGAAAGCTAAAGAAAAATGTTTCCTTGTATCATTTTTGCTGCTTTTTAATGCTACAAAAATTCGTTATTTAAGAAAGAAACACGTGATTGATTATATGTTCCCACATGGTAACATTGGTAAGAAACGGGTTAAGTTAACTGTTGTAAAAGTAGTTGTAAGTAGTGAAGGAACTTGTAATAACTGTCTATTTGTTCAAGTGTTTAATTATTTTTTGAATTGTAGTAACGAAATATTTGATTTTCTCGCAAGCAATTTGTGATTTCTAAATTTTTGTTAGTGGGGGTTCCGTGACAAACGCGAAAGTACATTAGCGGTTCCGCGATGACAAAAAGATTGAAAAGCACTGTTCTACATTCAACGCGAGTTCTGATATCTAAGAAAAAGAAACACAGAGTAGTTCGAAACAATAAGCTTAAGCGAAGTAGGTAAAGTAATAGCAATAAATGAAGGTTTTTGTCTTCTCAAAATGATAAAGTGTAGGAGAAGGCAGGCTACAGACCCACAAAAGTTAAAAAAAATTGTCAACGGTCGTTTTTTCGTTTTTTGTTGGTGGAAGCGGAAGCGGTGGAAGCGGAAGCGGTGGAAGCGGAAGCGATAGGTGTGGAAGCGGAAGCGGAAGCGTTTGAAAAATAACCGCTTCCACATCCCTGAGTGTAGTAGAAAAATGTTTCAACCAAAATGAAAAATAAATGTATGCCAACCAATTTCTGATCAGCCATTTTAGATTGATCCTTAGCACTAGCCAAATAGAGTTGCCTATTGGTGGAAAGCAAATTCTCCAAGCTTTCAAAGAACACAAATTGTTGGTACTGGTACCTTATTATAACCTTTACAGATTAAGTTACCTGTTTTCACTTAGCTTACCACTTTTTAGGAGAAGGTAAAAAGCTACATTATCGGTAATTCGGTATTAAAGTTCATTTTTGTTACATAAAAACTAATAGTAACCATACATGGCATCTATTATCAGAATTGCCTTGAAATTAACTTCAAGTTGTTAAACGAATTTTGAAAATCGGTTGAAAAATGAGATCACACATCAGTTTTTAAGTAAATTAATTTTGTAAAAATTTTGCTATTTTTGAGAAACATTATCATATGATGATCCCCGCTAGCCAAAGACAGCGTTGATCATACCAGACGTATTATGATGTCATAGACCGAGTAGAAAAAATGAGAAAAAGCATATCTAGTAGGCTTGTGATGGTTAAATACAGAATCTGTTGTAGCAGAGTCAATTCAGCTTTAAATGTTCTAGATTTGTTTTTATCAAGAGCACCTCGTTAATATCGCACAAAAAAGCATTCAATCGCTTTTCTACGATCAGTACTTTTTGAGTAAATTAGGAAAACAAGTTTTATAAGTAATTGTTAATTATAATGTCATAGGTCCAAAGAAAATAAAATTTGTTGAAAATGGTAAGGTGGGCAGTGGCTCTTGTTTAAGCTTAGAACCGCCCTTTTTAGTCAAAAAATGCAATTTTTGAAAAATTATCTTTAATTGTGATGTCATGATGGCGTCACAAACCCCCTTACGACACTCATGCCAGTGTGGTAATCAATACTGCCAAGTTTGATGCTTGCATGCCCAATAGTTTCGGAGGAGTCAAAACACAAACACACACACAGAATTGAGTTTTTATATTATAGATATGCCGGCGTCGCCAGCAGCAGCAGGGCCCCAATCAATTACAATGGGGTTGAGAATATCGGTTCATCCGACCGAGCGGGCTTCACCCATCGGGCACTTGTGTGAACAGCAATGAAAAGGTGTGAGAGTGAACAATGAGACCGGCAACAAAAAGGTACTGAAAATATAGGCCATAGTTTCTGTACACGTACATGATGTCACAAACTATCACTCATACTTTTTAAAAGGTGTTAGAGGGAGGGATGAAACACAGGCAATAATAACGGTGGCATCCAAAATAGTGGTCGCTTTGACATTTAAAGAAATGAGCTATTTAGCGCAAGGCCTTTTCGACCATTTGGTGGGCCCTTTCGTATTCATATTTGTGATATTAAGTTTTTTGTTTGCGCTGTTTGCTTTAATTCCGCCATGGCGTAAAAAGGACCATGCCTTTCCCAAAGTCATGTAACCTATTCCAATAGATGCCTATTAAGCTATTTTCAAGCAACAACGTTCTCTCTTAACCTAGTTTTACTAATTGATGCTGTTGTTGTTTTATTTTGATCTTTTCTTAATCCTGGGACTTTATTACATTTAACCTTGTCCCTAATCCCGACTTCCCTATTTTTAAATGAAGATTAGTGTTTCGTACCGATACAAAGAGCTTATCAATCACAAATATTAGTAATGGGTTTTACTATTTATGTTTGCTATCAAAGTGATGGGGGATAATTTTGCTACCTGCTGCTTTTCTCACTATTTTGTGATAAGCATTTTCATGTCATTTAAGATTATGACGGAACAATGCTTTGTAAAAGAATTTAAGACAGAAGAAAAAAGTATGCTTAACTCTTTGAGGGATAATGTAACACATATGCTACATGATTGTTAATTGTTATGTCATTGTGACGTAATAACCATTTTTCTCAAATTGATTGTAATTTTGTTTTTACCAAACAATCAAGGAATTGTCTCAAATTTTATGAATTAGAACCTCATAAAAATACTTACATAAATAGTCGCTTGTTGCCCCTTGATACATGGAAAGATGTTGTAGAATTACTTTTAGCAAAAATTAACAATTCTTGAAACGCAATCATTTAAACAACATTATGGGCGGATGTGCATAGCCACTACCTGTTTCCCAAGTTTATTGAGTCTTGGGCAACGTCTTATTTTCCTTGTTTCCACCAAGGCGTTCTTAAACTAAACAGACTTTTATCCGTTAAATTCAACAAGTGCTTGAAGGCATATCAAAGTCGTGGAAAGGCGCTAAGGTGATTGATACATCTTTTGAGGATTAAGCAATTAAATATTAGGACTGCTAGTTACGGCTTTTTCGTAACTGTAGGCAAATTTAAATGAGCTAACGCCTCTTGCTGCGCGCATGTTGCTTGATCCTGGCATAAACGCAGCCAGGCAAAAAGCAAACTAACTCGAAATGAAGCACTTACAGTCAGGGGATTGGGTACAGTACTGTATGAAATTGCGGTACCGTACTGCTAAATTTTGAAGAAAAATATGGTACGAAATTACGTGTGGCAATTTTCGGCATACTACATTTTTGGCATGCACACTACGGTACGGAAATACGGTGCAATTTTTTCTGTGTTGTACAGTACTCTTCCCGGAGGCCTAATCAAAAGTCTCCAAAAGGCCTGCTTTATTGAAACCAAAAATCCGTCGAAGTTTCGACTTTACAGCTGTAACAAATATTGTATTATTATAGCGTAAAATTTAATTTATTGCTACAAGTTTGACTTAAGCGGAGTTTGATGACCTAGAACATTCTTGAACTCTGCATTTTATGACGTAAAAAACGTGATTTGAAGTGCGATAACTCTGTACAATTTCCTGGAGGTTCGTTGTGTGATGTAACAATTGTGTTTTGCAATAGTGTAATCATGCGACAATGTTTGTTTTTTTTTTATTAGAAATCGTTAGAATTATCTTTTCAACCTTTTAGAACTAAACATTTTGTATATATAGAGCATTGCTACGATTATTAATTATCCTAGGTTCTAGATCGTAGATCCCAGTGACATTGTGTTACTTTAGGGCAGTGCTTTTCAAACTTTTTTTGTTACGGCACACTTCTGATTTGGCCGCGGTACGCATACTCTATGAGGCAGAAACCTCCTTTTCTGAATTTTATTAGGGTGATCTCCAAAAAAAAGGGCCATCACCAACTGATCACTATTATGACGGATCTTCTACTTTACCAATTAAGTGTTTTTGTATGTATCTTTGTTTGGAGAAATTTAATGTAAATCGAGAAAATTGTTGGGGAAATTGCACTTGCAAGAATCTGGCAACACTGTATCATAGCAAAACAGACGTTACGATGAAAAGACAATCTGACACAGACCAAACCATTTGTAAGCATTTTGTCAAAACTTGAAATTTTCGCGGCACGCTTCCATCTCTTTCGCGGTACACAGTTTGGGGAAGTCTGCTCTAGAAGGAGTTGTACTGTTTTAGATGGTAGATTCTAGTTTCGAGTGAGATTTCAGTGGGATACTGGGATAGTCCTAAGTGAATAGTTTTATTTGAGGGGATTCAGTTATCCCAAGAGTGAATGATTGACTATTGTCAGAACTCAGAAGTACTTAGTGCGGTACTAAGTTTACATGAAGAATACTTTGGGAGAGTAATTCCCATTGGTGTGTTTGAGATTTTAGTCAGCGGTTTTTGGAGTTAGTGAGTTTAGTGGTGTAACCAGTGGATTACTGAAAGAGAATAATACCAGTGGATGTTATTGGATGATTAGAGTGGATTCATCAACGACGGCAAGTGGTGTATTTGTGGAATATATTCTTCTCTTTAAGAAGTTTTAAAAGGCTTTTTAAATATACAGGGTGTCTCAAAAGTAAGTATACACTTTAAAATTTGAATAACAATCTAATGGCTTATTAAAATTTGTCAAAAGTTTACAAAAATATTCTATAAACTACTAGAAACAGATTACCGTCCTAATATCTCGTTGAATTTATTTATTGACAGAATGTTAGACCTCAACGTGGAAACCACCAATTTCGGGAGATTTCAGCCACCTTTTGATGCATTCTTGTTTGACACTTTGCAATAAATCTTGTGTAACTAGTCCACATGATGCTCTGATGTTTTGTTCCAACTCTAAAAGGTTTTGAGACCGTGTGGAGTAAACTTTGCTCTTAAGGAAACCCCAAAGAAAAAAGTCGCATGGGGTTAAGTCAGGTGAACGAGCGGCCCATTCTAGAGGACCTCTGCACCCGATCCACCTACCGAGAAAAAGCTGATTTAAGTAATCTCTGACTTTCCTGGTGTAATGTGCAGGAGCTCCATCTTGCTGAAAGTAACAGTTTTTCAACCGAAGCATTTTTTGTCAACTTTACTCCACACGGCCTCAAAACCTTTTAGAGTTGGAACAAAACATCAGAGCATCATGTGGACTAGTTACACAAGATTTATTGCAAAGTGTCAAACAAGAATGCATCAAAAGGTGGCTGAAATCTCCCGAAATTGGTGGTTTCCACGTTGAGGTCTAACATTCTGTCAATAAATAAATTCAACGAGATATTAGGACGGTAATCTGTTTCTAGTAGTTTATAGAATATTTTTGTAAACTTTTGACAAATTTTAATAAGCCATTAGATTGTTATTCAAATTTTAAAGTGTATACTTGCTTTTGAGACACCCTGTATTTGTGTTATTTTGTTCACCCTGGTGAAGAGTAACCACCTCTAAAAGTTTACGTAGGAACAAACGAGGTTTGCGAGCTATTAACTGAAATTATGATTCCAAGAAATTCCACTTTGGCTTCGCTTCACACCAGTTTGCGTTTTACATGGGAAGTAGAAATTTTATTGTTTTTTCTTTCACATGTTTATCTAATTTATATTTCTACTATGTTTAGATCAGAAGTATAATTTTTATTTTTAGCTAAAGCTGCTGCGGCGGTGGGTTATTCTGAAAGCTGCTCTAAAAGTTGTTTCAATGGGTTTAGCCAGGAATTTTATCGGCACCAGACACTTTTGTTTTGGAGTAAGCATGAGAAGAAGGATGTCAATACAATTACAGCCAAGAAGCGGCTCAGACGTCCATGCTACGCCCTAGTTGGGTCACTTGAAAAGAAAATATGCAAATCTCTTTTTCGAAGCCATCGAAGACGAAAAGAAAAAAAACCCAAGGCGTCAAATATAACTTCTTATTTTGAAAAGCAAGGAACAAGCAGTGCGACTGTTGGAAAACAACCTGCAATAAAGGTTAAATAATTTCAATCACAAGCCAAAGTGTCAAAGATATGGCAGTCGAAGCTGTCACCATCAATGGTCTTCCTCTTTGCACCTCTGAACAATCCGGCATGGAAAAGGTGCTTGCTCCAATGTTAAATCAACTGAAACTAAAACTTACAGCTTGCAGCGTACGAACAATGGACCATTGATGCTTACAAAAAATGATAAAAACCGAACAGACATTTGCTGTTGAAATAGTTTCGGTTAAAGTAGACTTGTGTACGCGTAGAAAGCATCATTTTATTGGAATAAATTTTCAAGCAGTGGTGGAAGGCGTTTTGCGAGTTACCACCGTAGCTGTGAACAAGTTACACGAACGAGCAACAGCTGCTGCATTACGTAAAAACATTGCTAGCTGTTTGGCCAAACTTGGAATTTTGGAAAAGCAAATTTATAGCCTTATGATAGATAACGGATCCAACATTTTACAAGTTGGGGAGCTGATAAGAAGTGATTTTACTCTGCTTAAAAGTTTTGCTGATTAGAATGACAAGGATAAATGTGATGTAACTGAAGCTTCCAAAAGCGAGCTTTGGGAACATGTAATAACTGCTAAAGATGGAGTTACTACCGCCAGAAGTGCTGTTCACACATTACAACTAAGTGTGAATGACTTCTTTAAACCTAATTCCCGCGCCAAAGTAGCGGTTTCTAAAGTGGGAAATGTTTCCAATAAGACCCACAAGCAGAACATCAGAGAAATGTTTAAGCACAACAACAATTCTTTTCCTAGAGTGGGTTGTGAGACCGGTTGGGGTTCAGCATTTTTAATGCTCAAAAGTATGTTACTTGTCAGGGATTTACTGGGCCAAATCGCTCTAGCAAATGAATTTCTCCTTTTGTCAAAGGTTGATTGGTTTGGCGTACAGGAGCTTGCTGAATGTTTAAAACCAGTTTATGACACGACCACTGCTATGCAACTGAAGAAATTAACTGCTGATGAGTTCTTCGATGAGTGGCTAAAATGTAAAGTCCAATTACAGCGCAAGAGTGTGAACAATGCTTCTTCTTTGGCATTGGCTATTCTTCATGCCATGGAAGGTAGAGAAACCACTTTGCTATCTAAGGCTACTTTTTTGGCTGCAATTTTTGTTGATTCAAGTTATCTGATACTTTTAAAATATTCTCAGAAAACAGTTGCGCAAGCCCACACTGCAGAATTGCGGAGATCCCTGCATATGCTACAGGAGTCAGTTGACACGACTGACGTAGAATGTCTAGATCCATTCCCAGAATCTGAAAATGGATCTACTACTGCATGCGGGTAGATATTATCGATGAGATATGTGCCAATTCGGATGCGTGCAATGCCAGCTCATCACAATCACCCCGGGGTGAGCGAAATGTAACTGAGATGATTAAGTGCTTCAACAACCAATCCCGTTTCCTCAGAAACACATATATTTTAATGTTGGGACATTTAAGCAGAATTCGATCTTAAACGCGTTGCTAATGTTGCTCTTGCTTTACCAGTTACTTAAACCAACGATGAAAAAATTTTTCGGGTTTATACATTCTAAATGAGTTGAGACTTGGGCATAAAGAAGATATTATCGAGGCAATAACATTTCAGCGTTGACGCTGAAACCTTTCGTTTACAGAATAATTGAACTGACTTTCAAAAACGTTTGAACAATTTTTTTACATATTGTTCGTTTGTTGCTGTTTTATTTTTTTGATGATGATAGGTTGATAACATCAATATCATTGCTGTTTTAATCGTTAAGTGTAATCTCAATTGGTACATGCAGTCCCGTAGCACTCCAACTTTGGCCCCCTCCCCCAAAGTAAGCGCAAGAGCCCCTGCGCACAGGTCATATCACTTTAGAGGTGTAAAATTGAAAAGCTGCATTAAGAAAATACACCACAATTTGTACATAAGTAAACAGGCTAATGTCAGAATAAAGCATGCCGATACCGAAGGTGCAAGTCATAAAAAATTCGGCACCGATGCCAGAGTTCAGTAGGACATTTATGCAGACACTGCGAAACGAAAGCAATGACACTGAAAAACATGAAAAACTTATAAAAACACAGTATCATTTAAATAGTCTGGAGCGAACCTTTTTGTTCGCAAATGCTGTTATGACATTGTCATAATCAAGAGATCGGGCGCAGTCATTTTCGATTGACAACATGGCTAATGAAGATAGTCTACTGTCTGTCATAGACGTTCTATTAAAAGTTTTGATCAGTTTCAATTTGCTGAAGCTTCTTTCAGCGCTGGCAACAGTCACGGGGCAAGTTAGTAAGATTCGAAGTGCGATGTACACATTCGGATACAATTCAAATAAATGAGTCTTTAGAAGATAGTTCAGAAAGTCTTGAGCCGTATTGAGATTGCGTTTTTTTTGTAAAATTATAACAAACCGCTGTAGCTCAGCGCTCATTTCATCAGAACCAATGTCACCGAACTTTTTTTGGAACACTTTACAGCAAGTAAGAAGAGCATTTTCTTGTTGCACAAGCAAAAGTTTGTCTCGTGTGTACAAAAACGAAAAGGCGGAAGAAACCTCACGTAACAAATTAAAGCGCTCCTTTATTGACATAATAGCCTGGTCTACTAATGGATAGAAAAAGTTGCTTTTAAATTTCAGTTCAGGAGTAGCTCGTTGTTCCTCTTCACCTTGGTAATCAAACAATCTTCTTTTCTTTCCACTTCTTGACGGAGGAAAAGAAGGATCAATATCCAATTCCTGTGCTATTTCAACAGCAGATGTTGCGGCACTGTCATAACCCGTTGTGCGATAGTTTTGCAAAAACTTTTCAGTTGCCTGGATTTCCGTTTCCATTGTATGAAGGGAGACTCCATACGATTGAAGAATCTTGCTTGCTTTATTGACTTGGAATAGGATATCATACCAAATAAACACCGACAAAGGAAAACTCCATTTTGATAAATGAGCTATCAACGATTTTGTTTCTGAGGCAGCTCTTCCATCTTTTCTTTCTATGGAAATGGCTTCCAAGTCTTTCAGTGCCAGCAACACCTCTTTTAAATTGTATCGAAGAGGTTTGATGCATTTAATTCTGCTTTCCCAACGAGTATCAGATTGTGACTTTATGGACAGCTCCACATGTTTCTTCAAAATTTCCCAACGCTGAGCAGAGGAAGAAAACAGCACATACAACCTTGTAAGTACTCCAAAAAATGTCAATGCTTCCGTCGATCAATTAGCACTGTCAACAACAACTAAGTTAAGGGTATGGTTTGCACAGGGCACGTAAACAGCTTTGGGATTGATGTCTAGCATTCTTGCTTGCACCCCAGAATGTTTTCCTTTCATGTTAGCACCATTATCATATGACTGACCTCGACAATCAGACAATTCGAGTTGCAGTTCGGTCGCTTTTTCTAAGAAAGCGTCCAACAAGCCTTTTCCAGTACTGTCACTTATTCTCAAGTAGCCAAAAAATGTTTCTTTAACAACAGCAGCTTCTTCATTACATAGTACATAACGGAGAATGACAGACATTTGTTCATGATGTGACATATCTGGAGTGCAGTCCAAAATTATAGAAAAATATTTTGCCAATTTCAATTGCTGTAAATTTTCTTTTTCAACTTCTGTCGCTAGCAATTCAATTAGTTCATTTTGTATGGTAGGACTCAAATAGTGATCTTTAGTGTTTTTATTCTTGATTCTGTCTTGAAGCTCTTTTAGGATCGGATCTCTTCTTGCCAAAAGCTCAAATATACCCAGAAAATTTCCATTGTGAGGAGATCCTAAGACTTCTTCAGATCCTCTAAAAGCAAGATTCCTCTCCGATAGAAACAAGGCAATGTCGATAAGTCTCTCTAAAACATTTCTCCAAAAACGTCTTTCATTGAAAAAAATATTCATCTCGCGTTTGTCGATAGTGGATGAATTTCTCTTATCCCTTCAGCTAGCAACATCCATTGACTGCAGCATTCTTGGTGGGAAATGCCGTTTTCATGGTCTTTCAGTTTTTTCGAAAAACCCTCCCATGTATTCATACCACTACAAAAAGGGCTTAGTGTTTTTCCAAATAGCTTACAACAAAAGCAAAAAACTTGATCTGATTTCCCAGAATAAACTAGCCACGACCGTGAAACACTTTCACCATTAGGTAACACACGTTTATAATGGTTGGAGGAAAAACGTCGTCTTGGAGTTGTGTTATTATATGGAAAATTCATTATTAGTTGATGTGGTCCACGCTTTACTATATCACATCGTTGAGCATCAGAAATACTTTCAGGCCATTTACATGGGTCATCAGGGATAGGGGTAAATTGAGATTCAGTTATTTTTGATATTGAAGGTTGCGTATTGGCAGGTAAATCACAACTTACATTTTCTGGAAATTCACAATCACTTTGATGCTGATCGTCATAGTCTTCTTTTTCTTGTACACTATAGTTTTCTTTATCCCTTTCGGTACTAGTGCCTGGTCTACTCTGCTCAGTAATCTTAAAAAAATCTGTCATCTTGGGCAATTTCGCTACAGCATCTCGAGCAGTGGCTGCTTCTTTTCTCTTTTGAGCACCACTTTTTGAACGTTTCATTCTATACAATGTCAATAAAATACCTTATCTGCACTCTGCAGTGTATATATATTGTCCCGGTATTTCTAGCCAAACAGAATTCCAGACCATTCTATGATTGTTGCGTAACAACGGCATTGTTACGTCAATCGAATATTCAAGATTCTACCAGAAAATCAATCAAAATATTCTAGATTCTGCGAGATAAAATGACGTTGCATTCACTTATGATGTCACAAGCCAATTTCTTCCTACAGTTTAAATCGGTTGTAAACAAGTCTGCTGAACTGAAAATAGTCACGTAGCCAAAAAGCAATTTCAGACTAACTTGGGCCCCCAAAGTTGGCCTGGGCCCCCCCCCAATTGAGGGGTTTGGGGGGCGGCTGCTACGTCTCTGGGTACATGTATATCATAGAGATGTCCTTTACTATTTAAAATAAAATTGTTGGTTGAGTTGCCGTTTTTACCAGAAGTAAAATTAGCGCAGCCTTTCTACTTCTGCTGATATTAATCTCAGTACACACTTGCTATTACGTAAGAGCAAAATAATTGATACGAAAAGGTATGATATTACAGTACGGAAAAAATTGATTATCGTACCATTACGTACGGTATTTTCGTAAGATACAAAATTCCGGCACGGTACTTTTTGGAAGTACGGATTGCGGAAAAACATTCCGCACTGTACCGCACCTAATCCCCTGCTCATAGTTAACTTATTGCAATAGCAGCGCTCTCATTAGTAATGTCGAAGTTAAGAACATCAAAGCGTTGGTGGGTATACATCTAAATTTTTGTGGACTTCATTTTTTGATAATTCTTTTTGAAAATTGTGACAGATATCGATGCTATCGTCAAGAATAGTCAAAATGTATTAAAAAAGATAATTTTTCTAGAAACTGCAATTATGTGAAATATAGGCACCAAAATTTTGAGTGTTTCTAACCCGTACGCTACCTTTCAAAAGCATTAGAGATTTCATTTTTTGATAAATCTTTTTGAAAATGTAGACAGATACTGCGAAAGAGTCATGCTTGTGAGGTAAAGTACCGGTAGTCAAAATGTACCAAGGACCAAACTTTATCTAACAATTGCAAGTTGATTAGGTCTTGTAGGATAAATGTTCAACTTAAAATCAAACATGGTTTGTGGCTACTAATTACTAATCAGCCGTTATAAACTAATCCTTAGCTCTAACTAATTAGAATCACATATTGCTAGAAAGAAAATTTGCTAAGCTTTCAAATGACACAAAATGATAACTGTTATGTATTAAACCCAACTGTTTTCAATCAGCTCACCACTTTTTGGGAGGGGCAAAAAGTTTCACTGCAGGTGTTGAAGTTTATTTTTTTGTAAAAAAAACTAGTACTGAAGGTACATATAATATATCGTCAGAATTGCCTGGAAATTTACTTAATTGTTAAAAAATGTTTAAAAATCAGTTGAGAAACGAGGTCACAAATCAGTTTTTAACTAAATTAATTTTGTAGAAATACAGTAGTAATTTTTGAAGAACATTATTATACTATGATCTCTGGTAGCAAAAGGCTGATTTTAAACTTTAAAAAGATGAAATATGTTGCATGATGATAAGTTGGAGGTTGGCTTTTGTTTGAGCAACAAACTGTTTTGCTCTGTCAAGAAATGTGAATTTAAAAAATTCATCTTTAACTGTGACGCCTTGATGACGTCACCAATGCCCTTATGACACTCATCATGAAGTAGTGATCGATCGTACCAAGTTTGATGTTTATACGTTCAGTAGTTTCGGAGAAGTTAAAGCGCATGTACGTACATACACACATACAGACAGATTAGCCCTTGATATATTAGGTCACCAAAAACAGCCGACCATTTTTCAAAACTGCGTTACAAATTAGTGGTCACTGAAGCAACTCCAAATTCAAAGTTAAATACGCAAATCACATTCAAAGCTAAGTTTGAAAATAGTGCCCTGGTGACTGTCTTGAAACCTGGACAAAAAAGACTAATGTTTATTGACCACAACTGAAAAACGAAGATCAAACTTATAGCAAGAGGTTGCCTTCAATGCACGTTTCTGCTAATCACGTGCGCCTACTCAGCAATGTGACAGCTTCTCTGAACAAGGTGTAGCCTACATTTTAACACTTCTATTATTTTGTATTAGTCTACAAGAAGCAATCAAAATAGAGTTAAAAGTCTTAGCAGGATCTAAATGCGTTCTTAAAAACACAACTACTGAATTAATCACCTGCACGTTGTATACAAATGACCACATATCTTTCAGATATTCTCTAGGATTCTTGGATTTTTCATCTTCCTTTGAATGATACTTTATTTCTTGTTTTTCTAGCTGTCTGTCTCTTAACTTCGGTTCTTCTCTTGTCAAATCATCAGACGAAATATCTAAAAACATCACAGGCTTACAAAATTACAGCAGCAATAACTTTACATCAATGTCTGTCATCTTCAAGATCTCGATTTGGGAGGTAGAAGATCAAGACTCAAGTTCAGCAACAAAATGATGTTTTGATGTGAATGTGGGAAGTAAATTCTGTGGTGGTTCGATTTTCTGCTTTATTCTTCATTGAATGTTGTTCTAAACTGAAGGTGGAAAGCGAGGCATTATTGAGCAAACATCCCTGGGACTTGGCTCTCTTTAGCTTTGAGACCGCCTATTTTCTATAATCAGAAGGGTCGTGACCCATCGCTAGTTCTTGATGTTCTGACTGACAATTTTTCATCAATTTTTTTATACAGCTAAACTCGCACCCAATTACTTCACCAGAAAAAGTGACCGTAAACTATTACAGCAAACTTTTCGTTGCAGACATTTCATGTTTTTGCGTTCCCGAAAAAGCTGCATAATACAGTGAATATAAAGAAAAAAATATGCTTAATCGCAACAATAATTAAAAATTAAATGGAGATTTTGAATCATTTATTTACTTACTTCGTCAGTGATTGCCAGCTTTTTAGAAAAATAGGCCAAACGAAAAAATGTTCAACTCATAGTAAATAAGATCAACAGTGAGTATAATGCGTAAACTAAACCACTACCGGTACAATGAAGAAACTTTCGCTCAACAGCTTGGTAGTTACACGTTGAAAGTCGCATGGCCAAGGAAACTACATCCGAAAGTCCATCAGGTCAAATAATCTTTTTTGCTGGTGTAAATTATTTATTATCTTTCCCAAAAGAGAGACTTTGGCCCAAGTTATGAAATACAATTTACGTTTTTGGCGTCTTATAAGTAAACTTTACTTTCTACATTGTATGAAAAATGTTGACTGCTACTTTTAATTGATCTACGATATGAAGCTCTATTTTGTCCGTGTATTTTAATTTCTCCGAAACTAGGGCCTACTGCGCGCACAAATAAAAAACTTTACAATAAATAAAAACATAAATTATGTAAGTGTCGTAAGAGAATTTGCATTCCAGCGTAGGTGTCGTAAGAGGATTTGCGACGGCATGATGACGTCAAAATTAGGGATAATTAGTTTTAAATTCGCATAATTTGACCGACAAAAGCGGTTTTTTGTTTAAACAAAAACTAGCACACAACCTCCCAACTTCAAAAAGTCTCACTTTTTTAGAAAGTAAGATGGCGTTATAATTGGTAACTAGGGCATTTTTTTAACCTAAAAAATATATATTTGACTTTATTTTAGCAAAGTTTTGACTTTATTTTGACCTAACCGCTTTCGCCTATTATTTATGTCTTGTTGCACTTTTTTGATTAAAAATGTTTTATAATCCGCAATTTACATAAGTTTTTAAACAAGAAGGTAGCCTATTTTAAACATTTTCTCAATTACTCAGTCTTGAAGCTAATGCAACAAAGCGACGCATGACGTCTAAACCTAGGATAACGAGCCATTGTGTGTACCGGTATCAATTAGTGTGTAATACAAAAAATGCGTTGTTATCGCAACTGTACTGTACATTAACGGTCTGTCTATGATGCTTTTGACGAAAGCCACACAGTATAATTACCAGGACTTTTGATTGTAATACAGCATCATATATTTTTTTACGTTCTTAACATCAAAATGTCTGTTTTTTCTCAGTAATTTACTGAGCATAGAAAGCGACCTCTCAACAGCAGCAGAGGTTGGCTGGGCTTTTTGCAATAGTGCGTAGCTTGTTGGGTCAATTGTCAAGTTGGTACAGTTTATTATTGTTTCTAAATCAGAGTTGGATAGTCGTTTTTTAATGTAATTTTTAATTGCGCACGGATCATCATCGAATTGCATATTCTTCAGCAGTCCGTATGCTTCGGTTATCGTGCAGGCACTTCCTTCTAAGAACTCTACGTTGGCTGCTAGAGTCCGGTATTGATTTATTTTAACCAAGTCCGGCACCAAATTCTCCACATTGATAGCGTTTTTTGCTCTGCTGACTAAGAGGTCTGCACTTGTCCAATTGTTGACAATGGTACGAACAGCTGGAAGGTTCTCACTGTAATATAAAGCAGCTCTAAGCCAAGTTGCCCATCTTGTAATTACAGGGTCAGGAGGAGATGGCAAACCAGCATCATGAAAATCTTTCTTGCGATTTTTGTGTTTGATTGTTGCTATTACTTCATCAATATTTTTTAAATGAGCACGCACACGCATAGCGAAGTTATGTAGTAAGTGCGCAACGCAGGTGACATGCATCAAAGAAAGGTATAATTCCTTTAATGTCTTTCCAGCCAAAGACATGTACCGAGCAGCATCAGTCAAGAACAATGACAAATTCTTGCGTTTTGTTTCAAATTGTTGCAATATGTCATCCACAGTGTGCAGAATAATACTGCTATTAACATTGCTACCGCTGTCAAGTGGATGGCAATCAACGAGGAATGTCTGATTTGGGGCATCTAAGCTGCCCACAAGCACACTAATATACTTTTGTTTAGCAATCTCTGCTTCATCCACAATTAAAAAAACTTTTTTGTCACGAAGTAATTCTTGAATTTGTTCTTCTTTTTGGGATGCTAATTTAGCAACACATGCCCGGGCTGCAGTCTCCAAAGGCAATACTTTTCCCATTGTAGCAAACAGAGACTTTAAAGAAGGATGGTTTAGTTTATGAAGTGAGATATCTGCAGTTAAGAATGAAGAGACAACCTGCTCCTTGAAGTTTACTCGATCGAGTTGTAAAAAGGTTTGCTTACTTTGGGATTTGCTCTTCGTCTCCAATTTTCTTTAGTGTTGCTTACTTTTTCGGTGGCTTTCCACAAAAAACTTTTTGTCGCATTTGACTAACACGTCGCAAAGGTTGCATCGCAAGTCGCGGGCAGGAGTTGCCGAAAACTCATCCGGATATTCCCTGGCAAATTTGCCTAACTTTCGCTGTAGAAGATTTGGCTTGTTTAGGCATTCTTTGCTTTGCAAGCTACGACTTAAAAAGACCACGTGTAAAGAGCGCAAAGGTTTTATAGGAATAGATTAATTGTCTAACAATTATGTGTTCATGCATCAACAATGACAATTTGATGCATAATAAATGCTATTTCCTTCACAATTACCGCACGCATTTTTACCATTGCAGCTATTTGAGAAATTTAAAATCAAATAAAACTGCGCATAAAATTTGAATAGCAGCTCAAAAATTCAAAAAAAATATAAAAAAAATGTAAATTTGTTCGTTGTTGTAAGGAAATTTTTGATGAAGAGAATTTTGACAAGTTTTGACTTTATGCAAAATTTTGACTTTATTTTGGCTTATAAAATGTACCAAAACAGACTCCTGAAGACCTGAAACGAACGTTAGTACACGTTTGATCATGTAACAAGATCCTGAAAAAATTTTGACTTTATTGACTTTAGCGGGCCCTATTGATAACCATTAATTGTAAAATTCGTTTTCTTCACTTTTTCAAGAATTACTGACAGTAGAAACGCGGTTAAAAGCTCTTTCAGGAGATAATGACAAGCTGCCTCTGACAAAAATAATTTTGCCACAATTTAGGCTTTGTCGAAGACGCAGCAAGCGATTAAGCATTTAAGCGTTTGTTTCATTGTGCTTTTTCCATTTTTTTCTTGAACACTAAAAAAAAGTTAAAAAAAGAACACTAATTTTAAGTGACGTTTATAATGCTGTCTGGTATCACTTCACAGAAAACAGCAGCAGACAGTAGCTGTACTAATAATCAACCGTCATTATGAAAGCAAATGTAAATACTAAAAGCTATTACTTTTATGCTTCCAGTTGCAAAACAATTATTTATTACAGCACTAGCACACCGGTTTGAATCTGTTTTCAAAATAATGCAATAATTTATACGAAAATCATAACAAATAAACTGTTGATGAACACCACGTTAGAATATCTTTGTAGTACATTCATGGCACGCGCCGGTGTACTTTAAATCCCTAGGGCATTTTTATTACGTGTAGAAAAGTAAAGCGAAATGCCGAGTTTTAATGTGAAATCTTGCAGGATTTAGAAAAGTTATTTTTTTTACTACAAAAACGGACCGGCAGGCGAGGGAAGATTAATAGCAAGTGGAGGCCTGGGTTGATGAAATTGCAGGGCCTTTTTAGCATATAAAAAGGCCAAGATCTTTTTTTGTGCTGGGAGCAAGGAACACACGCTTTAAGTTTTATAACTAGGCCTACAATTACGAAAAAGTTTTAAGTAGAAGGCTTCTTACTGAATAGCTCAATTCCAGCAAATACACCAATCACTGCATTGTTTTTGTAAAACTTTAAATTTATGTCTTTGTGCATTTAATGAAATCAGCAGATGAAAATGCTTTGTGCAAGTTAGCGCTGGCTTAATATATTAGAAAGGTGGGTATTGTGGACATAGTTTGTAATATCCATAGTTTGAGGAAAATCAATAGACACCATAGGTCAGTATGCCTACACCATTGTGTGAAATCACAGTCACCGAATTTTTTCAAAATTTTTTCTTGAATATGAGTTACTACACCAACTGGGTGATTAGATAAAACACATTTGAGGAAACTTGTGTTCTCTTTTGCTCGGGACTAAGATACATAGAAGCAGCTAAGAAACTTGACGTCACTGATATTCATACAAGGGAGTTGCACCAAGTCTTGAAATAAGCCTACCACCAAATAGTTCATTTCTGTAATCATAACACGAAAATAATTACGGCGCCCACCACTAGGATTGACTTTGTGCCCCTGTACTGGTTGGCAGGAACTAACAGAAAATGTGAAATGCTAGATAGTTTGTGATCAATGTTAATTTAAGGTAGGGTGATCGGGATTGGGGACATGAGGGCATTTCCTCCATTTATACCAACTATTTTTTTCTGCTCTCAGAAACGTTATTTGGGTTTGGCTGGTGGAGTCTGCTGAACCGACTTTTTACCCAACATCACTGACCGCCAGCCGACGTCCACAGGGCCGGCTAGTTCATAAATAAACATTAACTCTGTAATCGTGTCGGTTGTGTCTTCCCAATATACATATACATAAAAATCGAAAGCAGTGGTAATGCTATGCTTTCACCTTCAGTTGGCAGCAATTTCGATAGAATTTTACCAATAAAACTTGAGTGTGTGTGACCGCACTACAGCAATAGAAATACGATTTAAAGGAAAGGTCTATTTAAAGCAAGGCTTTCAAAACTTTTTGGTTCGGCGACCCCATTTTAAAATAGAAATTTCTCTGAGACCCTTTGGTGGGTGGCCGACACGTTGATAATGCCAAAGCAATAAACTTCCCATTGCAGACACTGGCGTATTTACAAGCAATTTTTCGGAGGGGTTGCAGAGCATTAAGTAAGCTCTATCTTGTTGTCAAAACTATCTTATAGATTCAGTGATCTCAATCTTCTTCAGGTGGACGAGAGTGGAGCATTAAGCAAATAGAAACATTTTGAAAGTGATAATTTTTTATAATTTGGTCTCCATAACAACTGTTTTTTTACATTAATTGTCTTTCCATTATGGGGACCATTTTCCTTTGACCCTCAAATACACCACTGATTAAAAATCTCAAGTAGTACTTTTAACTTGTGCAAAATCATACAAATCCATGAAAGTAACTGCAGGCTATAGAAATAAAAGAAGCGACTAATGATAACCGTAAAGCAAATAAAAGAACAACAAAAAATAACTCATTTAAAAAAGTTCTTTTCAAGACATAGTTGTCCTGATGAGACCTTATAGATCGAAACAGGCCTGTCGGAATTTGTCATTTTTGTTTGTATTGCGGTTGTTATACACCTTCACAATCTGGAGGAGAAAATGCACTTCTTTACCAAAAGTTTATATTCAAGTATTTGGTTTACGTCCCTTGTAATTTTTGGGATGTATTTTGACATAAAAATATAATGCATCATTACCGTCATCAAATCGTAGATGACTATTGTGCGCAAGAAGCTTTACTAATTTTGCTAATAGCAGGGCAGTCTTACTCACCGGCCACGGCATAACCCCGCCCTCGTTTTGCGATTGCGACCATGAATGAAAGGCAAACCGTTAGCTCCACAACAACTTACATTTATCAAGTGATTCATCTTTTTCGTAGTAAGAGTGAAGCACATAAACTATCAAAGCAAACACCACCAGAATCATTATTTCAAGTTTTGATAAACGCATTTTCACTCCTTATAAGATTTAATTGTTAATATTAGTCTAAATAAATTTCTAGTGTGAAACATCGCTTGATACAATAGAAAGTCGGTCGTTGAACTGAAGTAAACAACCCATTTACTTAACGTTTTCTGCTTAGTAGATTCCACAAGTAGTGAATTAATCTGTGAAAGTATTGAGAAGAATGCGGAAACATAGAAACTTGAAAGCAAATTGTTCTGTATTTAACGTCACTATCCCTCTACTTCGAATCAGGAGAATAAAATATTTGTCCGGCTTACTACACATGGCAATGCAGTTTCAATGTGGGCTTTACAAGCTGTGGTATCAACGCCCTGGAGGGCCGTTATAATTTTTCATGGGCTGCTCTGCACAACCCAAAACAGCAAAAGGGCCACAATAACCAAATATTTTTTAGTCAGAGCTACTATCTGCCCAGTCTAAGAAATATACACATTGTAAAAAACGATATAATTTTAAGGCAAAGACCTTTTTTGAAAGGCCACATTTTGAAGGTCCATATTGACAAATATTTATTCCAACTTTAAAGCAAAGACCTTTTGAGAAGGTAAACATTTCGGGCAAAAAAAATTTGGCACAAACTGAGCGCTTGACTCAAAAATAGGCATGTTTGTTGGAAACTAGCTCATTTCTATTTTATAAGATGGTGTTCTTGAAAATAAGCGCAAAGCTTAAAAATAAGCACAAAATGGTAGCTCGGGCAATAGGTCTAAACACGATTTTATTTGAACTATAGCATTTTTCAAATCATCTGGCGGACCGCAGCAGTAGAATTTGCGGGCTCATGCGACTCACGGGCCGTATCTTGTACCAGCCGGTCCTAGAGTGTCGCACTAAAATTCGGTTTTGTGCCAATTCTTTTCAGTTTTATTCCGTCAGATTTGTTCTGAACATAGATTTCCTATTTATTATCTTCTAACATGTACATTCAATTGCACTTCTACAAAAGAAAAAGTTGTTGATACAATGCTGTATTTCTTGACTTATGAGTAAATCATTAAATTGCGCACTTTTGCAGTAATTAAATTGGCGCTAAACAAATGAACGCTACGTCAGCCATTTGTAGAACGACGGAAAACAGAAAAGTGATGTTGCAACCTTCGAATACTCGCAAACATACGATTGAAGGAGACATGCCAAAAACAAATTCTCACAAATACAACAGCCGTCTAGATTTTTTGGTCGCACTTATCAAGCAGAACAACGAGCAAAAGCCTCACTGTTTTGTTTGTTGTGTCGCAGGTTTGACAACTTTTTCCAAATTGGTCGCATTAAAAAGATTTAAGAAGCACTGGACTGTAGCATATAGGCGACAATGAGTTTAAATTATTACGTTGTATGCAGACCACCACGGAATTGGCTTGTCGGATAACAGCAAAACAACAGATAGGCATACAGTCAGTACCATGAGATTATGAGCACGTGATAGACCGCTAGAAATTCGCATGGAAGTGGTATATGGGGGTTTGGGCTGATAATAGCAAATATATTTTTCGAATCAGAAAAAGTGATGCAACGTGGTCAAGTGGGTTGGAGCGTAGTTAACAGTGACTACAACTGTAAGTCCGAATCTCACGATGGTCTCCTTGAAGTGAGCATGGGAAAGGCAAATTGCGGCAATTTCCCGACTTGTTTGCACTGCTTGTAATCGACATGCACGGAGTGAACAATGTCGGTAACTCTGAAGCAGGTCTGAAAACAACAATTTTTCAGCATAACCGGCAAAAGATTGCCCCAACCGGAAGATAAAAACATACGATACAAAAGTGTCAATCTAAAGCAAGAATTTTACACCTTTTGAGGGATGAGATGCAATTCCCGCTTTCCCACAAAAACTGCGCTCAACGTAGCATCAAAATGAATAGTAAATTAACCATTACACATAACTTTTTACAAAAGAGTAGCGAGTTAAGAACTGATGAACATTTTTTGATGAGCCTATCAATACATCAAGCTCTACTTCACCAGACCAAGCAACTGCTTATCTAGTGATTTTCATAGGCTGTGTCGCGACCAATCGTAGTGTCGCGTAATTCTCTTAAGAGTGTTGTGGAATATTGTAAAAAATTTATACTATTCTAGTTTACAGATGGCATGCTTCTCTTAAAGCAAGAAAAAACAAAGCCTTTTAGCTAGATAGCAACGTCATCACCGTTGGCTACACTTTCATTGACTTCCCGCAGTATTGGCTGCATCTTCAACAAATCTGTGGTACAATTTAGTATGGAGACCAAAAAAAACGTGCAGTAGCAGTCAGGGATGTGGAAGCGGAAGCTGGAAGTGGTACTTTTTCTGTGGAAGCGGAAGCACGAAAAATCCACCGCTTCGGCTTCCACATAGGAGGGAAGAATGGAGAGAGAAAAGAAATTGGTTCTGCTATCCTTGGTAGAAGAACGAATAGGGGGAGCATAAGCATTAAGAAATGAGAGCGAGGAGGAGTCGTTTAGAGAGATGTTGACCTCTACATAATCAGAGTAGGGGCCAAGCAAAGAAAGAGAGGAGGTAGAAAGCTCAGAGAAGAATAAGCCTTGCTTGACGAAAATGATGACGCCACCGCTAGCGTCTGTGACATCAGTAGAAAAAATACCAGATCGGGAGTAAGTGCCATGGGATCGCAGAGCAGAGAATCCAGGGACCCGTAAAGAGGAAGATAAATTAAGGTTAGATTCCTGGATATAAATAAGGTCAACGGGATGAGATGAAATAAAGGGTAGTAGTTTAGTGCTCCTGGCTCGGAGACTCCCAGCATTCCATTGAAGAATCCCGAGGGAGTCAGGGAGGGGAAGAGAAAGCAGGAGGTAAAGAGAAACAGCCAGGAGCATGAGGTGGTGGTGAGGATGCAGAGGCAGAAGATACAAAGTGGGCAGAAAAAGGATAAGAGGTTCGAAGGCGAGGGTGGGGTGCGAGCGCTGCATTAGCAGAAGGGTGCCAGATTGAGCAGTGGAGGTATACCAGCTGGACGAGTCCTAGGAGGAAGGCACAGTGCTGGTAGGTGTAGGATCTCCAAAAAAAGCAGGGAGGACAGCTCCAGGAGTGAGAGCTGCCAAGAGTTCTGAATCAAGAAAACGAGAGTAGTGAGCATTTTAAATGAACTTAATTAGAGCATGTGCAGCATTGCACTGACCTACCCCGCCAGGTCACATTTCCAGCGCACACTAAACAGGGAAAGGCTGGGCAAGGGTTAGGATCAACGTTGCCGCTCATCAGGAGAAGCCGATGAATGAGAAGACATTCAAGAGAAAGGCAGGAGTAAAGAGAAGACAGGCCAACTTCAAAGAGGCTGCGTACTACCCTTCTGCGGTCGTTCAGGGGGCAGCACCTCGAAAAAATGATTTGTGTGAGGGGGAGTGCCCAGGGTAACTGGGACCCTCGGGAGAACCAACAGCCATTTTGGCCCAACCCAAACGGGTCGGGGATCGCACCACCACGTTGAGGCGGCTGTTGATTCGTGCAGTTCAATTTTGCTCGCTTTACATGTACATACTATATATACAACAGAAATTTCGCACTTTACTATCAAAAAAGATCGGAGTCAATACGTGTTTTGAGAACGGACAGAAAGTCGGTAATGATGATTAGAGTTAAATTTAACTCAAAGTCAGAGTTAGTTGAGGATAGAGAGGGAAAATCACCGCTATACGGTGTAATTTGTTGTTGTGACGACAGGTTATTGTCGAGAGCTGTAATATGTGGTCATACGGTTTAGATCTGAGAATCATTAGATTAACTGTCGTAAAAGTAGTTGTAAGTAGAGAAATAACTTGTAAAAAACTGTCTATTTGTTCAAGTGTTTAATTATTTTTTGAATTGTAATAACGAAATATTTGATTTTCTTGCAATTCGTGATTTCTAAATTTTTGTTAGTGGGGGTTCCGTGACAAACGCGAAAGTACATTAGGGGCTCCGCGATGACAAAAAGGTTGAAAAGCACTGTTCTACATTCAACACGAGTTCTGATATCTAAGAAAAAGAAACACAGAGTAGTTCGAAACAATAAGCTTAAGCGAAGTAGGTAAAGTAATAGCAATAAATGAAGGTTTTGGTTTTCTCAAAATGATAAAGTGTAGGAGAAGGCAGGCTACAGACCCACAAAAGTTGAAAAAATTGTCAACGGTCGTTTTTTGTTGGTGGAAGCGAAAGCGATAGGTGTGGAAGCGGAAGCGTTTGAAAAATAATCGCTTCCACATCCCTGGTAGCAGTATAATTTAGTCGTAAGTAGAAGTCACCAAATTAGTGCAAATGTGCGGCAGGCTTCCATATATTTTAGTTTTAATCAGAGGCCAGAAAATATGTGAAGCTGCGCGGTGCCCAATGCCAGGATATTTTAGTTCTACTTGGAGACCAGAAAACAAGTAGGGGTAGTCCACGTTTAAGTTGAGGTAGAGATCGAAAACAGGTACTGATATGCGATATCAATATATTTTAGTTCTAATTAAAGGCCAGAGAGAATGTACAAATATGCGGTATTAGCATTTATCAGCTATTTCACGCGTAACTTTATGTATTTTTAACGTTAACTTATGGTTTATTTGTATTTATCGATAAAAATAACTTTCGAATTTCACCAGGGGTGTCATGAAATTCTGAAATTTTGCGAAATAAATCGTTAATAAAAAAAAGTTTGAGAAACATTGTAATAATTACTTCTTCCGCCAACCAATCTCAATTTTTCTGATCTGTTTTAACTATTTCCTAAAACTATTGTTTTTCTTTTAGTCAACCTTTCTTTCCCTCTTTCGGTTTCTTTGCCCCCGCTGTCCTTGTGCAATGAGCATGTAATTTCTTCTTTTGTCCCTAAAGGACCAACTTCCCAACCACTTCCGAGACCTTCATTATGCTATCATCTTTTGCAATCAATGACAACTTGCGTTCTAAGTAGCTCTTAGACCCAATTCACCATAACATTGCTCAAAAAAGCTGATTAAGTGCTGTGATGCGTAAGCCCCAGGCTATTTGAACTTCTATACAGCGTTTAATGTCGAGCAAGTTTTTTCGGTTTGGTTCTGTCAAGATGACTAACACTTGTATAGCTGTGAAAAACACCCGCGTTCATTCAAACAAACCTAGTCGTACAAGTTGGTCTTCCTTCATCAATTTTGACTCACAACTGATTCTTTCCTGGTCGCTGAACATCGCTTTCGTCATTTTTATTGGCAATACGTTGTACCAGCTTGAATTGCATTTATTACCTTCTCCTGTTGGGTGATCCGCGGCCTACTACAAATACGACCGTATATGTCACCTTTTAGTCTAGTGGTTAAAATTACCAGGCCTGCAGACGAGAAAAGAGAAAGTAAAGAAACGAGATAACAGAGAATTTAATCAGCAGCTTGTCATCAAAGTAAAAAGCATTAAAATATTGTGGATTTTAGGAATTTTGACTGATAATTAGTACACTTGGGTTCTATTTCCGAGAGGTTACACTAAAAGGATAGCGGCCACGTTAAAAAGGATATAACCCTGAAACTTGTCTGCAAAACTGTTTCCACAGGTTACGTGGGATCTTAAAAAAATACAATTTCATAAACATTAAACAAGCAAGCAAGGGTATTCACGTGACAATATGTTAGCAATCACCAGTATACAAAAGCAACAAAGAAATCAAAAGTTTAAAAATACTGCATTAACATCTTGACTC
This sequence comes from Trididemnum clinides, assembly GCA_963675345.1. Classification (NCBI taxonomy): domain Eukaryota; kingdom Metazoa; phylum Chordata; class Ascidiacea; order Aplousobranchia; family Didemnidae; genus Trididemnum; species Trididemnum clinides. Next base: position 6,639,003 of record OY776287.1, on the reverse strand, counting down.
TGTTTTACAATTAGCATTCCCAAAGCACAAAAACTATTTAGATCTTTGCTTTTTTTAATGCCATTTTATTGGCCAACCATTTACCATTTACTGCAATTATAGGATAACTTTTAATCACAACCGGCACAGAGTCCTTTAACCTTTGGATCATGAATACAATTATGTCTTTGTAAAAATCTCCTTCTTCATCACAACCAATGAACTTTTTTCCCCTGTACTGGGCACATTTACGAAGATACATCTTGTCAACCATTACAGCTATGTTTTGAGATATTTTGTCACTTTCCCTTAAGTAACTGCATACTTTCAGAGCATATATGTTTCCTTTTCTGAGTTTACTTAACAATGAAGAGGGTAGAGGAAATAACATTGAAAAGAGGGTAGAGGAAATGTTCTTGGAGTAATTTATATGCTTGAAATGATGTATATAGAACTAGCATGGCTAAACAAATAAGCCGTGATGAATAGGGCAGACGACCTTTGGCTTTGTAATGTTGTTGGGTGATCATTTCCACTAGCAATCGATTTTGATTGTCTTTAAAGCTTCTAAGATAAGATGAAAAATTGTCTAGCATACTGAAACTCTTCAGCTGAGCAGTTTTGCTTTTTATAGACGATTGTGGTAAAGGAACACTACAGCCACAAAACTGCAATTAAACATTTACATAACGGCGCGATGGTGTAGTGGTTAGAGCGTCCGCTTCGCAGTCGGTAGACCTGGGATTCATTACCCTTGTAAAGTCATACCAAAAGACTTTAAAAAATCGTATCTACAGCTTCCCTGCTTGGCGCTAGGCATTTATGGGAGGTTGTGGAAAACAAGCTGGCAAGTTCGCTTGTTGTGTCCTTGGGCAAGGCACTTAACGGGACGCCCCCGCCTTTATGTGGAAGACAGGTGGGCCAGACATCTCGGAAATGGCAACTCCCAAGCGAGTGCGGACTTCCCGTCCAAAATATAGCGATACAATTCGCTTTCTCGTGAATGGAGGATAAATATGAAATATGAATATGAATATATACGTCAGATTTGTGTCTATTTTAGTAGCTTCTTCAATTTGTGGAAAGCCGGTGGTTTGAATTGAAACTATGTGGTAAAAGATAATATGATTTTCAGTTTTTTCACACTTATAGCCTCTAAAAGCATCGTGCTTACTTAAATCTTCAAATCAGAGGCGTAGCTTAGGGGGGGCAATGGGGTACATATGCCCCCGGGCGCCAAGGTACAGGGGCGCCAAAATGGGGCTTGCAAAAATTTCACAACAAGGGTAAAAAACCGGTTACAAGCAAGATTGCACCGGCGGCAGACATCGTCTGATAGTAGTAGACTGGTACGCACCGTACGCCTGCCATCCAGACTGATGCTGCAGTGTAAGATACTACTCTGATACTTTGTGTTACTGAGTATTGACTTTGCTGTGGCAGTTTAGTGCACTCAGTCATATACATCTAATAAAATATATTTTATATTTGATTTTTTGTAACTCATGTCAGGAAGAAAAAGAAGTGGAGTTCAAAATCGCAAAAGAAAAAAGGAAGCCGAAATAGCATTCAAAAAATCAAGTGTATTACTTGCTGCTTTTATTAAAGAAAGGCAAGAAAGAAGTTGAAGCTGCAAACACCAGTTCTTCAGAATCAGAAGATGGCGGATATCAACCATCAGTTTTAGAGCATGATGTCGACGCTAATGTTGAAAACATTGCGGCCTCGGAGAAAAACATTATTCAAACAGATATTTCTGTATGTGCAGAAAGAAACTCCGAAAACACTGAAGACCGAGAGACCCAACATAGTGACGAACCTGTTGAAAGTAACGGGGAAGATAACATTTCTGGCAGAGAAGCTGCAAATAATAATACTCATTACGATGTGCAATCGGATGTGGTTCCTGATGTACTAAAGTTTCACGATGTTGATTACTTAGAATTTGACGAAGTGACAAAGTTACCGAAAGTACCACAATCTCTTCGCGATGAACTGATTGCTCTTGGGCCCATACTTATTCAGCACCTAGACAATCTACCATCATTATATGGAGAACGTTTGATTACATCGGCATGGTTTAAACGTCGATTAGCGAATGGAGAGGATGTAAATCGTTCATGGCTGTTGTATTCATCAATCAATAAAGCCGCTTACTGTTTCTGTTGTCTACTATTTACATCATCGCCTTCAAACTCGCGAGCTTCGTTTGAGTTAAAAAACGGTTTCAACAAGTGGAGAAAGCCAGAAAAACTAAAACCTCATGAAAACAATCCAAGCCATCGCAGGGCTTTTAGTACATGGAAGGAAGCTGAAAGACGGTTAGTTGACGGTACAGGAATTGACGCAATCGCTCAAGCGCAGATTCGTTTGGAAAAACAACGTTGGCGAGATATATTGTAAAGAATACTCACCTGTATTAAATTTCTGGTTTCACAAAATTTGGCACTACGTGGTCATGAGGAAAACTTGAATCCCAGAAATGATAAAAATGTTGGAAACTTTCTCGCGCTGATCAAACTCATTGCTCAATTTGATCCACTACTGGCAAAACACGTCGAACATGTTGAACAAAATCCGGGACCAGTTTCCTATTTGTTACCCGAAATTCAGAATGAATTTATCCACATACTTGCATCAACTGTAAAGAGCAAATTGCTGCGGGATATAAGGAAAAGCAAATACTACGGCATCTTACTTGACTCAACTCCTGATTTAGGACATCGGGAACAGATGTCTCAGATCACATGATTTATGGATGTTAATTTTCAAACTAAACAAGTAACTATCAAAGAATCATTTTTAGGTTATATCGAGATACATTCAAAAGATGCAGCAAGCCTAGAGAAAGTCATCGTCGAGAGACTAAAGTCTGACGCCATATCTTTAGCTGACTGTCGAGCACAATGTTATGACAATGCTGCTGTGATGGCAGAGCATATTTCTGGCCTTCAACAACGAATATGTGACAGAAATAACAGAGCACTGTTTGTCAACTGTGACAACCACAGCTTAAATTTAGCAGGAGTACACTCAGCTAAGCAAGATCCAGTTGTCGTCACATTTTTTGGGACACTTGAAAATATATATTCGTTTTTCTCTCATTCAACAATTCGTTGGGAAGAGTTAAAACGAGTTCTTCCTATAACAGTAAAACGAGAGTCTGCAACACGCTGGAGTGCACGATTAGAAGCTGTTAAAGCTATTTTTGAAGGGCTGGATAAACTGGTACAACTCGTAGAAAAATTATCAGAGGACTCAGCTATGACACCTGAAATTAGAAGTGGTGCAGAGCAGTTACAGGCCTGCATAATGAAGTTTAATTTCATAGTTTTATTACAATTCTGGAATACCGTTCTTGGAAAAATTGATCGTGTACAGAAGCGCCTACAGGATCCTACAATGAACTTCAAGGAAGCTGCAACTGATATTGAATCTTTGGAGCAAGAATTTGTTAAGCTTCGTGGTGATTTGAGCCAAGCTGCTGTAAAAAATGCCAAAACAAAATGCACAGCCTGGAGGGTTTAGGTGGATAGACGAATTAGGCAACGTAAGAGAATGCCTGGAGAACTAAAAAGAGATGCAGGACTTTCACCAGAAGAAATTGTGCGCGTTATGAAGAATGTATTTGATCGGCTTCAACAGGAGATGTCAACACGGTTTTCACGACTAAAAGACTTAAACACAAAATTTGGATTTCTGCTTGACGTTAAGACTCTTCTATCCGACACAAATGAGGATGCAATTCGTCGAGATTGCACAGATTTTGCGAATTTCTACGACGCGGACATCAATGGCCACGAACTTTTCACCGAAATTGGAGATTGCAGAATGCTGCTCACTAACAGAACTGAAGGTCAACCAGAAACTCCTTTGGCTCTTCTTGGTTTTATTGTGTCTTTTGGAGACGACGTTTTCCCGAATCTGCGAATTTCTCTACAAATTTTGTTAACAATACCAGTTTCAATTGCAAGCTGTGAACGGTCTTTCAGCAAATTGAAACTTATTTTGTCGTATTCGCGTGCATCAACGGGACAGGATTGTCTCAGTGATTTTGCACTTCTAAGTGTTGAAAGAGAAACATTGGAAAAAACAGATTTTGATGACGTGACTGACCAGTTTGCGACAGTGAAATCAAGAAAAATAATTTTATTGTAGACTATGTAAATCATCTTTGACAGTAACTGAGTGGGACATTATGGACATATGCTATATTTTGTATAGCTTTGCTTCTTCTTTAAATAAAATGTTCCATTAAAATTTGAATTGTTTTTCCATATACAATTAAATGTAATAGAAAATATGATTAAATGTGGAAGTCGGGGCGCCAATTTTATAGTTTGCCCCGGGCGCAAAATATTCTGGCTACGCCTCTGCTTCAAATTGATGAGTACTATCATGTTTTTTAAATTGATAGATAATAAGGCAACTTATAGGCTAACTACATTCAGTTGATTAAAATACCACTTCCACGACCGGTTTCATTCCCATTAGAACTCTTCAGGTGGCAAGCGTATCGCGATACATGCTTTTGATTCCCAGCCAAGCCAGTGCCTTTATTACGTTATAATTCGAATTACAGGAGCTTATATATCGAATCAAGAGCATATATCGCAATAAGCTTGCTATAGTAAGCGTGCAGTATATAACCTTAAAATTAACAGCATCAGTTGATCGGACAGATGGCGGAGTGGTTAAACTGCATCAAATAATTCATGTGACCGTCGGTTTAATACCTGAGTCCACCTGAAGAGTTTTAATAGGAACGAAACCGGTCGTGGAAATGGTATTTTAATCAACTGATTGTAGTTAGCCTATAAGTTGCCTTAATATCTGTCAATTTAAAAAACATGATTGTACTCATCAATTTGAAGATTTAAGTGAGCACGATGCTTTTAGAGGCTACAAGTGCGAAAAAACTGAAAATCATATTATCTTTTACCACATAGTTTCAATTCAAACCACCGGCTTTCCACAAATTGAAGAAGCTACTAAAATAGACATAAATCTAAATGTTTAATTGCAGTTTTGTGGCTGTAGTGTTCCTTTACCACAATCGTCTATAAAAAGCAAAACTGCTCAGCTGAAGAGTTTCAGTATGCTAGACAATTTTTCATCTTATCTTAGAAGCTTTAAAGACAATCAAAATCGATTGCTAGTGGAAATGATCACCCAACAACATTACAAAGCCAAAGATTGTCTGGCGATGAATTACCGAAAATTGCCACGGCAGTTGTCCCGCAACTGACATAAAGTAACTTGTGAATTGCTTGCGGATAAAAGCCGCTTCTTGTGAGTGTGTGTGTTGGTTCCACTGCGGCCAAGATCTTGAAGACCTGAGCTCGAAACAGTTTCTGCAGTGAAGCGCCATCTTCCAGGAATAACATTTCCTGGTTGATCTTCAACGTCGATGCAATGTGGCGGACAATAATATCGTTCTCGCGGTAGAAGTAACTTGTTTTGCAGTTGAAGGTAGTTGTGTAAGTAACAAGGTGCCTTGGTAATAACAGCAGTCTTTTCAGGGGCACCGATTATAATCGGACCGATAATTATCGGTCCTCTAAAAACTCGCCAGCGACTTGAAAAAATGCCAAAGCTGTTTTCAATTGCTCTTCTGACTCTAGATAGTCGGTAATTCAAAATTCTTTGTTCCTCGGTAATGTTTTTGCCTGGGTAAAGACGCATCATATCAGGTTTTAATGGAAAAGCTGCATCAGCTACATAGAAAAATGGAAGTTCTTCAACAGAAGGTAAACATTCAGATGGTGGAATTCCAAGCTGATTTGACAATAGCTGCTTTCCGAAATTTGAATTTGCGAAGACTCCACCGTCGCTATGCCCCCCAGTGTCTCCTATGTGTACAAAACGGAAGCAGTATTGTGCATCGCACACAGCTAGTAGAACGATGCTGTAAAAGCCTTTGTAATTGTAATATTCAGATTCTGCATTTGGGGAGGCCCAGATCATCATTTGCTTACCATCCATGACACCAATGCACATAGGAAAGTCCCACAAGCGATGGAAATCTGCAGCTAATTCTCTCCAATCAGAATGAACGGCTGGTGGCTTCCAAACCTTCGGCATTAAAGCTTCCTATATGGCTGAACAAGTTTCATTTATGACATTAGATACTGTTGACTTTCCCATGCGATAACTGAAAGCGATTGATGATTGAGTCTCCGGTGGCCAGATATCTACAACCTATATTTTGCATCGTATTAATATAAAGTAAAATAAAAAATTTTGCTCAAAAATAATCACCAACATCATGCGGTACTATATAGCAATCTATTACATCATTGTCACGAATAAGGAAATTTGCCTTGTAAGAGTTGTTTTCATATTTGTGTAAAGTGCTGTGTCATTTGTTCGCTCGGCTACTGATTGAGAAAAAAATATCTTTTTCCCCGCAATTCATTTGCTGCAATACGCCTTCATTACGTCAGAATCCTTATTACGACATAATACGATACCAGATTGATCTAGAGCAGGGGTTCTTAACCGGGGGTACTTGTACCCCTTGGGGATACGAAGCACCAAAGCAGGGGGTACGAGATGAGGTGTCAGAATAATGGTTATTTTAAACTATTTGCAAAAATTTTATTTTCAATCTCATTTGAAATAAGAAAACATTTTTAGAAGCCTTTTTTAACATGTGCATATCTGAATCATTTTTTTGTCATAAGAAGGAGTTACTGTGACGTAATAAAGAGCTTCTTGTTTGTTCCCACAGAATAAGTTTTGCGCTAAACTGGTTTTGTTGTGAACAATATTATGGTTAATATACACCGATAACAGGCTACATTGTGTTTTATTTCATTGTTAGATTGTATATTTACTGGTAATTTTGTAGGTGTTTGCTCGATAGGTCTAGATTCTAGGAGTACAAGAACATTTCACAAAATTTTAAGGGGTACGAGCGCCAAAAAGTTAAGATACACTGATCTAGAGATTCTAGCTTCTTCGAAGAATTTCGATAACCGATTACATAACTTATAATGTTTTTTCCTTTTTTCACGTGATTTCGTTTTAGCGTTTTCTGGATTGTTTTTGTCAGTTTATATATATGGCAACGGGATTTTTTTTAGAGAGAGTAGAGAAGCGTTGTAACGGGGAGAGAGAGAGATTGATTGACAGAGTAAAGAAGGGGTATTGTTTTTTGTATTAATTTATTGTGGATTCCGTGGACGTGGCGAGTATTAAGCAGTTATTGGTGAAATTAGTTTTGGCGGTTTCCTGATTGTGTGGTAAAGTGAATAGTTCTGAGATTGATGAGCGAAGAAGTTTGAAGTCGTGAAGTACTATTTCTGTGAATAGATTATTCTGTTATCAAAGTAGTTTAAGGTGTTTTTAGTGGAAGCCAATCTTTTCCAAGTTTTATTAAGTTGCAGTAAGACCTAATTATCCGAGCTATTATCATACGTCGCCTCAATTTTAAATGAAATTTAAAATTGAGATAGAACCGAAAAGTTCTATTGTTAATATTATTATATTAAAACGCCACAATCATGTCAATAACTCGCGACCAGTTTTGACCTTATTGGATCTTATCAGGCAGGTGTAAAAAACGCTCAATAATAAAAAGGCTGAATAAGAACAAATTTGCCATTGGGTACAAAAAAAATACAATACCAAACACTATAATACAGCAAAACCCATATTATGAGGGTCTCATTTAAGGACACACACACATGACATGGACAATAAGTCACATTAGTAAGCCCTAATAGGAGTGTAGGATCATTGTCAGGACTATCATTATACAAAATAGAGGTTGCTATTTGCTAGGTAGCAATTTTCAGACCTCTATTGAGAGGGATCTGTCTCCAGCGTCACACTAAGGTAAAACTGAAAATATTCTCAAAATGATCAAAAAATAGAAAATTTTGCACCCAATGGCAAACTTGTTATTATTCAGGATTTTTTTTGAGTGTTTTTTACTCCCGCCTGATGAGACCCAATAAGGTTGAAACCAGTCGTAGGCTATCGACATGATGTAATAAATTGCTGTATGGTACCATATGATGAATTTGGTGACAATTTTTGAGCAATATTTTTTATTTTATCTAGTGTGATGCTGGAGGCAAATCCCTATTAATAGGAAATTGCCTGAAAATTGCTACCTAGCAACTATCAACCTCTATTTTGTATTATATTAATATATCAATGTAAGGTCTGTAGCCAATAATCAGTCTGTGTTCAACACATCTCACTCCTTAAGTCCGAGTCTGATGCCAGGAACAGAATGCAGCCTGCGTGGCCAACCCACAACTTTTCACAAACGTAGGAGTGCTTCGACTTTAAAAACTTTTAACAAAAATTCTTTTTGAGTTAGGCCAACTAAATGTGCTACAGAGGGACCGCATACAAATTTTTGTAGGCCTATTTATCACAAGGTTTTCTCTGGATTCTGAGGCCATGCCGACGTTTTACGTTAACTTGCAGAAATTAGGTAATAGCGGGTATATTAAAACCACATATTCAAGCTTACCTGAGAGTAATCGAAAACCTTTCTGATGGCGATATTGTATTCCTCCAATTGGAGTTCATTTTTTTTATCAGAGGCGAAATCTCTTTCAAGAGAGCATTAAAGGTATCTCTATTCATGCGGGAGTAGGCCTACTGTTTGAAGCTCTCTTGATGAACATCATACATTGACCGAACCAGCTTAAACTCTCCCAACGTTTCTCTTTTTTGTAATATTGGCCTCACCCAGTACTCTCTATATGTCAATAAACAAATTGTGACACAACAGTAGGTTACTCTACAATTGCTAGCAGGCCAGTAAGTTTAAGGTATTCCAGAGATTCGGTAAGCTAATAGGCAAATCCTTATGCTACTGGCGTACCATACGTAGGAACTAACTAGCATTGAAGATAAAGTTATAGGCATAACTGTAGCATTACTAAACAGGGAGAAGACTACCTGCCTAGATTTTGAGTTGCAGACCCTGAGACACTCTTTTGCTCATTAAAACTAGAGCTAAAGTACGTGACCACCAAGCATACCGGTACAACGTAGGGTTAACTAGACTAGCCTGCTTACAAGATATCTGCCGTGTTTAATTTAGTCAATGCAAGCCTACCTGTGACTTTCTTCCAGCAAAAGATAAACCAACAGCAAAAAATTGCAAATCTTGCTGCTACTGCAACAACAAGCATCTAAATCGTTCATTATTGACGTTCACTGACTTCACTTGCAAGCCTACCGTATCATAAACCGACGCCAATATAACTAGTGTGCTAGCTGTCTAGCTATTGAATAAACTCAAACCAAAAAGCAACGCCCGTGGAAAGCCAATTTGCGCTGTTTACATTGGTTCCGTTCAACATAGACGGCGCGTAACAGTAACTATTACGGTAACGTAAACGTAACCGTAATGTTACCGTAACCGGATTCAGTGTGAAGCAGCCTTTAGTCTTGCCACTTTCAAAAATAATGCAAAAAACAATCTAGACATATTTTTCACCAATAAATTAATTGAAAATGTGCAATTAGCTTTTCACAATGATAGCAAGAATTGTGAGGATTCTTAACAACAAATTTGCAGAAGTCGAAAACCTCTGCCAAAAGTATAAGATTCCACTGATGATTCTGAGAAGAGCCAATCGTCGAAATCACCGAGAAAATTATCTAATTACATGTATTGAAGTAGAGAGTTATTTTCTCCAATCCATTTATGTACCATACGCAGAGCATTTATTGACGCAAATGTCCGAAAGGTTTGAAGATCAAAAGATGAATACCGAAGCCTTTGAAATTTGATACCCAAATACACTGTGACGCTGTCATCTTCTTCGGAAAAAATCAACTTGTTAGAATTATATCAACAAGATGTTAATAGCAAAATTGTCAATGTTCCAGATATTGTGCGCTGGAAATAACATTCTTTTAACAAATGCGATTGATGGTTTGGAAGCTTGCAACGCAAATCTTTTCCAATTGTTCGGAAGTTGCTTACTATTTTGGCAAGGCTAAAAAGGTTGACCGGTCTTGCTTTGCTTTCAATTCAGCTAGATCAGGGGTCGGCAACCTTTTGCGGCCGAAGAGCCATTTCAGCCCGAATCCGACAATAAAGAGAGCAACGAGAGCCACATAGTCTATTAGGATATGTGTACTGAAAAAAGTAAAAAGGTCTCGCCAAACTTGCCGTTAAGGTGGTAACCTTTTTTTTTTTTTTTTGGAGGACATTCCCGGCTTGCGAGCTGTTGATCTAGGTGCGCTAAGCCATAGGCAGGCTTGACGGCCTGACGCGTCCAGTATTTCAATCAAGAAAATATGGTAAGCCTAGCAAAAGAGCCGCAGGTTGCCGACCCCTGAGCTAGATCAATTGTCAAAGACAACGGTTTGAATGAATATGCCACAAGATCCAATAGATCTGATTTTCAGAATAGTATATTAAGTGACAAAAAAAGCGAGCCTTTCACTCACTTTGAAAGTGTAATTGACCTTCAGCAAGCTATCTCAATATAAAAGGGACGTGTCTTACACTATAAAATTGTTACCGTTGATATAACTAATCTTGTACCTTTGCAGATGAAGAAAAACTTTTAACTAAAATCGTCGAAAGGATGAGCAAGATAAATGTTGTCCGACGAATCTACCCATGTTAGTCACAAATCAACTTGTATATCGTGTTTCTAAAAACTGTGCTGATTGCGTTGCGGCATCTGTTAGCTTTCTACTTGATTTGGTTAAACGAGAAAATGTGTGTACTTCCCATATTAACCCCAGAATGGCCAAGGTAATTGTAAGCGCCAAACAAACTTTGCCTAAATTTTTGATACACTCGGGATTCGAACCATCGTCATTTAATCTTACCTCAAATAACTCTACGCCACCTGTAAAGTCTACATATCTAACGCCTTTTTCACAATCATTCAAATTACCCTGCCCGCAAATAAAACGCGTCTCTTCTTCGTGTATTGTGTAATCAGCACTGCCGTTACAATTCGCTTTGGTGTCCTTTAATTCAAATTAGCTCTTAGTTTCTTAAATTCAGCAGTGTTTAATTTCAAAGTATCACATTAGTTGTAGCCTTGAATTCAATGATGATCTGTTTTACAGTGGTTTTGCTTGTTTATTTAGGTCAATAGTTGTTAGTGCTAACTGTAATACAAAATTTGTCAAATCAAATCAATCAAAGTGACTGCCGGAATTGCCGGTAAGTGAATATTGCGTTTATCCCATATTGTTTTATAATGCTGTCAATTTTCATGCGTAAATGTCTATTGCTAAGTATGATGTTCCCCGCTTAAATCCTCACTTCAGTTTCGATTCTTCATATCAATAGTAATTATCATTTATAATATTGTATCGTATCTAATGCGCTGAAATTTGTATTTTGTTTTAGAAAACGGTACAAGTTCTGCCAACAATAAACAGAACACCAATCTAATCCGTGTGAGGTTCCACAGGTCACTCAAAATCCTATAGCCGCTACAATAACTAAACGGCGGCTATAGTAGTCATTTTGACTACCTGAGGCTATTAAAGTTTGCACATTTTTTTTGCTAATGTTTCTAGGTGGGTCTCCTGCAATGACTTTCAATCAATTAGAAAACTAAATCGATTTCTGAATTATCACTTTGAAATTCTTTTGTTTGTGGGCCTTGTGACTCCGAATTTCTTCAACGCCCAATGTAGTCATTTTGACAATCGATTGAGCTTTCGTGGTGGTAGCAATGTTGCAAGGATTTTCTGTTTGAGTTTTTATTTCTTCTACGCTCGTATTTGTCTTCCAAAGTACTGGCCAGAGCTATAGTGCCTCGAGACATTTCTGGGTCTCGAGGCACTATTTTTCAAAGTCTCGGTCTCAAAGGTCTGAAATCTTGGACTCGTCTCGGCACCTTGGCGTCTCGAAAAATGGGCAAGTCTCGGCCATATTTAAAGGTTTGTTTCAAAATTGAATAAAGAAAGCCAAATTTCTGACAATTTTGCTTTACAGTAAAACCCACATTAATTTTGACTCATATTGAAAAGAACAGCTTTTCCATACAGCAGCGTTATGGTGAAAGCGTGTGTCACAATATATAATTATTTTCACGCATTCCTTATTAAATAGCTCACAGCCTGGTATATTGCAACGTCTTCGAAAATTCATCGAAATCTCCAAACTTTTGTGTTAAAAACATTCGCTAAAAGATGGGGTGTGTCATCGCGCAAAAGCGCTATGTTCAGAAGCCGATTCTGTGAAATTCTCTAGTTCCTTCTTTTTAATTGTTCGGAAAATTACGTTGGAAAGGACCAAACCCGTTCCGCAAATGTGCGCGTTTATGATCGTGTTGAGATGCACCCCATGCGCCCTTATCTGAACAAAAGAAGAAGTGTCACAACTGATAATTATTTTACTTCTGTGATATTAGCCTTTTCACTGAAAGAAAGCAAACGAATCGCCTAGGAACTGTGAACAAAATCAGGAGATAAGAGGCATCACCTTTGAGAAAGATGAAAGAAAAGCTTCATTTGCAAGCTTTATAAATCTGGATATATCGTCCAACTGCGTGCCAGGGAAAGGTGAACAAACATGTGTTGATACTTAGTGCAATTCACAAGGACATTGCAGCAGTAATGCAAAGAAAACACCGAAAACAGTTTCCACCTACAATGAGCATAGTACGTAGTCGATAAACTTAACCAAATGGCTAAGAAATACACTTGCAGAACCGGAACATAAAGGTGGACAATACATAGTTTGCAAAACATAGTGAATTTGGCTTCTATCAATGCCGGGATTCTCCGCAGAGATTTTCAATGAGAATATTTCTCGCTAAAATTTTTATCCGCACATTGGCCAAGGAGTTAGCTGAGCCGCAAGTGCCGCAGCCAAAATGGCATTCAACGCCAAGCATCATTCGCCATCAGCAACAAAGACAAAAGACAGCCAAAAAAATTCTGTCAAGTGAAGATTTTGTGCAAGAGAAACCGCTCTCTTAGCGTGTGGACTCAATGGATCTTTTTCCAGCGCACCTAGTAGCGAGTTCTTGTTGCCATGTGCAGCCAAACATTTGGTAGCGCGTTGCACTTTTCGATACAAAATAATGCTAGGCAGAAGTTTAAATGCAACAAATCGCTTTCCAAACATGTAGTTTTGAACTTGAAAAAAGTTCTAAGCTAGAATTCTACCTCATGTAAACAAATAAAGTTTATTTCAAGTAGATTTGGCTGATTTGTAGGCTTTTTTAGACGGTATTAAAGCAAATAGCTTACAATGTGGTTATCAAGCTGCTAAAGATTATTTGCAGCTGGACTCGTAGTAGTCGTGAAAAGCTTTCACCGGCGCTTACACGGTATTACTGATAAAGTTTAGTATTATTGCAGCTGCGTCAAAGCTACTGGTTGTAAAGATTAAGCAGCCATTGGTAAAGTAACCTGTGTTAATTATCATCAGCAGCTGCTGCCTCTGAAAATCTCAGCAAATGTTGGTACTGCAGTAGTTACATTAAGATTTTTACTGTTATGGGTTATGTCTATAATTGCATTAAATGAATAGCAAATCACGTTTTAGTGTAGGCCTGAACAATCAAACAGCGATTATGATTTAGTTTTCAAAAGATAGTTTGGCAGATTTAGGTCTCTGCATCGAAATATCGTACAGATTAAATAGTCGGCCTAGATGTTTATTTCAATTGTGGTCTTAAAGTTTCGAGGATTAGAAATTTTCCAATTTATCAAAATTCTTGAGTTTATTTTGAGGCTGCCCAGCCTGTATTCAATTCAGCAAACTACAAAAAGAGACAACTTGAAAATAGAATCAAAATCTTGAGCTAGGTCCCTAAAATTTCAAGGACATAAACAGTGGAAAATAAGATAAAGAAATGATATTAAGGTCTGTTGACTGTGAAGCGGCCGCTTAAACCCCTACACCGCCGCGCCGTTTAAAGCGATTGTGTAAGAATGGCATTGATCGTTTCATCGAAACAGAACATAATGTAGACAAATAGCCTGAGAAACATCTGATACTGGGCTATGATCGCGGATCCCATGATTTAATCGCAGAGATCGCCATTCACTATTCCACCGCATTTGTCGCAAAACTTTAAAGTGTCTTGACAAATTATTGTAGCTTGTTTTTTTGTTGATATATTTATTTATTAAAAATAACTATAGCCCAGCAATCGTGCATACAAATAGTGGGCTACGTGGTTGTGAAATTAATCTGTTCCTGAAATATTTGAAAATGATATCGATTTGAAAAAAGCAATGGCGCAACAACTTAATAAATACGATGCGCTTTGCATTAAGACTGTGAAAGGCAAAAGGCTTCCCTAAAGTGTGACTAGACTCAGTTTGCATGTCCCTCTTTTAAAAAAGGTTTCAGCAACGTCACTTGGTTTCGGCATTGCTTCTGTGAATTTAAGAAAAATTTCAGTCTTTTGATATCGTATGTGCAGTAAAATTTTAATAACTTTAATTTTTTGTACGAGAGTTTGATCTTCTCTAGCAACAAACTGCTCTCAATATATTACGCTAACTGCATGGGCTACTGGGTGACAAGCCGGCTTTGCCGGCGTCGCCCGGTAGGGGCCCTCCATCAGTGACGTCGGGGTTTAGTATTTCGTTTCAACAGCCTGCGCCGGCTTCACGCATCGGGCTCTGGTGTGAACAGTAGCCAAAACTTAATGAATTTTATGCACTTTCACAATTCATGCACACAAAATTGTGATTATCATATTCTCTTAATCATGATTGGTAATGCTCACAAAGAATCTTGCCACAAATTGTCGTTATGCTTGTCGAGGAGAAAGGATTGAAACACAATCAAAATTGATGGTAGCGACCAAATGGTGGTTACTTTTACAATTACAGAAATAAACTATTTAGTGGTAAGCTCATTTTGAGATGTGGTGCTGCCCCTTTCCCCAATTTATATTTCTGATATTTAGTTCTTTGGCTGCGCTATTTGTCTTGTTTCCGGCAGAGCGACAAAAGCGGTTATGGCTTCCCCAAAATCATTCACCATATTTCAGTAGGTGCACATCAGGCCGAGTTATTTTCAAAGAAATGTTCTCTGTAACTTCAGTTTTACAAATTGTTGTGGTTATGGTTTTATGTTGATTTTTTCTTAAACTTGGGATTTTATTACAATGCTGTATAGTCATAAATACCTTTACAGGCAGCATATCTGCAAAAGAAAAAATCCTTGCTTTTTAATATATACGACGGCCCGCAGGGCCCCCATCGGGATAGAGAACGTCGGTTCAGCCGGTCAAGCCGGCTTCACCTATCAGGCTCTTGTATGAAGAGTGACCAAAAGTTTATGTGTTTTCTGCACACAAGATTTTTACGACTTTTTGTGCTTCTTTTCCTAATGGAATTTTCAGGAGCGTCGATGAGGGGGTCCAGGGTACCTTTGGTTTCGGACCCCGATAGTTGAAAACGTCGCGCGCAATGCTAACAATATATTAGGCCTAAGTTTCCTATTTTTCCTGTTAACAAATGCATAATCAATATAATATTTTTTGTGACATGATGACTAATGTTTTCTTCATCTTGGCCACAGAAAATTTGGTTAAATACTCTTTTTAAAAAAATTCAGGCCTCCAAAATACTTCCTCGCCCTGTGGCCAGAAACATATCACATGGGTTCCTGTAACTCTTAAAGTAGATCACTTCCTAAACGTATCATTATTTTAAGCCCCAAACCAAACCCCTAAATTTTAAATTCATATATTCCATATGGATCAATCAATTTGTTTAAAGTCAAATCTTGCAAAATCATTTCACATCAATTCTGTTGTGTCCGTTAAACAGGAAGATTGCATTTTACATACCGATTACTGGTGACTGATAATGATACATTGCATGATATTCACATTTTGTTTTTTGACTTACTTTTAGCCTTAAATTATTATTATAACTGGGCTTGATTTATTACCCGACATATAGGGATTAAATTATTTAAATAGTAAAGTAGTCCAACAGCAATGTCTTATTTGTATCACAGTGGAGCTAAAAAAAGAAAAAAACGCGGAAAGAAAGGCAATTTCTGAGCAATTATACCAAACACTCATCTATTTGTAATTGGATAAAACCCGGCCACTACAGTTTACCAGACACTTGTTAAAGGGGGGCCCGGTATTGATGTTGGTACCGGGCCCGGACTGTTCTCTCAACGGCCCTGATGGTACATACGTGTACCATTGGTCCTTACGGGTCATTATTTTTCGAAATTGCCAAATGATGATTTTTGAACATATGCTGCAGCTAAGAAACAAACACACTCTTCTACATAAAATCAAGCACAAAATTTATTCACCTAAGCTACATTTCATCATGATAAAGTTTAAAACAGTTCCTGGAATTGACGTAGCACAAGTGAATGCCACATTGGATGCACTTGTTGTTTGTCCTGCTTTGTCTTTTTTTGCTTGAGCATAACTTGCACCGCTTTCGCTCCTCAGATTTCATGATTGTGTGACCGTACATTTCCATCGAGCTTTGATTTATTCTCAGCCTTTTTTGCTGCGTCATTACCGAGCTTGCTAGAACTGCACGTTTTCTGGAATTGAATGTTCCAATCAAGCTTTGAGCCACTGCTTTTCGATAAGTTTTTGCATCCATAGATGGTACACTTTCTCCTAGTTTGCAATACACCACATACGAGTTGTTTATAGCAATGTCTATGAAGTCATAAACAATTCGCAAGTAGTACTTTGATTTTGATCGGTGATCAAACTGATATGTTACCTTCTTTTGGTCCATCAAATCTACACCTCCCATGTGGGAGTTGTATTGCCTAACCACATTAGGAGATGTAACAGCTTCTTTTTCGTTTGAACCTTTTTTCTGCGTTTCACAGTGTGATATGGAGTGGCTGAAAGAAAATTTGAGAGTAAAAAGACTGCTTTGTTGTCCATCCACTTGACAAATGTTATTTCATTTGCATGAAAACTGACCGCATCACCACGCTTCATTGATTTGTCTGAAGGGATTTTCGTTTTTGGTAAATGCTTGCGGTTCATGCGCACTGTTCCAGCGCTTAGAATTCTATTTTCTAGAAGTTTCTTTTGCAGAGAAGGAGTGTTAAAAAAATTGTCTAGTGTGTTTTTTATTTTACCTAGTATCTTACAGGTGCGATGGCCATGCCATTATCTTCACATTTAATCTAAATTCTATTCATGTGCATGTATTAACGTATATCGTTTTGCCATCGTCTCCTTTTTTTGTCCACTGCTGTGTTATTTATTTCTATGTATGCTGATTTGGACAAAAATAAAATAAAATTGATTGATTGATTGATATTGAATTGTCAATAAAAATTTGACAGTTAAGATTTTTAATCTTTTCAGTGAGCTGAATCACCACCGCTTCACCTAAACCTTGCTCAACAGATCCCTTCTTTTTTCCACAATAAATGTCTCCTTCAAACAAATAGCCAGTCTTCGAATCACATCGACACCAAATTTTGTAGCCCCATTGAATTGGCTTACCTTTAACAAATTGCCTAAGAATATTATGGCCTTTAAATTTGACCATATGTTCATCAATCGACTGGTGTTGAGTTGCTGTGAGAGCGGACAGAAACCTTGTGTTGAAATGATTCAACACCAATCTGATTTTAAAGGCCCTGCCATGGTCTGGATGTTCCCGAGACTTCATCATTGCATTGTTGTTGAAATGGACATATGCTCGTAGTTCTTCAAACCTTTTGCGGGGCATAATATTTGCAATAAAAGGTACAGCTAGATCTGGGTCTGTGGACCAATAATCACGCAAGCTTGGAAGTTGATGGTAACCCATAACTATTTGCATTCCAAAAAAAGCTTTCATTTCCGCCACATTTGTTGATAACACATGTGCTTGCTGTTCGCAGTATAAATGAGTTTGGGGTACAACAATGCCTTTTAGAAAATCTTCGAACCCTGCAACCTTGTTGAAAACTTCATAAGGAGTTTTATTTTCCAATTCTATGGTTACTTTCCCAAAATCAAAAACAGTGGAACTTGCATGCTGTAGTGTAGTTGTTGCTGCTGGTTAGAGCTAGAATCAGTCACCTTCTGCCAGTCAAAAGACAATGGTGTACTTGTTGAAGTAGGCACATCTTGAAGAGGCAGTTCTTCTACTTCTTTACAATTCAACTGCTGGCCACTGAATGAAGTCTTTTCTGGATCATGCCTTTGTGGGGGCTCTATGTAAACTTCAACAGGGTCATCATCATTGTTTGCATTCGAGTCTAATTGGTCTAAATCATCTTCTAAAAAACCAAGGTCCTCATTATCTAACGCTAGTGCATCCTCTGTGTCACTATCATTACAGAAAAGTACTTGATTCACTGATTTTTCATTTACTTCAAACAATCTGAGTTTATTTTTAGATGACATAATTCTCTGATAAAATAGAAACAAACTAAGAATGTTACATTTGGAGTTGCATCAGTTGTAATTACAATTCTGACTGCCTTTTATGGTAGTTTCATAACATTTAAAAGTAAAAAAAATCAAAGTAATAGTAGCTACTCAAGCCACATGCATAACACTGTAAGAAAAAAACCTTCAAAAATGCCAAGTTTTTGTTATCTAAATTATATTGGCAGCTTTGTAATGTCATCTATTTCATTTAACTCTGGTTACATTTATCACATATGTCATTTGTAATACCCAGCTTCTACCAAATTTTTCATCTAATACATAAAACAGACGTGGTGTGGGGTCTGATTAGAATCTGCCTCAAATAACCTGGTTTTCTATCGAACACGTGCTGAGAACTACTGTGAATCTCAAATATCTTAATATTTACATTTACACACAATTATATTAGAGCCACAAATCATCATGGTAAAGTTAAAAAATGTTTTTATAAAAACTAACACAAAATGCACTTTGTTTTTATATAAGATTTATGCGCTTCATCTTTCTATGACTGACTTTACATGATTTACCCTTCAGGACCAATGGTACATATGTGTACCACGAAACTTTATTGCTCTCAAACAGCATCTGGTAAACTTTACCCAAAATTTTTATGGCTGGAAAACATCAGTTATTCACAAAACTATATTTTATAATAGCAACCACAAACTTTTATTAGTTACACTGGATTTGCCAAACTCCCTAATATCTGCCATTCAAACGCCTGGCATTTGTTTAGCTTTGAAGCAATCAAGCGTAACCAAAACGTGCTCAAAGTTTCCAAATCTTTTTTTAAAAATAAAGTTCAAACATTTAAAAAGTACTTTGGCACCTTTGGTTTCAAAATATTACAACCGATTAGCCGAGGTATTGAAAAATATTTATGGTACACCGGTGTACCAAAGGTCCTCAAAGGGTTAATGCAAACAAGTTGTCAGTCGATTTTCCTTTCACTAGAAAGATAGAAGTTACATACAAGCAAATAAAATAGTAGATATTTATTATGTTTCACAATGACGAAAGTAGTCAAAATAAATATCGTTGAGCATTTTAGATAGAAGTCCGGGCATTCTAGTGTTAAAGTCAAAATTATGCACTGTTTGCTAAAAAGTGGTTTCTTTATTGAGTTGCTTCAAGAAATGTTTATTGGATTTTGCAGTGATGGAGCTAGAGTGATGCTGGAAACATACGTGGGGTTGAAAGGCTGCTCAAAAAGCAATTTCTTGATATAGTATTGCGACACTACCTCAATCGCAAACTTGAGCTTGCTGTAGGTGACACACTACATAGCGGCACGAAAGACTTGGAGTCTTTTCTTTAAAGGTTATATTCTTTGTATAGCCAGTTACCGAAGAACATGCAGGGCTCAAGGAGTGTGCCCATGACTCGCACACATAGTTGCCAATCGTAAAAATTTTTGCGGCCAATTGGGACCAATTTTTTTGCAAAGTGTCTCAAGAAAAATCTTGGGAATTTTGAAACCGCGCGTTGAAATTGTATTGAAATCTTAAAATTTTTTCGTCGAGAAACTGGGCAAAAAGACTTGATTTTAATGTAGAAAGCCACGATTTTGGGAGTTTTGAGGAATTTTGGGCGGATTTGCGCTGGTAGAAAATTGAAGATTTTTTTGACATCACAAACTCAGTGTCAAATCGTTTTATTATTCTTGAGACGGTGTGGTAAAGCATAAACAGATGGCATGCCAAAACTTTTTAGATTTTTGGGATTTTTTGCTCAAAGATTGCCATTTTGGAGTTTCTTAGGCCCATTTTTGGGATTTTTGCACATTTTCAGTTGGCAACTATGTTCGTATGTCATCTTCAAAAGAATCGGAAAAGTGTTTACTGTTCGCTGAGTGGCTTTGTCTTTCACAGCCCTAACAGCAGTTTTTGCATTGTTTTCCAAAACACGGTACAAAAAAAGTTTAATTTGAAACGAGGCACGGTACAGAAAAAGTTTAATTTGAAACGAGACACGGAACAGAAAAAGTTTAATTTCTACAATTACGGTTTAAAGTATGTGCAAATACGTGCGTTTAAAATTTAGCGTTAAAGGCTGATGTAATGAACAAATTACAAAATTTATCAGAAATACGACAAAATCGTAATATCCCGCTTCCAAAGGCACATACAGGGTAACCCAAAAAAATAAAACCGATAAAAATTTAATTAAATGTTACAAAGATTCAGTAAACTTCAAGCACTTTGCAGGTTTTAAACTTTAGTGTGTGTGTACAATCATTTTCCAAAGTTTCAGTCATTGAAGTCTCTTTGCATAAAAGTCATGCTCTTTACAACATATGCTCCAAATAACTTCCACAGCGTTGGAGGCAAACTTGCATACGTTGTGCAAAATTGTCAATTACTGAAACACATTCTTTTTTGGGTAGGCTACTTCGCTGATTTTGGCTATGATATTTGTCTTTAATTCACCAATCGTTTGAGGATTGTTCTGATACATATTATTCCTGAGATACTCCCACACAATGAATCTGGGGATTCAGAGCTCAATGAATGCGGTGCCAACTCAACTTCACACTTCTTGCTGATCAGCCTCTCCTAAAAACGTTCTCTCAGCCAAACTAGGGAGCTATTTGATGTGTGGGGGTGGCCCCGTCTTGCTGGAATCACTGTTCTTGAATGCACCGTCTGCACCAAATCCCGTACAGCATTAATGTTTCTTTGCGTCTTAGCACTCACCGTTCGATCAGAATAAGTATCTATCAGACCTTTTGAATCAATATTTGCACAAACCCATACTTACTAAACCATTGGTTCTCAAAGTGCTCCGTACGGGGCCCCAGGGCTCCGCGAGAGAACCCTAGGGGCTCCGCGAGCTATTTATTTACTTTTTTTCTTTCTTTTTAGAATATTATTGTGGGGCTCCGCAAATAGTGGTGAACCTCTGCATGGGCTCCACAGTAGCAAACGTTGGAGGGCTCCGCGAGGTATTCTATTGCGGTCAAATGTCGCTTTCGACAGTCTCCGCAAACGCACATTCAAAGAGAGGACGATGGCCTTTTCTTTTTTTTGGAGAGCACCATGTCGACGTGCGGTAAACGATAACGAAGTCAGCAGGGCTCGCATGTCATGAAACCGACGCAGGCTATTACAAAGTCCTGGACTAGAGGCAATGTGGGGCACCGCGGTTGATACAAAATTTATTGTGGAGCTCCGTATATCCTGGTCCACCTCTTCATGGGCTCCGCGTCACCAAAAGTTTGAGAACCTCTGCTCTAAACTTCTGAATCCGGTCAAAAATTCTGCTTTTTGATGGAGCATCACAACACTGAAACTTTCTCCGAAAACTTGCTTGCACTATTTTGTATAAATAGTTAGCTAAACAGGACGCCACGCAAAATACCTTCTCTTTGGTTGACCAAGGCATGATGGGAAAAACATTGTTGTCATATTTTACGCACTAAGTTTACTACTACAACCAGTGGCGTACGCAGAAAGTTTCCGAGGCGGGGGCAAAGTTTCGTCACAATCGTGTACGTCACAAATCAACTTTACGGGGAGTGCCGAAGGCAAGGCCATTCTAGGGCGGTCTGGATGCATGCCCCGGAAAGATTTTGCAAAATTACACCTAAAAATACGCATTTTCGTGCATTCTGGAAGCAAGTTTTAGTATAATGTTTTTCGAGACTTATAAGAAGAATGAAATGAAATGAAGATCCAGCATAAAACAAAGTCAGTTTATTTTAAATTGAGGCGACGGTTCCCTTTCGCAAATTGGTCAATCACTTGACTATAATCAAGTTTAATGTCGTTGTTTATATACAAAAAAAGCCAATTTTTTTGCATGCTCGTACGCAAGTACATTTTGATCAGCTTTAGGGCGCTAAATGACCGTTCGCCCGTTGCCGTTGTAACTGGCAACGTTGCGAAAATTTGCAGCAATGTTTCAGTGATAGAATACTTCCCAAGTTGTCTGGCAGTTTTACGAGTTACTCTATTTCAGCTAAAAATACAACCAAAATATACTTCCAAATCAGAGCGTTTCTTTTGTTTGTTTTAGAAATGCTCATGTACAGTGCCTGGTGATACCGGAGGTTCTCTATTCTCGTACAAGTTGTACGATTTCTTTAAAAACGTGGCTGCCACTAACCATTCTGCAGAAAGCTGATATTTCGCATAAGTAGCAGAGTTAATTGATCAAATACGGCTTTTAAAATTGTGGTTTGTGCGGCTATATGTCTTCCCGCTACAAGGTTTTGTGTGTCCTTTACAACTCTTATTCACTTTCAAGAGCATAACAAATTGTGATAACTGTTTTACTTTAACCAGATAGTCCAGTCTAGATTTCTACCAGCAAGTGGTCAGAGCGACAAGTGGTTTTTCACAGGAAAATCGAAACCCAGGCGAACATCGAATACTCGCGAAAAACCAGCTTTTCTTTTGCTGAAACTGCTTAGTTTTGCTTTACATTTTTTCATTTCAGAGTCTGAGGGGGGCCATGGCACAGTTGCCTCCTTCCTCGGTACGCTAGTGACTACAACCGGAAAAAGAAAAGCGGAGTAATTAAAATTAAAATTTTAATCAAAGATTTGTTTGAACTGTTTTTTTTATGGTCTTCCTGTACTTAGGCCTACTATTTATACAAAACGAATAGAAGCCATTTAGTTTCTCGGAGAGAGCATTTTATTTTGGCTCATGGTGCCGAAGAAGCATTGTCGTTCCATGTTGAGAGAAGGTAGAAGCCCAGTCATCACTCAGTTTGTTCGGGCTGTACTTGACAACATGAAACAACAGCTTATCACTACCGCATCGAGCAGAGCACAGCCTAGCGTTGCTTCAACTTGACAAGAGATGCACAAAAGCCTCGTTTATCAAATGGCTGTGCTAAATCCAGAAAACATAATACATGAAAATCCTCAATTTGGTGAAAAAGATATGAAAAATTTGTGTGATGGCCTTTATCTCAGCAAGCAAGAAACTCGTCTTGGGTTTATTGAATAAAAGGCAAGTGATGAAAGAAGCATTTTTAACAAATTCAACAAGTTGCTTGAGGCAGTTGACACAATATTAACAAGTAATGCCGACAATGAGCGAGAGTTTTATGCGTTGAACAATATTTTAACTGATAACCAAAATATGAGAAGTACAAGCACTGCCGCCAACCTGCTCTTTATCAATATTGTGGGCCCTCCCAGCGAAAAATGGAATTCAGAGCCATACCTAAAAACATGGCTGGGGAAAGGAGGAAGAGCAGCTTACTCAAGAAGTTGTATGACAGTACGTCAAAACTTGGAAATGGATGATTACCTTGAATCTCTGTGGAAAGTTGTTGGCTCTTTTCAAACGGTAGAATACAATTTAGGATGAAGCAGAAAAAAACTTGTTGTTGATTACTACTTTGATTGATCGGTGCTTTGTCTTTTTCCTCCGTCACGAGAAAACAACAGTGGCGCTGTGCACAGAACTAATCCAGAATGGCTATGGAGTAGACTAGAGGTGGGCAAACTTTTTAGCCGGAGGGCCGCATTGACCATTTCGAGGGTGGTCGAGGGCCAGGACTTGTCTCGTACAGCTGCATGCTATAGAAGAAATTGCATTAGCTCACAATTTTGCGAAATGTTCTGGCAATGTGGTATCTCAGCGCGCAAAAACGGTGGTGTCCCTAAAAAAAAAAAAAAAAAGGTCATCACCTTTTCTTCGTAGACGGTAAATGCGTGATTGAGGGCAATTGTAGGCTCCGACGCATTTTCCGTCTAAGGAAGAGGCGATTACCTTTTTTTTAAGGACACCGTCGCTTTTGCGCCTTGTCAATCCCCTTGTCGTATTTATTTCAAAATGGTAAAGTTTCAAAAAGTGTTCGCGGGGCGCACAGAATGCTCTCGAGGGCCGCATGCGGCCCGCTGGCCGTAGTTTGCCCACCCCTAGAGTAGACAGTATTTATACTTTTTTGATGGAGTTTCTGGTTACTTTTTTGTTCTATTTGCTGCTAATCAGAAACCCCAAACAGAGGTAACAATCTAAATCAAAGGCGCAGAAACGAAGTTTAGGTGGGAGTTGAATTAGGATCTTGTGCTCAACATTGCTGTACGAAGGGCGCTCTGACCACTTGGTTTTGCAGTTCATGATTAAGATTGGCATGTCGGGACGGGATTGACAAATCCTGGGATCGTTTCGGTGAAAAATTATAAGCTTACCGGTACCACTTTCACCACTGCAAGAAGGCTATCTCCTAAGTAACCACCAGGGATGTGGAAGCGGAAGCGGTGGAAGCCGTCCTTTTTCTGTGAAAGCGGAAGCGCGAAAATTCTACCGCTTCCGTTTCCACGTAAGTTATTTATTGCGATACCAGTAGCGCGAAATAACAAGAAAAAGTATAACTAGCATCGCATTTTTTATCGATTACTGGTAAGAAAAAGATAGTTTGGACTATGAAACCTAGCTAATAAAATGATCATTTGATTAAATTTAACTAACCTTGGTTAGGGGGTTGAAAACGTTGACAAATAAATTACTCACGATGGAAACAATTTGATCATTCTACATCAGTGCTCTTCAACAGGAAATTTGCAAAATATGCAGTTGTGTTCGGTGAGTTTTAAGGGTTCCGTGAGAGGACCGCGAAGGTTCTTTGTTTATTAATAGTATTTATTTCTTATTTTAGTATATTGATCTCTTATATGTGTGGTGTTCCGTGTATACAAATAGCAATGGAATTTTGTGATAGCAAGCTGCAGATTGTGACGTAATTCTGTTTACAACTTTAGAAACGTCTAAATTTGCTAACTCCTTTTGTTACTTAATAGTGCGTCTGTAATTTCAGTTTTGCCGTTATTATTGTTACCAGACCCCTTCCGAGGGTTGAGTTGATGGCGGAAGACCATGAGGCCCCAAAAGCTGGGCAACTCCCCAGGGCCTGGACCAGAGGTCGTAGAGAGACAGAAAATTGCCAAGGTGCGAGCGACGCAAAGAGTCCGTAGCTGGACAGTGCAGAATGAGATAAGAGGTGTCCTGGGACGAGTGTCCACAGGTGCTGCAAGTAGGATTCTCGATTCTGCCAATCCTAAAGAGATAAGAGCTTAACAGAAGACCGTGTCCATTGCAGCGAAGGTGAGAGATAACACAGTGAGCATGACGTAGAAGCACTAGTTCCTCAGTGGAAATCGAGGGAACCTGTGTATCGAAAAATTTAGATGAGACAGTGTGCCTCCAGTCCGAGAAAAGAGAAGAGTGGATACGAGAGATAAGAGGAGAGAGACTACAAAAGATTGCTGAGGGAACAAGTAGCGCTCCCCGTCTGGCCAGCTCATCAGCCGCGTCGTTCCCCGGGAGAAACGAGTGTTCAGGAACCTATTATAGCCTGATAAAACAGAAGGAGAGAGAAAACAGTTTTTGCCAGAGATTAAGGTAAAAGGAACGATGGAGAAGAGGACAAAGTGGCGAGGACAGAGTGAGAATCAGATAAGAGGAGAACAAAAGTGGCAGACTTGTTGGTGCTGCTTAGATCAATAAAGAGCCTGCAGAATGGCGCAGGCTTCAGCGGAAAAACTTGAGCATACTGGGTCTGCTGACAAGAAAAGTATGGCCTTAGTGCCACAGAGAGAGCAGTTGGCAAGTATGCCGGAGCCGTCTTTGCCAAAAGGGAAAGGAACAGAGCCGTCTGTTCAGAGCACCAGATCGTAAGGAAGGTATTCAGTGTCAGAGAAGTAAAGAGAACGGCAGCAGAGGAAAGAGAAAGAGACGAGTATTCCTCTGCCGAAGGACAGAGAGAATCAAAGTAAAAAACAAAGTCATCCCAACGAGCTTTCTGAAAATTTAAGGAAGGGAAACGAAAGATCGGAGAAAGAGGGACGGTTTGTAGAATTGGTAGGTGATCAGAACTCAGGTTCTGAAGCACCTCCCAGGAGCAAGATAAGGCGAGGGAGAAAAGACCAAAGGAGATGTCAGGGGAGGAGCGACTGCCAGAGGAGCGGTGAAAAAAAGTAGGTATGTCAGAGTCATTGAGGGGGAGGAAGTCAGAGGAGCTGACCCAATTGAATGCTTTCTCTCCACAAGGGTCGGAAGTACTTTTTGAGCCCTAGAGGGGGTGATGGCAATTAAATTTTCCCAAAATAAAGAGATTGTGAAGGAGGAAAGAATAGAGGGAGAAAAGAAATTGGTTCTGCTATCCTTCGGAGACAAGCAAATAGGGGAAGCATAAACATTAAAAAATGAGAGCAAGGAGGAGTCGTTTAGAGAAATGCTGACCCCTACATAATCAGAGTAGGGATCAAGCGAAGAGATAGAGAAGGTAGAAAAATCAGAGGAGGAGAAGCCCTGCCTGATGAAAATTGTGACGCCGCCGCTAGCGCCTGTGACATCGATAGAAAAAATACCAAATCGGGAGTGGGTGCAATCAGTCACCCGACTCAAGATACTTTTCATCTTATTTTGTGATTTCTGGCTACGAATTTTTACCCCGCACTTTTTCGGCCAATCATTTCTTTTATGCAATGTTGTAAAGTAACGAAGTACTTTTACTTGAGTAGATTACTTAAGTAGTTTTTTCGGCAACGACTACTTTTTTGAGTGGTTCTTTTTAGCTACTTTTACTCGCTTACTTTTTTTTGTTTTATAAAAGTACAAAGCAGTTTTGAAATTTGAAACGCGAATTTGACAAAACTGCTGCTTTTTCTAGGTTTTCTTTAACATATTGACAGATAGACAGTTTTTAATTCTAGTCGTTTTCGCACAATCTTTAGTGGCCACACTGGGAAAGAAATTTGAATTTGAAAATTTTCTATTGCAGAACTTGAGGTTTTGAAAATGAGCAAGTGCGTTTATTTCCGTAAAGTTGATAATGATAAAAAAGGTTTTGCTTCTATCTTGTTTGGCCAGTTTTCTATAAACTTTTCAATAAACTACAGTTTAATTAATTGATTTAAATTGTGATTATTGATTGTGATACGGTGCTATCAATTTAGTCGTATGTGAATAATACAAAAAATAGTATTTAGAGAAACAATGATGATAGCTTTTTCAAAAAATCTCCCAGCCATAAGCTAGCCAATGTCAGTTGTGCTTAGACATAATCGATTTTGATTACTAAATGACCAAATTTAAACAGAGGGTTCTGGTCGAATTAGAGGCAGTGACTAAAATCCCGGAGTGCCAGTTTTTGTGAATTAGTACAAATGACTACTAAACAATTGCTGACTTTTTCTTCCACAACAGGATTACGATTTTACAAAAAAATAGGTAATTTTTACTGTTCTTTAATCTTTTTCTGCCCTTACTCTATAATGTATTATTTGACACAATAATCAAGAAGTTATATTTTTACACGACTTAACTGTTACAACCAAGCGGTTTGCATCAAAGTGTCGCAAAGTTGCCTATATCAACCAATCAGTTGATAATTTTCTTACAATAGCGTCCGGACATAGACGATGCGACGGCGGAGAATTTAACCCATAATCTATTGATTGAGAATTGCATGGAAATCCTCTGCGGTACAAATTATCATCAGCAAGAGCGGGCGGTTAATACAGTACATTGATACTTTGTAGCGCTACTTTTTACT
This sequence comes from Trididemnum clinides, assembly GCA_963675345.1. NCBI lineage: Eukaryota > Metazoa > Chordata > Ascidiacea > Aplousobranchia > Didemnidae > Trididemnum > Trididemnum clinides. The sequence continues at coordinate 6,611,155 of OY776287.1, read as the reverse complement.
TTTAGGATCTTTTTGCTTTGAGGAGTACTTTTAGGATCACTACTTTTTTTACTTCTACTTGAATAATTTCTTTGGTCAGTACTTTCTACTTTACTTGGCGTAGTTTTATGGGAATCGAGTATCCACAGCACGTCTGACTCCAAGAAACGAATTTATTTAATCACAGCACAACATTGAATGCACGAAATTGCTTGAATCGAATCGAATGGAATTCTTGCCAATGAATTTTGAATTTTAATTTTTTATCGAAAAACCTCTCTCCGAAAGTAGCAATGCTTCTTTTTTATATACTGGTTTACTAGGTCACTCCGCCGCACGTCGGACGGAACCACGCCTGGCCATGCGGCTTAGTCACCTAGTATTGTTACATTATGATATGCAACTATGGTTATTCTTTTATGACCTGTTTGTAGGCCAACGGATGGTTTATACAAACGATTACAGTAAAACAACGAGCGCACGAACAGAACGAGAACGTTTATGAGTCACCCACATAATTTCAGCAAAACATCAATGATCCACAGTTGGTATCCCGTAAGGTCGCCATAGTTTGACCGCCTGTAACTATAATTTTACTTGATTAGCTACTGTTTCAAACTACGTTTTACACCAGTGCCTTTATGCGACATTCAATCTAGACTGTGAGAAATTTTTTGACCCCTTGAGCTCCATATTGTTCCTTGATTTTTCTATCTCGAAAAGAAGAGGTTGGGTAACAACAAAACAGCTTTTTCTTAGTGGCTTTGTTGCCGACTGGTAAGTCACAATCAAGTTCATTAAGAAATTTTTTTGTCAATCTCAGAAAAAATAAAGTTGGCCACCCATGTCTCAGGTTAACATCAAAGCAAGAAATTTGTAATTTTAGCCTGAAAACTTTTTGTTTTAGTGTACATTATTGTTTTTAAAGGTATAGTGAAGGCTTTATATTGTTTTTGAAAGTGTCTGGTGGGTTACTCATTTAGTTTTCCCGAAACAAAATGAAAATCTTTTTGAGAGTTTTCACCAAAAACCTAACTCCGTTACGTTTAGGGGTTTGGCCCCAAAACAAAGATTGTACCGGATAAATGGAAATGTTGTGGGGCTTTCCAGATCGAAAATATTGAATCAGACAACTCGGGTTAAACACTAATTTTTTAATAAAAATTTATAATTTTAATTGGAAACATTTAGAAACTTTTTTTCTTTTTGAAAGTTTTGAGCTTAGCGGGTAACTGCACAACAATTCAGCTGTTTGGCTTAGGTGAACATGTTAACGTTTGAAGTTTGGGGTGGTATTTAGCAAGTTGTTTTGGATTCAGATTGCAATATATTTGTTTGTTAGTTTGGTATAGTATATCATTTGTTTTAAATGTTAACAGGATTAAAGTTCACTGGTTCAGGGCTTAGATTTAGTTGGCAACATTTATGTGGAATACCTAACCTATTCTCCGTCTTTTATTCAGTAGTTTTAAATAGCACATGTCCACGCTGTCCCGCGATATGCACTTTATACAAGATGTAGTAACCGTTAGAGTTAGTTGACATCACAAGACGAGATTATGGACATCGAGTGCATTGCGCTCATGGCAGTTATGTATCATGGTATTTAGTGAGACCCCTCTTACAAGCTAACTGTAGACCTACAGTTAAAGAATTAAAGTTAAGGAGAAATCAATTTGTTATAATTTTGCGCATAACGTTTATGACAATAGATCAACCAAATAGTCAATTGAAATGCACAAAAGCCTGTGATTATTGAAAAATTTAAGTTATCAAGTCAGTAATTATGATAAAAACTTCTTGTGTTTAATGCATCAACCACAACATTAACGGAGACTTAAGGAAATTGTGGAACGATCTTGAAGTATTTGCGTTAGCAGTCACTCATACATATTGTTGCAGTCAGTACATTTCATAGTAAAAGTCTAGGCCTAACAGTCTAAAACGAGCTAGAAAGTCCACTAGTTCTTTTTGATCAAGCCACATGCAACGTAACACTTCGGGCACTTGAAATTTTTTTGACATATACTGGTACTTGTATTCTCAGGTCATGGGAAAACACCTCTTGTCTGTTTACTGGAATTTCACTTGTGTTTAGACCTCTTTCAAAGTAGCTGTTACTCTACTACTGGTGCTGTATGTGGATTACTGTTACAAGCAGGGAAATTTGGGGTCCTGCTGAATAGTTAATGCCTGCGATGTTCACAATGTGCATTGTGTCTGGATAGCACTAAACTATAGAAATTAATGTATGGAATATGCAATTACTGAATCACAGAAATGCAGAAATTCAATTAAAAAATGAATTAATGACTTACAGAAATATGGAAACACTACTAGTACCAACCAATAAAGCAAAAAAATTAAAGAAATAAGGATATTCACAAAAGTGATTTAAAAGTAAAAGTGTAACCACCCAATTGGGTAAAATGAGATAAGTGAATTGAGTTAATCTGAGCACTTTTGCAATTGTCCATATTTCTGCAATTTCCTTAAATTATTTAGTGTTTTTTCAGTATGAATTTCCCTACTTTTGTGTTGTTCAATAACAGACAATACTAAAATATGGAAATTCATATTAAATTATAGTTACTGAATGATGTAAATTTAAAAATATATGTTAAAGATGAAATTATTTAAATACAGAAATTTATTTTACAAATAAAATTACTAATGGAAACACAGCAGGAAAGAAATTGCAGAAATATGCAGGTTTATGGCAGTTGACCTCTCTGTTAACAAAAAATATGACCTCTCTGTTAAGTAGAATTATATAATTGAGCTGAGTTATAGTACTCATTTTCATAAATTTCCATGTTTTTGTAATTGGTGTTTTTCATATTTTAGTTGGAATTTTTTAAAAATAATTTAGTGTTGTTGCAAATAAAATTGAAATAAAGGTCATTCCTTAACTTGCTGTCATTTTATTGTCAGTTTGATGTTCAATGATTGGGTTGTGGCACTAACTGCAAAGTATTTCAGATACACAGCTCAAAAATGCTGCAGTTAGACTGACTGTGTTTTAGCAAGTTATCAAGAAGGCAATAATTGACCTCTACAGCTCTAGGAAAATCCTGCTTAACTTTGGTAAAGTTAAATGCTTTCAATTGACAGCCTTCTTGACCCTAGATCTTAGTCATCAGGTGGTACCAATAGATGCTTGCAGAAGATGAGCTAAATGTAATATTATGCAGTCAGGTCAATGGTCAAAAGCAGTAAGATAACGAACTGTGTCTTCATTGTAGGTCAAGATTTTTTTTTGGAGAAGCTTCTCATTAGCCCTTTATGCTAGTCTTCCCTTAATGGGCCACCATGGCTGGAAGTCTGCTTGGCCCTGCCTCCTGTCTGACACATAAAGATAGAGGCATTCTGTTAAGTGTCTTGCCCAGGCACACAACAAGCAAGATCGCCAGCATATTCTCCACACTATCTTTTTTGTGCTGAGTGCCAAGCAGGGAAGCTGTCAATATTATTTTTTTAAGTTTTCTGGTATGACTGGACTAAGAAATAAACCTCAGGTATACCGACTGCAAAGTGGATGCTCTTACCACTATGCCATCGCACCAGTACTGAACTGCTAAAGTGATTAGAAATAGCAAAAAGCTGAAGTAGAAGAATATGAGTTTAGTGTGTTAAGCCAACTAATTGGTGTAGAAAAAACAACATATTGTTTAAACTGAAATGGAAAAGCCAGAGTGAAGTCCTTTTGTCAAGGTTACAGCCTTTAAACTCAGATCTGTTTTTTCGACATACATCATATAATGACTAAATCTGTTAGAAATATGATAACAAATGTAAAACTAGAGTTTTGCTGTGAAAGATTTTCTCCTGGTATACATAATTCACCACACTTTGAAATATCTATCATCAAAACATGTTCAGCCTGCTAATTTTAGTTAGTGTGGGGTCTTTGGATATACTTTTATCTTTATTTGTATTTTTTGCAGATATGGGATGTTTTATACATAAGGTTCATGCATTTTTTAAAAACCACCAACACAGTTGGCCTATGGCTGAAACGTATACACAATCTCCAGATGTGTTATTAAATACAGCTGTTTCACATCCTCTTTCTAATTTTAAAAACATGGTACCTAACCTTCCCCCGGGACTGAATGCTTTGTATCAGACATGCAGAGATGTTTATCCAGATCAACCTAACCCTATACAAGTTGCTGCTGTCATAAAGTATTGGTAAGTTATTTTTTCTGTGATGACACAAGTTTAAAATTAGCAAAATATTATTTTGGAGATGCATTGCGCCTGCAGTGCTAAAAACTTTGAAGCTGGTCTAAACACAAGGTCTTCTATTTAAAATTGTATAGAACTACTTCATCATTAGAGAATTAGAATGAGCATTTCTTGCTTCATCTTTAATATTATGCAGTGGCTTTTTTGCTGGTAACAGCATTTTACCTTTGAGATCGGTTTTTCCATTTAATGTTTGTGATTGATCAATTTCTGTGAGACATTAAACACATGACTTGTGTAAAATTCTTTTTACGATTATATATGTAACTCATAACTTTAAACTGTTGTCATCAGATATGAGTTACAGCATGATGTTGTTGACTTCTTGCTTGCGGTTTCTAAATCTTCATGTTCACTTTGTTAATTTTGAATAAAATTAGCTGGGCTGTATATCTATACCAGTTGTCGGCAAGCTGTGCCCAGCGGTTTCTTGTTTAAATTTTGTGGCTGACCTACATGGCCCAACCCTTGAATTTTTCTTTATCTGTTATTCATTTATTTGTGCTTATTTTCAAGATGGTATTCCTAAGATTTTGTGCAAGAATACAGTCTCAAAAATTAAGATATGCATATTTCTAAGAAACGTGATTATTTTTGAGTGTGCTTATTCTATCTTAGGAATTGATTTGGTCTTGGAATTTTATTGGTCAAATCGTGGATCTCCCTAAAAAAGAAATTCTTCTTCGTTGTTACAGAATAAATATAAATATGAAAATGGTTGCTACCTTACATTGGGGATAACACTTAAATTCAATGGCAGAAACATGGTTTTTCTTTGTGTATTTATTTGTTGGTCTAGGCAGGTAGCAGTCCAGTGTATCGGCAATCAAGACCTTTTAGTTTGGTCATCAGTTAAGTAAAACATATGACAGAATTTGCTTTTTAAAACAATTTAAAACCAAAATTTCAAACAAGGTTTAAAGTCATCACTGTCTTCTACGTTTAGTTGCATCAAAGCCATGAAGAAAATGAATCTGTTGAGGAAAATCAATTTTGTTCGCAGAGTCCTTGCAGGGTTTATCTTTGGCCTGCAGTTAAGCAGTGGTTACTGATAGGTGGTTATAAATAGGCAAAGTAGCGAGTTTATCAATGGGTGTCAGCAAACCCCCTAAAAATCAGTAGAGAAACTACACCTGACTGTCATTGGATATGCCCTAGAGCAGAGGTTTTTAAACTGGAGTGGGTGGAAGTTTGCCAATAGGGGTGTGAGGCCATGGCTTCATGGTTATCTTTAAGTACTAAAACATCTAAGAAATTGGAGCTCTAAAATAGTCGACGCTCAAAAACAGAAAAGGGTTTATGTTGGTTTTTGGATAAAATATGTGATAATTCCCAGATATCATCTTGCCTTCATTTTGAATAATAAGTTTGTCACAAAATAAAGGGGGGTTGCAACTCAAAAAGGTGAAGAATTCTTGCCCTAGGGTATGGGTTTCCAGTTTTATGGTCTCTACCCCTTGACAGTTTTCAAATATTTATCTCTTTTTTTGTTTACGGAACCACCCTTACAGCAGTAGCAGCAGGTAGCAGTATGTGTTACGCCCTGTATCAGGTATTTTTCATGGTAAGACACCTTATACTGAAATAAAATCTTGACGAGCGTCACTTTATTTGTGATGGTGTTTTTAACAGTAATTGGTTTCAGCGTATTCATTTCACTAGTGTGATGAATCAGCCAATTTACTCCTTGTTAAAAATCTTTGGCCTAAAGAATCCGTTGTGTTTTCAAGGAATAGTCCTTACAAATCAGGAAGAACAGTCATTGTAAATTAAATTGGGAAAAAATACGGGAGACAAAAAACCAAATGATAAGAAGCTAGGAGAAAAAGAAGGCCTCTCATTACTGAAATTGCTTTTTTTGCTCCCTTGCAGTTTCTACTTTGCAAGATAAACATTGATCTCAAACTGTTTGTTCCGTTTCGCTGCCCCTCCCCCAAGGCACGCATACTTTCATTGTGGGCTTAAACTCCGCTAACCCATCTACTCTCAGAGTTGCTTACTTTCCTCATTCTCTTTTATTGACCTCTAGTATTCTCTTTGTGCTCTGTCTATATTATTCTTGTGCTCCTCCTGAATGTTCTCCGGTTCTGTATGTGCTCCTGCAAAGATTCTTCAAGGAGCCCACATTCGACTGGAGCCCTGATGCGATCACTGATTTATTCTTTTGAAGCTTTTAAGTCATTGATGTCATTTATGCCTGTACTGTGTCTACAATGTCTACTATGCCTGTTTGGTGCTACCAGTTACTGACCACTGACCGATATCATAAAGCGCAGTTCTTTCTGTGTGTAGGTGTGTCTATGTGCCTGAATTCTTCTGAAACTACTCGGCGCACAATTGTAAAACCCAGAACGATTGATCTAGAGATCAGTCGTTCTGGGCTTTACGATTGTCATAAGAGGACAGATGACGTCATAATTAAAGATTATTTTGTGAAATTCGCAAATCTAATGTTATGAAAGCGGTTTTTTGTTAAACATAGCTACTGCCCGACTTGTTAACTTCAAGAAATTTCAACCATTTGGGAAGTAACCCTTCTGCCATCATTATTAACGATTAATTGCGAAATTTTTTTTCTGAAAAAGTACTGAGCTTAGAAACGAGGTTGAAAGTTTTTGCGGGAGGTATTAACTAGCTGAAGCTTAATTAGCGATACAACGAGCGATAAAGCATTTAAGCCTTTTTTAGAGCATGCTTTCTTCCTTTTTTTGACCCATTCAAAAAGTGCTGTTTTGTCGTAATGCTCTCTTGCTACCACCTCAGTAAAAACAGCAACTGGCAACAGCTGTACTTGAAAATCAGTCATTTTAAGCAATGTAAACAGTAAAGTTTATTACCGATATGCTACCTGTGAAAATAAAATGTTAGGTGAGAGTACTTACATACCTCTTAAATCTGTAATTTTAGTAATGCAATGGCAAGAACGAAAAATATTATAACTGAGCTGTAGAAGGACTTTAGGTTAGAATACGCTTAGTTTTGGTATAGTCATGTCGCGCTTGACTACTCTTAACCTCTTTGGCAATACTATCTCGTGTAGCAAAGTGGAACAAAATGCTAAGTTGTAATATAAAAGCTCGTACAATTAGAGGGAATTATCCACTTTTTTGCTCAAAAAAATGGTCGATAGGTTATTCACTTAAGCCATAAGAGCTGAACTGTAGACGCTGGACTCTGGGCTTCGGGTCATTTCGCCCTCCCCTGGCTCCGTTTATGCTGAGAGCAAGAAGCATACGCGAGCCAAGGAATTAAGTTTCATAACCAACAATTACGAAAAAGTTGCGTGTAGAACGCCTAGTGCTTCATAGCTTAATTTGTGCAAGTACATCAATTACTTCTGTGTCCTTCCACATTTTTTAATTTACGCCGCTATGCATTTCGTCAAATAACCGCATGAAAATTTGTGGAAATATTTACTGTTTGTCAGTAAGCACAGTCTATATTTGTTAGTAGGCAGGTCGTTATTATGGGGCATAATCTATCAAACCCACAGTTTGCTGGGAAACCAATAGACAAATACGTCATTGCGTCTATACCGCTGTGTGGAATCAGAGCCACCAAATATGCAGTCGTATCCACGGAGGAAAGTTTTTTTGAAAATGGGTTATTAGGCCAACCGGATGATCAGATATAAGAGGTGTAGTAGTAGCAGATCCAGCAACTTTCGGTGGAAAAGTGAGGTGAAGACCTTATTCTTTGGACATCAACAAATCAGTTCACGAGCCCAGACTAAGAAAAGCTTGTTGGATGGTGAATTCCGAGACCAAGAAACATGCATGCAGCCAAGGATCTTGGTGTCACAAATAAGATTACGAAGGGGATTGCACCAAGTCATGAAATAGGGGTACCACCAAATAACTTATTTCTGTAATCTTAGTACAAAAGCTATTTTGGCCCCCACACCCGAGTCTGGCTTCGTGCCCGCACACTTGTTGGATGGAACAAATAAAATTTGTGATCGATAAGGAGTTAGTGAGTAAGACCGGTCTTAATTTTAAATATCGGTATTGGAAACGTAGGGGGTGCCGTCATTTGTACCAACTTTAACCGATATTTCTATCCCGACATAACTGACTGGCAAGCCCTACCGAGCGACGCCGGCACATCCGGCTGGTTAATCATATAATGAAGTTATGCTGTAGCATCATACAATCATGCGCTTTGAGAAGAAATAACTTGCTAATCTGAGGATCAAAAATCTCGACTGTATTTACGTTATGATAACTTGCTTGTGCCATGGGCTATGCTGTTGGTGGTCTATTGCACTGCTTATAGACAAGTTTTATTAAAGATAATCTCTTTTATCTTGGTCAAACTTTGAATTTCTGTTCGGCAAGTGTTGCGTGATTATTTAGCAATAATATGAAATACCGTATATACTCATGTATACGTCGATCTCATGTATAGGTCGATGTGTATTTTAAGACAAAAATTTACATGATTATGAGTATTACTCGTATATAAGTCGACTCCACCTTATAACATGTTTTGATGGACTTGTGGTATTGAGGAGTGGACTGAACTGTTTGGGAATATCAATACTGATACTGAGAATTGCTTTGAAGGATTGAAATGAACTCTTTATTAGACTACTATTACATACCAGTAAGCGATGTCATGTGTTTATTATACAGGCTTGGTGGTCCCGATCCTTTAGATTACATTTCGATCTATTTCAACAAAGGCGATCCGGAAAGAAACATTCCAGAACACTGGCATTACGTCACGTTCGGATTTTCCGATTTGCATGGGGATGGAAGAGTTCACCCGTAAGAAGAGCTTGCGTTTTTATTTAAAAGAAATCGTCGGTGTTAAGCTTTATCGGTGGTTTAAATGTTTCATTGATGTGAATAATTTTAACATGTTATTTTCCGAGCGATTTCACCGTACAATGGGAGAAAAGCTGATTAAAAATCGCTAGTGTCATGGTGGCTTTTTAGTCAGAATAGCTGAACCGTTCATTCTTTTGTTATCGCAGTGTGGGCAGCGCTGAAGGACGAAGCGGCTTCGGCTTCGAATTGACAATGCGACTGAAAAGAGAAGCGGACGAAACAGGACCACCTACGTGGCCTGCTGTATTGCTTCAGGCTTTGGCGCGTTATGTCTTTCAATCTGGTCAGTGTTACTTAGTCACTAGCCATGATTCATTAATATCTTTTAAGAAAAGTTCTTTTTGCCTATCTTGTAGCGAAAAAATCTCGCTTATCATTGTAATGAATGGAAGCTTGTCTGATTTTCGTCATCTTGTTATAAACACAAATTTTGATTGAGCTTAAGTAAATGTCGAGATAACGACTTTGCTTTAAAACTTTAATCTCTACTCAGAAAATGCTCTCTTCAGTGGTGACCACGTGTCCTGGCATGCTGCTCTTGATGGTGGAGAATCCAGGTTACAACACATGTTAATGACTGATGATCCTCAACTACCAACGCTCAACACCGAGCTGGGAACTATACATTTTGTACAAGTGAGCTCAGTTAAGGAGAGCAGAACTTTGTATGCATCGAGCATGTCTTTCAAGTCAGCAAACCGTTCAAAAAAGCACCCACAGCCGCACACGTTTTAGTGTGCGTCGGAGTGCTTTCTTTGAAGTTTACCTAAAAGTGCAACCTGCAGTCCACTTATGTTTAACAACAATAAACAACATAAAATACTCGGGAAGAGCGCGCGATAGGATTTGTCGTTAAATGTTTAGAACTCTCTCATTTTCACGTCGAAGTAAACAAGTTGTTGAAAATGCTATTGCCATGCTGAGTACGTTGGATCTTACTTTCAAGGTTCACTTTGGCTTTGGCATATTTTAGCCGATTATTTTGAGAAGTTTACATGTAGCGGTCAAATCCGCGTCACTTCGCTTTCTAGTTTACATTAACTCGCTTGTCTGCTTGACGATGCGGGATTATACAGTTAGTGCTTGTCGTTTAGAAAGTTTCTGACATGTGATAATGTTGAAATCTCTGTGATATATTGGAACGATAATATCGAGCCCTATTTATTTATTGATTGATTGGGCGTTTGTGGCATTACTTAGAATGGACAGCCGAGCGGGAGTTAGGGTTCGTAGTTACCTCTATATGCAAGCATCGAAAAGTGCTTACGGTTTTACATAATACAAGATATTGTTCAGACTCGTTTGGGGGCCGCCAGTACCGCCGGCTCTTTGCGTTTCCCTCGAAAACTTAAACCACACTGAGGTTGCTAGAGCGCTTTTTCAAAAGTCGTAGAACCTGTCACACTATAGTAAAATTCAACAAGGTCTTCTTTTCCTGCCAGTCACAGAATGTATTTGGCACTGAACCCGTAGTCTTGCGTTTATAAGCTGAGGGCCTCGTCGCTCTGACCCGTCGCTGCCGCCAGGTGGATTGTTGGATCAAGTTTTGATAAATTTTCTTCGGTTAGCTTGCAAGCGAAATTAGTGATAAAGTTGGATAAGATTTGTTTTATGGCTGTTGGCAGCTTAAAATGTAATTTCAATTTTTGTTTTGCAGGTTGTTGGTGTATGTACTGAAGAATTGCAAGCCGCACAACAATGGAATGGACCCGGTGTAATTGAACTGTTAAAAAGCCTTTCTGTGTGAGTAGTGACAACACTTGCTTGCTGTTTAGTTCCTAGAATCACTTCATTTCTGTGAACATATATCATTGATTGTTACATTATTTAATGGTATCGTAAATGGACCATGAACTACACCTTACCACAAACTGATCTATAAATTTTAGCTATGTGCATAAAATTGTTTGAAGCCAGTAATTACACATTATAGATGCCTGACGAGCGCAAAATCATTTCAAAACATATTTTTGCTGCATCCACTCAATATACTTTTCGTGAAAGGTGCTTTCTAAAAACTTTTGTCTGGCACGCGAGCTTGCTCAACATTGCATTGAGTAAAATGAAATGTTTACAAACAATCACAGTCTACAAATTCGTTCGCCCTGATATCGATTGTCTGTTGACTGCTGCACACAATAAGATTTGCTTGAAAGGTTTTTCGCCGCAAATTGATAACTGCACACAATATATTGAATAGAAGAGCGTTTTGTGAGCGCCAAACTGTTGTCCTCTCGTGTTTGACTCGAACTGTTTTGCGGTTTAGATCGGGTGGCCCTTGGTTGGTTACAGATATGCGAAGAAACGAGAGCATTTTCGAGCTTGACCCGACGTTACAGGTGAGCTGTAGTTTGCTTGGTAAGCACTCGACTACGACTGACAAGTTTCTTTTTTTAGCTCAGGTGCTGCGTTTTGTTGATAAAACACCGCTATACGGACGGTTGTCTGAATATGCGATTCATGTTCAATTTAAAATTGGTTGTCGCTTCTATACTGTCTAAGTACATCTAGGATGGTTATGTTTTGCAGGGTGCGTGATAAATATTAAAACCAACAGTAGCATTAATAATTTGATTAGCATAGTTCAAAATTTTATAATTATCTTATTTTAAGTGTTTGTATACTCTAAAAATGACCCATATGCGATTCACTCAAAATGTCGCCCTCCTGCTTCAGTCAGACGCTCTCATCGATTTCTCACAGATTCACAAGTGGCACGAAGGTAGCTTTAAGGCATTTTCGCCCATGCCTTTATCAAAGATTTTTTTTAACGCTTCTAGAGATTTGTAATTTTTGTTGCAAGCTTCTTTTTCGAACCATGACCAGACTGAAAAATCGAGCGGATTTGAATCTGTGGAGCATGGGGCCACATATTTTTGCCCCAAAATTTTTTTAGATTGAGTCTCAACCAGTTTTGAGTCTTTTTTGACGTGTGGGAGCTCGCTCCATCTTGTTGAAAAGTGAATAATCGATTTTAGAAATGTTCTTCAAGATCGATTTTCATTGGTTGAAGAATTTTCTCAATGTAAACGTCTGAATTGATCTTGCAGTTTTTTTCAAAAAAAAAAATGAGTTGTCTCTTTAAAGCGTTTGATTGTGTACCATACAAGAGATCTGGAGCATTTCAGTAATTTAGCTATCTCCGTGTTTTTTGAACCTTTCCAGTGAAGGTGTATGATAGCTTCTCGGAGGTCAAACTTCATAAGTAAATAATTTCATAAATTGAAAATTTAGGTTGAATATTTTGTATAAAATTACCTAAAGAATAAAAATGCCAAGTTTTAAATGTTAACTTCATTACCTTGTAAGTTACATTACTTTAAATGTTTGTTTTAATATTTATGCCGCACCCTGTAGTTTGCTGTGGAAAATACATTGTAACAAAATAAGCGGTAACATTCCGATGCATTCAATGTTGTAGTCCAGGTATCGCCACACTGGCTCCACAAAAGAGCCGAAAACGATAGCAGCAAAATTAAAAGAGCCGCAAAGCAATTCTCCGTTATATCCCGTCGATATGTTGTCTCGAAAACTGATGGTGAAACCCTTTTTTAGGGGAAGAGGAAGAGGAAGAACACTATTTTAGAAACCCGACTTGACGCATATTCCAGTTTGTTTTTCGGAGATCAATTTCTCCAAACCCCTAATTGACGCATATGCTATCTAAGAACAGAGCGAGGACTTTTCTTTTTGAGACCAGTATTTTCAGAGCCCAGATTGACGTATTTGTACCTTTTGATCGCCGGAGAAATTTATTATGACGGACTTGCAGGTTGCGCGTAACTACGCCGCTTCGCAGCACAAAAAACAAACATCATTCAAAAGACCAGCAGTTTGGCCACCCTAATATCAAAATTTTTAGACCAAATATCAAAATTTTTCACCTTTCCTTCTGAGCATAATCGGGAAGTTAAGTGAAATTGAGTTTCAATCACGTTGGAAGGAGTAGTGAAACCATGTGAAAACTTGCTTATAGCGATTTATTGAGGCGAAAGCTAGTAAGTGTTTCTGAAGTGTGCTGGAAAAGCATGTACATACTTAATTTTGCACCACACACGACCGACTTTTCGAATTGATCTGTTGCCTCGTCTTTGTTGTGAAATAGTGTTGTTGTTCGCGTGTTAGATTTTTATGTTCACATGCCTTCAGAACCGTGTGGACGATGGTATTCGGTCGAACGGTTCAAATCTGAGCGGGGTCAGTGCTAAATGCTGTTGGAGCGAAACATCGCTCGAAAATCCGATAAAAAATGGTGACAGCCAACATAATCGTCCTGTTATATCGGAAGAAGGTATTGTTATTGTAATATTGTGGTTTTAAGAATGTTAAGCTTTTCTATGTTAATTATACATTGCGATTAGCAAACTCTATGACATAAAATTGGAAAACTAAGTGCGTGTGAAAAATATATGTGGTTTTTAATTAAAACTTAAAACTTGATTCATATTTGCTGGAGTTGTATACTGTGACCACTTTGTCCGTCAGATTCTACCACGTTTCAGTAGAACTAAATCCATTGAATAAAGCCCAAGCACATTTTGAAAGTCCGTTCTAGAGTCTGAATCACGGGTGTCAAACTAGCGACCCGGTCCCCTCATGCTAGCTTTTAATGAGCAAAATGGAATAATTAGGTCTTCTGGTACAGTAAACCAGAAGTTCTTAAATACTTTTTTGTGTGACCCAAAAAAGATAGTCGTGAGGTCTCGCGATGCAACCATTACTGAGGGTAGTTTTACGAAAAATAATTTTCCAAAGATTTACAGAATACTCTTATTTTAGTGTTGGTCTCCAAAAAAATACCTTTACGCTATACTCAACACAAAATGCCTCCTTTTGCAATTGGATCTATATAAGGAACAAAAAATTTTTACGTTTCATTTGCCAATAAATGCCACCTTCTGCAATTAGGTCTGAAAAGCAAAGGTCATCCCCCAATTTTTTTCGAGCAATTGAGAATCCCTGCTGTAAACCACTAACTTAGTACATTAGTGGTTAATGGTTCAAGGTTGAGCTAAAAAAGGAAGATGCCATCGACAGATCGAAGTGGCCCGGTGCTGTTAATGAACTTTCGAGGATCATAATTCCGGCCACTTCTGCTTTAAAGGAGACCAAATTAAATTGAAAGCATGGATCTCTCTTGCCGAGCAAACTTGCACGCATCGTTTAATAATCGCATGTAGAAGTTTCGAAATTTTTAGATACCCATCCTTAGGTGTAGTAGTATCGATTACATCATTTTTTAAATTTTACGAAATGGTCTGGCTCTCCGTACAATCTGGGCATGTAAATGTGGGCCACAGCACTGAATTAAGTTTGACACGCATGATCTAGCACCGAATGAGTTTGACAACTCTGGTTTAGAACTACGACTGAAAAAAAACAAAACTTTTTATCAAAAATACCTGGAGAAAGTTAATTTTTTTTTTAATCAAATCCAAAATGTGTTTTGACTCCAAAACTTTATTAGAGCTGGATTTAGCTCTTTCCTTGTGACACCTGCCGCCTCTAAAGAGCGCGTTGCAAAAAAGTTTTGCCAAAACAACTTTTTTAAAGCTCAAAAAAAGTTCTCTGCAACAAACTGTGTGCGAACTATTTTACCTATATTTCAAGAGACAGAACGTGCTATTCTTGGTTGAAGTATTGTTTGTGACTTATAACTAATTCGTCACTAATTTGTACTAACGATGAACTTTGGAACGTACAGATTGTTTGAGAGTTATGAAGCAAGCTTGATTTTACTGCTAACACAACGCTAAATTAGCATTCTCGACAGCGATTTATTGCTTGGAATTGAACCTTTGTAAAAAGCTGTCTGGGTTTTAAATGAGATGTTGATAAATATCTGTGAAGGACAAAAACGTTTTCATGGCTTATTTGAATAAGAATGATTTTGTTTTTTTAGTTTCCAATCAAATAAAGGACGCGTTTTTGGAGGGTTTAGGCAAAGCAAAACACCAAGTACTGCCTTATCAGACGTACCAGACCGAGTGAGTTATAATTAAATTTCATAATAATAAATATTAAGCCACCCAGAAGTTGAAAAGTGTTTCATGTTATTACAAAAAAGCCCTTAATCAGTTTTAACCTCACTATGTGATTATGATTGACAAGCGGAAGATAATTCAGACAAGTCTGTAACAGGCACTTTCTTGATGCTTAAATTAAAACGCTTTCCCCCTGGGATGCCGGTATTTGTTGGTGCGAGAGGGTATTTAATGACTATCCCTTTTCTCCATGTCATGGAATGCTCCCCCTCCCATATTGATACAAAACTTGGGAAATTTCAGCAAAGTTAAAAGAAATTACCATGAATTTATGGCTTTTCTTATCCAGATATACACAAGCTTGGCCTCTCGTTTTGGCTTTACAATGCCATCTGCGCCCCATATTTTCAATAGGAAGGAGGTGCATTAATTTGCTATCAAACTAGTTATAGTGTTGGAGCATAAATGCCTGGCTCATTTTGAAATTGTATTATTATGTTATAAATATATAAATAAAAGCGCGCTATTTTTGCTGACTTGTGAAGTGTAGTGGCAATTTTACGGTAAATGCACCGCTTTACGTGAGAAATAATTGACACAGATGATGCTTAGTAAGTTCCATCTACGAACAATTTTTGGTAGTCGAAGAACTACGATAACCTTTCAGCGAGAGGCTGCCAACCACCGTTGCTGAGATGAGCTGTATACAACCTCTATGATGAACACATTTTTAAAAACAAACAAGAATGCTTGCGTGTGCGCTTATAGAGTGTGCAAGTGGGAACCGAGTTTCATCCTGCTACTGCCGCAGCTGCGAAACTTTGATCATAGTTTTCACTTAAGCATCATGGATCTACCTAAGTTTGCCCTGAGCCAGTTCTGGTGTATGCCCGCATATCGCATGCCATGTAAAAATTGTATTCAATAGATTGTTCAGAACTACTCTGTTTGGTGGTTTGCTGCTATTCAACAAGCTCAGGTTTGCCAGCAAATAATTATTACTGTGACAGTTTTGCTTTGGTTAAAGAAATGCAGCTGACTGCCATGGTTGATAAAGAATTTGTTGAAACACTTTTAAAGGCGTATTATCTGACGAAAGTGTTGAGCACATATAAACTTATTAAATTGAACCAGAGTTTGTTGTTTAGACATATTGAAATCTCATTTACCCCGCTTCATCACAACTGTTATAAGAAGGAACCAGTGACAACTTAATACCTTCGGAACGTTGTAGGCATACTTTGCTGTCACTAGGTTTATGATGGTGTTGCTAGCCGTTAAAAAGTTCTTGCGCCCGCCTATCAAACAAAAAATGTAATGCCGTGTTACTGCAAGGTTAATTGCACTTTGCTGATTATTGTATTATACCTGCTTTTGTATTAGACTTTAGTTTTGATAGCAGGTTGTTTTGAAAGATGGTTTTGTATTAACAGTTTGTCCAGAAGTAACGAAAAGCTGTTTACGAAATAACTGATTTTGTTTAGTGGCGTCAAGGACAATTATGAAAACGAAATTCCTCATGAATTAGTTCGAACAAGAGAGCTTAGTTCGGTTCATTTGAAGTTCAATCTTGAAGCAGGTTCGCTTTTACCGCTTGCTTGCAAGGGCAGAATCTTGCACGGACGTCATTTCACTTTTAAGAGCGTTAACGGGGACACAGCAGTGACATTGGTAGCAACAGGTTAGTCGATGCGTATCGTTGTTCTGAGTTCACAGAAAAAACCCTTTGTGATCACGTTTATGTTCAGGCTCGTTTTGGAGTTTCCTATACATTATTGGCGCAGTTTCTGACATAAAAGCAAAGCGGAGATAAAATAATTACCATTGCAGTTATTAAGGATATAACAAAATGGAGCCATTGTAGGCAAAATCCTAATCTTATCGCGTTGTGGACAACTTTGATAACTTGATTGTTTCACCACGTTTATTTCTTGGCTGTTAACACCATTATTTGTTGAAAGAAATTCTTCGCTTTAATTTTCTCGGCTCAAAGTTGTTGGAATGTTGAACATCTTTCAAACAAAGCGTATAACTTTGCCAGGTGTTGAAGGAGCGTTCGTCGATGAAACAACTCCATTTGCCGCACGAGGTCCCTGGCTACAAGTTCTTGTTACTGAAGAATTAGCTCACACGTTCATTCGCGATTTAGATGAAATTTCTACGCTGGAATCTGTAAGTTGTGATTTTTGACTTGATCGAAATGAGATCAACCAGAGACGATGCAATCTTGCGTGGCATCGTACCGATGACGCAAGCCGAGATTTTCTGGATTAAGCGAGTTTAAGGGTTGTGCTAGCCAACCACTGTTCTTGAGCTTAATTTGCTTGGATGCGGTTTCATTGAGCGCTTAGTTATTAACTTTCATTTCTGTTACAGATGCACTTGCCTAAGGTTTATCGCTGGCCAGGCAAAGGGCTGGAAATATCGATTTTGCCGGATGATACTTTTGCTTGCATTTTACCTGATCAGCAATTCCCAACGTAAAAGGTGTACTGTTACCATATGCCGGTACGTTCAATTGTCTATAATGATGCCGAAGGAACAGGCAAAGGGGAAATTGCTGCGTTGTCGCGTTTGTTGAATATTCGGATGTCGTGTAGAAACAAGGCCGACCATCATGTGATTTTTTTTGTAGCCTCTGCATTAGTGTTAAATGGAAGATTGACTGTAGCAATTATGTCGTAATGAAACCCTCGCCTCAATCTATACCGAAAAGTAGTTTCTCCGTGAAGTCAAGTTGAAGTCCGCTCTTAACATGTTATCGCGAGTTTCATTGTTTTTGTGACCACTTTTATTTGAGATTTTGGTCTACGTATCACTGCAGCAAGTATTTTCAGTGTACAGTTGTCAACTGCTGTACTTGATAAACTGATATGTCAAGCTGTCGAAATCAAAGCAACGGTGATTATCAAATAGTGTATAATATTAAATATTATATTTTCGCCTTTTCATATTTTTACTGTTTTATTGCCGCCGTCTTTTATTTTTTAATCCTATTTTTTAATTGCCAATATTTTGCAGTTTGTTCTTCAATTTGCCTCTTAACGCATCAATTGTAACCTCACAAAAACTGTCGTATAGTAAACAGGCTGGACTGGCCAATCGAATATTTAAAAGAATGTGAAGGCGTTTTGTCATTTTAGCGTTTTTTTGAAGAAATTAAACCCACAGTGCTCTAAAACCGTTAGAAAGCATGGATTCCATTTAGAACTGCAGCTTGAGTGGCCGTATGCTACTTTGCCTATCTATATTGGCGATACTGTTGCATTTCGTGATTGCAATGCGGTATTTCTTGTGGGGAATAATGTTGAATATGTAAGCAGGAGAGATCCAATTTTTCATTCTCGTTTTGTCTCCGTTTACGGAGGTGGCCCGGATTCATCTCGTGTTCCACGCTATGTAATATGCAGAAGTACGCCACTTCTCTCTGTCTATGACATCTTCCTTTTTAATCTTTTTTTCCACCTGCGTCTTCGGTTGCCCTTGCTTTCTTCTTCCAACCACTTCAATGTCTATCACTCTTGACATGTCATCGCCATCCCTGCTCAGAACATGCCTATACTATTGCACTCCATTCACTGTAGTTATTCTACCTAGAGTTTGATTTAAACCCATCGTATCTCTTAAGTTCTTGGCTATTCCTTTTCTTAATCAATCTGATTGCGTATTGTTTCCTCAGTCCTTAAATCGCAATCTCGTCTTCGTTCAGGCTCCTTGCTTTACTTCCATACAACTTCGCCGATCTCGCACAACTCGAAATGCTTTAGATGTTTAGAAGGTGCTATTTTGTAAAAGAATACGAGGATTTTCAGGCAAATTCGAATCAATATGTGACCTTGTTCAACAATTTTTCAAAGCAACGCGGTCGTCTTACCATTGTCTTTTTAAACCTGTTTTATTTTCGTTATAAAGTTAATTAATGCTGATTTGTTAAATTGTTTTTGGTGATATTGATGCTGGGTTTGTTATGAAACAACGTGCAGCGCCAGATGCTTTGCTTGAAATCGCGCTTTCAACGAAAAGTAATTTCCGAGCGCCATTATTTACTTCGTTTATAATAAACATTTTAAACGACACGCTTCGTTTTTGGGAGTGTCTGGCCGACTTCGCGGCGGTCGAAATAATTTTGTTCAGTTTGTTTTGGGAAACTTATCGCACCGTTAAAAGCGTTTTTGACAATTTAAACGCTGCTAAATCAATTGCGGAAGCGACAGACGTGCTTGGAACAATGAAAAAAGCGGCATTTGCGTTTTATCGCTGTCTCGAAAAAACTTTATTTATACTAGCTTAAGTCGACCTTGGCGAACTGTTCGTTTCAGTTCGTTGAATTCGGCTGAAATTGATCACGCAAGAATCAAAAGGTAGATAAAATTCATCGAGACCAACTTTCGATTTTGAAGTAATTTTTTGGTTGAATTTGGCATTTCAAGCATGTTAGAAACAAAGTCTTCGTTTTTTTCTCTGTGCTTCGTCAACTTTCGGCAGACCTAGGGCCGAAAGCAATGATTCATAAGATTTTTTTTTAGTCCGAATCAACAACGCAAGCCTTTTTTATCCGGATTATCTCAGTGGCGCGAAGAATTTTTACTCACTCGGTATCCCGTAGAGTTTCAAAGGCGTAAAATTCGTCGTCCGCGCTTTTAACTCGCTCAACAATTTTTCTCTTCGTCTGTGCACTGTTTTAGCACTCGTGGTCTTGTGTGGGTTGTACTCATCTGTACTAAAAAACGGAATTCTGTATGTATGCTTTGGTTCCTCCGAAACCATTGAACTTTCAAGCCTGAAACCTTGGTGATTGATTACCACCCACAAGTCAAGTTCGTGACGTCACAATTGAAACTGTTTAAATTCGCATTTTTTGACGAAAAAAAGCGTTTTTTTATTTGAACAAAATCCAGTACCCAAATTCAAGAACATCTCGCTGCTTTTAGAAGGTAAGTTGAGGTTAAAATTAACGACTAAATTATAAAATTTGTTTTTTATTCTTAAAAAAATTAGAAACTCTGTTGAAAGCTTTCGGGAGATAAAACATTGTGCTTTCGATAAAAATAAGTCTCTAACATTCTGAGCTTAATCGATGACTCAACAAGCGATTAAGCATTTCTGCACAAATCAACAGCCGCCGCAACGTGGTGGTGCAGTCACTGATCCCGTGTAGCTTGGGTCGAAATGGCTGTTGGCCTCCCCCCCGGGTTTCAGTTACGGCGGGTACTCCCCATATTCCATCATTTCTTCGCCGTGGCAGCACTCAACCTCATTAAAGTTGATCGTCTGCCTCTTGCCTGAATTTTTGTTCTGATAATCCACAACGTTCACCCAAACCCTGGTCCCGTTTTTTCCTACCCCGTGTGACCTGGAGGGGTAGGTTGGTGCAATGCTGCACCTGCTCTAAATGAGTTCATTTAAGTTACTGCATTCCTCTTTCAAGTTCAATGCTCTAGGCGGGTCTTACTTCTTGAGAAGTCCATGCTGCTTCTCCTAAGGGTCCCAAACCTTCGAACACTGGCTTCTTCAGCCCCCCCCGCAGCACGCATACTTCCACTGTTCCATCTGGATCCTCTGCCGATACAGCGCCCTCACACTACCCTCGACCACAAACTTTTTATTCTCCTTCCGCCCAATTCGTTACTCCTCTCTCTCTACACCCTTTTCATGTTTCTGGCTGTTCTTACACCTCCAGCTCATTCTTTCTCCCCTTGCCTCGCTTAGGGTTCTTCAATGAAACACTGGAGATCTTCGAGCCAGAAGCGCTGAACTTCTTTACTTTATCTCGCTCCATCCCGTAGACCTTATTTGTATCCAGGAATCCAATCTTAACTCTCCTTCCTTTTTCCGGATCATTGGATGCTCTGCGATCTAATCGGATTTACTCGGGTTGACATTCCTTCTCCTGATAACCAGACCGCCAGCAGTGGTGTCATCATTTTTGTTAGGCAGACCCTATTTTTCTTTGAATTTTCTACCTCCCCCTCTCTTGGCTTGACTTTTACTCTGATTATGCAGGGGTCAACATCTCACCAAATAACTTTTCCTCTCTCCTCTTACTTTATCAATTACGCTTCCATTATTCGCTCTTCTTCGACGGATAGCAGAACCAATTTCTTTTTTTCTTCCGATCTTTCTTCCTCCAAAAAATCTGTTCATTCTCGGGAATTTCAACTGCCATCACTCCTTTTGGGACTCAATAGGTACTTCTGCCATCGCGGGGAGGAAGTATTCGCTTGGGTCATCTCTTCGATCCTTCCCCTCAATAACGTTGACACCCTTACCATTCTCCATGGTTATTTTAGCAGTCGCTCCTCTCCTGACATCTTTTTGCTCCTCCCTCTCTTGCTCTTGGAAAATGCTCCAGGACTTGGGTTCTGCTCGCCTACCGATTCTTTTAACTGTTCTTCTTTCTCCGCTCTTCCGCCACAACAAATAACCCCCTTCCTACAGTTTTCAGAAAGTTCGTTGGCACGACTTTGCTTTTACTTTAATTCTCACTGTTCTTCTGCAAAAGAATACTCTCTTTCTCTTTCCTCTAATACTGCCTCTTTACTTCACTGGCATTAAATGCCGGAAGTCGGCTTCGGTCTACGCCGACTACTTGAGATCCCACTTTTCCGTTTCCCAGAGAAAGGTCTTGCGTAGCAGAATCACAGACTCCTGACCAAGCTCGGACTCGCCCGCCCCTGAGGAGTCTCATTCCTCTTTCTGCTCTTCCTTCTCTCCCGCTGAATTACTCGCGGCTGTTTCAGTTCTCTCCTCGTCCACTGCCACTGGTCCAGAGAAAGTTGTCTATTCTATGCAAAAGTATCTTCCTCTCTCTGCCATGGGTTTCCTCCTGCACACCTCCAATATTTTCTGGTCTTTGAACTCCTTTCCTTCATCTGGAAGACATCTATTATTCTCATTCACAAATGGGTAGATTTTTTGACTCTCCTGCTTCCTTCCGGCCTATCTCTTTCACCTCCTGCATCTCATAGCTTTTTGAAAGCATCGTTCTATTGCGTCTATTCTTCTTTCTGGAATCTAACTCCATTCTCTCTCCCCGCGAGGCCGGTTTTCGCCTTAGACGATCTACTGTCGATCAAATTTTGTTCCTTTCTCAGTCCATTTGATTGGGTTTAACAAACCCAAGCCGGGCTCTCGGACGATTCTTGCTACCATTAACTTTTTTAAAACTTTTGACTCTGTCTGGCATCACGCTCTTTTTTCGTAAACTATTTCGGCTTGCCTCCCTCCCTGGTTTGGTCGTTGGACTCGATCTTTTCTTTTTGATGAGCGTGCTGGCATGATTTTTCAAAATCACAAAAGTTGCTTCTTTTAAGGCCGTCGAGGTGTTCCGCTAGGACCCGTTCTTGGCCCTGTACTTTTCTCTCTTTTCATCAATGATCTTCCTGCGCCTCTACCTTTTTCCGTCAGCTGTTCTCTTTATGCTGACAATCTGACCATTTGGTCCTCCTCCTCCTCGGTCCCTGATGCAGTGGAGGCTACACAAGGAGCTCTGATTCGACTGGAGCGGTGGTTTGAGTACTGGTGTCTTCCTCTCAATCTGAGCAAATGTGAGGCCTCTTTCTTCTCGGTGGGTCCCCACCAAGCTAACCTCCAGCTCCACCTCCTCAAGTCCAACTTTCCCTTCTGCTTCAATCCCACTCCAATGTTTTTTGGCCACCTTTGACTGCACTTTTTCTTTTTCTAAACATGTATTTTCGCTGAAGGCTTACTTCTTCCCTCCTCTAAAGGCAGGGAAGAATCTGTATCTATGCTTCCTTGTATGGCTCTTCTAAGGAGTCTTTCCCTCTCTTTTTTGGCCCCAAACAAAGCTTTTCTTCGGCTTCTTCTCATTTATGCTTCACCCGGACGGTTTCCTTTTCTTAGCGTTACCAAATTGGAACATCGTCACCTAGCGGCTAGTTGCACCATCACCGACTGCCTCTCGCCCTCCCCTATCCCACTTCTCTCTAAGGCGTCTCTGCCTCTCCTCTGAGTCACCCTGACTCATTTCGCTCTGCCATTTTATGAATGGGCACGTCGTTTCCCAACTTCCTTTCCCATTTCAGATTTGGCCAGACTTGGAGTAAAACCAAAACTTTTCAGATCCTTCTGAAGAACTTTTGCGTCCTCTCACCCGCTCATGCTTTCTCCTATTTCTACTAGAGAGGTTCTCTTTGTATGCCCTCATTCTCCTTATAACCCGCCTTGCTCAAGTGTGGACCTGACTTTTTCCTCCCCATGCTCCCGCTTTGATCCTCCTCTTTCTCGCCAAGATGCAGCTCTCGCTTACCTTGACTCTCTCTCCCATCTCACGATCTGATGATCTCGACTGATGACTCTGTTCTCTTTAATTTTGGCAAAAGCGGCCTCTGGTGTTTTTGCCAACTGCTCACTTTGTGGCACTGAGGCCACTCTTTTCTTTTCGGCAGGCCCAGTATGCTGAAATTTTGCGCTGAAATCTGCGCCATTCTGCAAGCTCTCCGCTGATCTAGGCAATACCAACAAGTCTATCATTTCACTTCTCCTTCTCTTAGACTCTCGCTCTGTCCTCTCCTCCATCTTTCCTATCACCTCAAACTCTCTATCACACCTGGTAGGTACTGTCCTAGCACACCTGGCAGGTACTGTCTTCTCTTTCCTCCTTTACTATCAAGCTACAATGAGTCCTCGCACACTCATTTTTCCCGGGGAACGACTAATAAGTTGGTCAGGCGGAATACAATACAACTGTCTTCTGCAATTCAATCAATCAATCAGTATTTTATTCTTGTCCACCGCGCACAGGAAAATAAAAAAAGAAATAAAGCAGGTACAGTAGCTGCAGTGAATCAAGAAAAGGAAGATGTAACACAACATAATACGCTAAGCATGAAGGAAGAGAAATTAATAAGTAAAGAAAATATATCACTAAGCATGGTTGCCTCACCTTATCTAGGTCAACACACTGAAATTAACAAAACGCTTAAAAATTTCGTCTACTGGAAAAATATTTATAACCAACAGATCAACAAAGATTGTGAAAGAAAAAGATATTATAAGATGAGAATAGGGTCAAATAATCTGATCAGTGTAGGCACGGCTAAGTGGGCGAACATGAGGTGACCCAACCGCCCTCAATCAAAAAAATAGTGCCGGCAAGTAAATAAACCAAAATCAGCAAGTACTTACCGTAATACCATAATCTCACGTAGAAAAAAGATAACTAATCACACCATTTTTAAAGCCCATTTTGAAGACAATTATGTAGATTTAACATCGCATATGAAAATTTACCGGTTTGTCAACAATACGTGAAAAATTTTCAGCCGTTACTGCCAACTTGATTTTTTACTTGTAAAAGCAAGGTGAGAAAACAAAACCATCACTAAAAGTAATCTCACCCGGCTAGTATTATACTAACCTTTCTTACGTACTGGTCAGATAGAAACAAAATACAGTTTTGTTTAAAACCTATAAGGTCGTTGATACTATCCTTGAAGGAGATATGGGTTGTATTCTCAATGAATACATCATTTCCCGGCTAAAATTTACAGTATCGTTTAATCCAGTTACCTCAGGGAAAACACTTATGTTCATTAACAAAGTTATATATTATTGTGTGCAAGACATCTCCGTACAGATGGCAACAACAGCTAAACAATTCCAACAAGCACATCAATTTAAACTTAATCCAGCACAACAGTCGCATGGTCTCAACTTTGGGTTGCCACCCAAGCATCTGCACAAAGAAGAAATCTTTGCCGAATTTGAGTCATTGTGGGCACAGCTCTTTACATCACAGTGCAACTACTGTTGAACAACGCACTGCTTTAAAAGCCCGACGCGCCGACGTTGCACATTTGTACCATGACAGCACAATAGATTCACGTGACTTCACAATGCACAAAGAGTGTTTTCGTGCAATCAACAGCTTACGAAAGAATGCTGATATCATTATCACTGAACCTGACAAAGGCTACGGCGTTGTCCTTTATACAAAAACGACTACGTCGATAAAATGAGCGAGATACTTAATCATCAATCGAAATTTAAAAGATTTGCTCCAGTCTCCAGCAATGACAACACTGCCAGCATTGAATCGCGCCTTCAGAAGCGGCTGCTTGATTTAGTCAAAGCCGATCTTATGCCGAAGTGGATACATGACGCAATACGGCCGACTAGATCGCAAAGATCTCGAATGTATGGTTTGCCAAAAACACACAAAGAAGGCGCTCCACTTCACCCTATACTGTCTATGACAGATTCGTCTCATCATGAACTTGGCAAGTTGTTGGCTGGCCTATTACAACCTGTGTTGGAGCGGTTTTCGTCACATTGCATATCAGATTCGTTTACCTTTGCTTAAGACCATGCAAAATCTTGACATCGACCCTAATGTCTTCATGTATTCTTTTGATGAGTCCAGCTTGTTCACCAACGTTCCCCTTGATGAAACCATCAAAATCTGTTCTGAAGCCCTTTATGACAAGTCTGATTCACAACCAGTCATTCCAAAAGGCGTGTTTGTTGAATTGATGAAGAACGCTACATCTTCAGTTGAGTTCAGCTTCAACAACACTGTGTACAAGCAAACAGACGGAGTAGCTATGGGATCATCACTTAGTCCGGCTTTGGCTAACATCTTGTTGTGTTGTTGTTGTTGGTTTACCCCTCCTCTTCCTTGGGATGGAGGTATGGCGCGAACAGCAATCCAGGTTCACGCCATCAACCTAATTGAATTAGGCCAGGGGAAAAGTGGCAGCCCATTTCGAACCAGTCGTGGATGCAAACTGCCGACTGGTAACCCCACCACCAACATGGCGGACTGCCATTAATGGGTACCCAAAAGTCGCCTCTTACGACATGCTGGTGAGCAGCTTTACTATTCTAACCCGGTGAAGCTCGGGTATTTTTGTTGGATGTTATGAAGAAAAGTTATTTTCTCAAGCGCAAAGCCTCCAACATACTTCAGATATGTTGACGACACGTTTGCCATCTTCGATCACGAAGCTGAAGCAGATGAATTCCTGATTAAACTCAACTGCCTTCATCCATCCCTCAAATTCACCTTTGAAAAAGAAAAAGGAAAATATCTACGGTTTCTTGATGTTTACGTCAAAAGAACAGGTATTGACTGTGAAACCAGTATATACCGGAAACCCACTTTCACCGCCCAGTATTTACGTTGGGAGTCCTTTAGTCCTCTCAAACATAAAATAAGTCCAATATCTACAGTGGTGCATCGAGCTCTAATGATTTGCACCAAGCATCAATGGAGACAGTGCCGTGTCAAGGCAGCCCCGTACCCCCCGGTCGGGGGAGGGGGGCACCAACCATTCGTAGGGGCCCCACAATATAGATTGTATTGGTAAGTTAGAGCCATCTCTCTACCCTTGACTTTTACTTTTCTTGTTTTTGCCCTCATTGAATAGCCGATAGATCAAGCATGTAATATCATGATTGGTTAATTTCGAAAACAATTTGTGGACGTTCGGACACTATAACAGTATTTTGTAAAGTTGTGGTTACGTCAGAAAAAGGCCAATCGTTAATAAAGTCTTGACGTTCTCCACTTAACCTCTATGGCTTCGCCCTTGAGCGTTGAAATTCTCGAGAAAATTTACGTGAGCGTTGTGCAATCGCTTTGTAGTTGCGTACAAATACAGAGACTAGGTTTCCAATTCAACGTTAAAAAAGTTTTGTGAAAGCTGCCTGAAGACATTTTCTGTAAAGTTGAAACGAAGGAAGGAAGGCTGTTGTGTCAGTGTATTATATATATATGTGTGTGTCTGTGAAGGCTGTGTTAAGACAGTCTAAGTTAAAGTTTCGACCAGAAAAACCCGGGATGACCCCGATAAGTTTAACGCTCGCTTGCTCGATCTTAAAATGCCTCTTCAGATTAATGAGACTGCCAGTTTCACATATTGTCGTATACCAGGGGTGTGCAGCCTTTATTACTGAAGGGCCAAACGCCCTGTTATGATAATGGTACTAATATGAATAGCAAAGAAGCAGGCGTTCAAGCCAGATTTTGGAAATCAATTCAAAAGCTCTGTATGTGCCATGTGCCAACCACTCATTGAATTTAGTAGCTGTGGATTGCGGGAAATCTTCAACTGAAGCTTTGCTGTTTTTTGGCGTACTTGCTCAATTATACGCAGTGTTTTCTTCTGCCACATCACGTTGGCAATTATGAAGAAGCATGTAAAAATTTCAATCTCCGTCTACCACCCGTTGGGAAAGTCGAATTAAATGTATTGTACCGTTACGATTTTACTTGTCTGGCGTTCTGAATGCACTGGAAGAATTGCAGAGTTATTGCATACAAAAACAAGACGGGAAAACAGCCAACGACGTTCGTTCTCTGATAAATGTAATTTCATCATTCAAGTTCATTTTGGCAATTGTTATATGGCATAATATTTTGTTTCAAGTTAACAAAACGAGCAAACTTATGCAAACTTGCCGTATTTCATGTTATAAAAAGTGAAATCCATACCACGCAATCTTTCTTGCAGGATTATCGACAGAATGGCTACAACACCGCCATGGTAAGCGCTCGTGAGATTGCTGAGGATGCTGGTGTAGAGAGTGCGTTTGTGGAAAAGAGAAAAAGAAACAGAATATTTGACTACGAATCAGAAGATCAAAGCAGTGAATTGTCACAAGAATCACAATTCAAAGTTAATTTTTTTTTGCACCTTGTTGATCATGCCATTGCTTCACTGAATGGTCGATTTGAGCAAACTCATTTTGTGACCGAAATTTTTCATTTCTTGCTTAGCCAAGAAAACCTCTTGCAAGCATTTAATGAAAACAATATTCTTGATGCTTGTAAAACATTTCATGACAAACTGGGAGACATTGATCCATTTAAAATGAAAGAAGAGCTGGAACGTTTTGTACATGTTATCAACGAAAATAAAGAAAGTCTTAAAACAACAAGAGATTTTCTTAATTCTATCTGCAAAAAACATTTATTGGAAGTTTACCCAAATTTGTTCATTGCTTTACGAGTGGTAATGACATGCCCTATTTCCGCTGGTAGTGCAGAAAGAAGTTTTAGTAAACTTAAACTTATCAAAATCTTCCATCGATCAACAACTATGGATGACAGACTTACATTATTGGCTTTAATATCTATTGAAAGTGCTTGCGTTCGCAGTTTGGATTATAACGACATCATTCATGTTTTTGCCACCGCAAAGGCGCAAAAAAAATTTTTGAATATTGGTTCTTTCGGTGCATGCGTTTGCTTATTTGCTGAATGTGTAATAAAAATGAGTTAAGTTTGTTTAGATTGGTTTAAACAACGCAAGTTATTTAGTCAAGAACTTCTTCCTCATTCAAGATTACTAGTTTAGCTTGGTTAGGTTTTGGAATAGCGCTGCACAGGAGACAAATTTGCCACTGGCTCGAAAAAGCACGCAGCTGCCTAAATGCTTGCTGATATCAAAGGGTCCCATCTGGAGTTTTTTGGGGGGGCCTCCAACAGCCTTCACACGGCACTGAATGGAGATCAATCAATTTAGATTCAATGGAGAAATAGAGCGGATCAAAAAATACATTACCGGACAATGGCAATTCTAAAAACGTCGTCAACTCTCAGATCGCCGAGAAAATCGCTCAGTTCTCCACCCTTAAGCGATTCGGCCCAGAAAAGTGCCCTGTGTACTTGAGGGTCCCTTGGATAGGTAACCCCCCCACAAACTTGGAAAAAGAAGTCAAAACCGCCCTGGAAAGCTGGTATGGTTCCGTCAGCACCCGCTTGGTCTTTACGTCTAAGCGCATGCTACCTGTGGCCCGCAAGGATGTTCTCCCTACGACTCAGAAAAGCTTTATCATGTATGAATACAAGTGCCACTGTGACAGTCGGTACGTAGGGCTGACATCTCAACGACTACAGGATCGCATCAAGCAACATGTTCCGCAATGGTTAAGACAACGATTGACCCGTCCACGCCGATCTCAACCACACAGATCGTGCAAACGAAACGACGCCAAACCGGATTGTGACTCTGCCATTGCTCAGCATCTTTTAGAAGATGAACAATGTGCATTAAACTATGACAAGCGGTTTTCAATCCTCGCCACTGCACGCAGCTCTTTCCATCTAAATCTCTTAGAGGCTGCTTATATCAAGACTCAGCACCTGATGTTATGCAGACAGAAAGAGTTTGTTTGCGCTCTCAAACTCTTTCGATAATCGCGGCGTTCCTATTTGGTCTCTTGCTGTGCTTTCGCTGGCATTTCGCCATTGCGAAATCTTTCTTTGGCGCGCTTTACAATACTAGCGCTATTATGGGCTCGTCTTGATTGCCTAACGTCCAAATTAATCACATAAAACACTCACTCTAGATCTTCCCTTTTGACGCGATACCGCCACTGTTGAGAGCGTCGCGAAAAGCTTATGGCTCAAACAGCTTTTTTCAAAGCTATATCAAAATTTTGACTTTAGTAAAACAATTTGTGCAATAAAAATTTGCATTTTGTTAACAGCATTTGTTTCTAGAACAAATATATATCATGCTCCAAATACACCTCTTGAAACAGTAGTCCTTACAGATTTATTTTAATAGCAATCAATTTGAAACTTTGGGCGAGATGATGTTGCCACTTGACAGTATGATGAGAGTGATTTTGCTATGATAATCCAATCACGTCAGTTACATCTACGGCAAATAATCTGAAATTTACCCAATGTTGGGCTGAATGAAATTTACCAATTGACGTTTAAATGCGCTTAAAGATTTCGTATCTTTTCAATAGAAGCTGGAATTTTATTTCAAGTTGAAGGTCCAAGATAAAATATTGATTGCTGAGTCAAAGTTAAGTTACAAAACCTAGGAGACAAATTGTTGCTGTTTCTTGTGTAGTATTTAGATGACAATGCATCAAACGTATCATCAAATGCTGCTGAATTTTTGGCATTGTTTTCAGTGTTTTGATTCAAAATTTTAAGAACAGATTCTCTTTTGTATCAAACTCACTAACAACAGGTTTCCTCATTTTAGAAAGCCCTTTTGCTGCGGTCGTCTAAGGTCTACAACAAAAAACAAGAACGGGTTCGCTGATTATCACGACACTCCAAGAACGGGTTCGCGCGAACCCGTGCGAACCCCCTGAATCCCATCACTGATTGTTTTGTTTGCACATAATAATTGGCAACTTCTTAAATACTGGTTGATTTATGCTAAGAATATTTTATTACTGCATAACTGAAACCACTTCACTGCTTTTTTTGTAAACAGCCTTGTTTGATGAATTTTCTGCCTACATTTTGCAGCTTGTTTGCAAGAGCCTTGTTGCTAGAGTACCAGTTGCTTATACAATATTAAACGTGACTGTTTATTAGAGAATAGTATATGTTTAATAAGGCGCCTTCAGTTAACAACGGCTCGATTCAATTTACTGCTCCAAGAGTGCATCGTATTTTAATTAGTAAGAATTTCATGTGATTCGTCGAATTCAAATGTTCCTTAATGTGGATAACAAAAAACTATAGGCAAGGTGTTGTGCTTATTGTATTATCTTTTGGTGTCAGTACCAAGTTTTCAAAAATTCCTTGTAGTCTCTCCCCTCTTGCCTCTCGTATCCACTCTTCTCTTTTCTCAGCTTGGAGGCATACTGTTTGATCTAAATTCTTCGACACACAGGCCCTTTTGGTGTCAACTGAAGAACTTGTGCTTCCTCGTTACGCTCTTTGTGTCCTTTCTCTTCTTTGATGAAACAAACACAGCTTTCTGCCACGCTCTTATCTCTGTAAAATCGGGAGAATCGAGAATCCTTTATGCAGCCCCTGCAGTTATTTAACCCAGGACACCTCTCATCCCATTCCGCACTGTCCAGCTACGGGCTCTTTAGTTAATCTTTTTCCCTCTCTGCGCTTTTGGTCCAGGCCTAGAGTAGCTGTCCAGCTTCTGGGGCCTCATGGTCTTCCGCTATGATCCCACCCCTCGGAAGGGGTTGGGTAACAACAACAACAACATTAAGCATTTAAGCGCGTGTTATGAGCATAAGTTTTTATTTTGCTTGAACGACTCGAAAAGGCCTTTTTCTTTATAATGGTAAGCGGGTACATACTGTACATCAGTGAAAACAGCAGCAACTGTACTTATGATCCACTGGCATTTTGAAAGCATATCTAAATAGAGAAGCCTATTACTGATATGCTGCCTGCTGAAGTACAATGAAATATAACAGCATTAACTACCTGTTCAATCCTGGAATTTTGACAATGCAACGAATGGTGCAAAAATTATTATAACTGATCTATAGATGTATCCTACATCAGAATGTCCTTGTAGTAGAGTGATGTCGCGCGCCTGAGTACTTTCAACCACTAAAGCATGTATCACGTGCAGCAGAGTATAGCAAAATGCCGCGTTTCAATGTGATATGCTGGAAATTTTTTAAAAAATGTCTTCTTGCTTAGTACAAAAAGCTGTTCTGTGGCTAGGCTATTCACACCAGTGTTTCCCAACGTGGGGTATGTGAGAAGGTTTCAGGGGGCTCACAAATGCTTTGGTGAATTTTGATCAAACTAAAAGCTATTGAGTTACTTGATGGTGTGAGCAATTTTTTATTATATTTTGTAAAGGTTCTCACCATTAATTATGATTATTGTTGCCAAGTTGTGGGTCGCAGCCCCAGGCGGGGTCGCACGTTGTTTTAAAAATTTGATCTCAAAAGTAAAACCTTTTCACATCTATCCGTCAAAAAAATTTGTAATACAGAGTTTAAATAGATCGATTTCAAAAAAAGTCTTCACATTATCGAGATCCAAATAAAATTTAGGTAAAGTTTTGCACGAGTGACAATTTCTTCCGGGTTACAGAAAGATTGGGAACCACTGACTTACGCCACAATCTAACTTATTGTAATGAACTGTAAATGCTGGGCTACGGGTCACTTCGCCCTCATCTGGCAGCGCTTATGCCCAAAGCAAGGAACGTTCGCGCAGCCAGATGTTTTTAGTATTGTTACTAGGCATACAGCTACAACAACGTTGAAAGGGATCGGCCTATTTTATATTTTAATTCCTGTAAATACATTTATCACTGCAGCCTCTTTCCACAACTTTGAGTTTTTGCTTCTTATTCCGCCAAAATGAGAATGCCATTTTGAAAGGCAAGACTTTGCATTCAATACGTTGTATGGCCCATGGCCTACGTCGGTTTCTGCGGAAAGGCTTTTTATATTTTTTTCAAATTGAAGTTGAAACAGCGGTTGCGATTACACAGTAACTCCAAAACCCCAAAGCAAGCTAAAGAACATTTACAAGTATGCTTAATCACTAAATAAATTATCATTTCAAATCTGATTATTTTAAAAAATACCTGTCAAGAGAAAAAACTTGAATTATTTTCTTTTTCTATAAAACTAACCAAATGAAAATATCTCAAAAAATACAATTTTGCCAAATCTTTGAATGTCAGCGATAATTTATGAGAAAACAAGATCAGATGTATAAACTTCATCAAAATGAAATTTGGAATTTCATCAAGGAAACAGAAAGATTTGGAAACTAGAACAAGACTACTGATGCTGTATGCAATGGACCGGTAAGGCCTAAGCTTGCAGCTACCAGGTACTGCTCAGCAACAACTGGCCTAGAAGGCCCAATAACTTTAGTTAACTATCGCTAAACACAATTTCTTAATTGCTCTGTTTATATCAAAAACATAAAACAGTGTTTATTTTGAACACTTCACACAGGTAGCTTTGAAATTCATTTAAAATCAATGCCGATACTCGATACTTTTTAATGCTAACTTGATACCGATACTCGACACATTATTTTCAGCTTAACCTTTTTTCTGCCAATGTTCCTTAAATGGAACATACTTTTTATTGTTTAAGTCGCAATTTTATTCTTAACTTATTTTTTTTCACAATTTTGTACTCAACAAGCTTTATTTTATTTCAGGGACTTGAAAATAGCTTTAAATTTTTTTTATAACTAAAATAAATTTGATTTAAAAACAAACTAAAACCACTGTTTTTCCGCATGAGAATTGAGAAGCCGGAAGTGACCATATAGCAATCTGAGAGAGATTTATGATCAATTAGTTTTACTTCAATATTAGTAAAGGTTTATATGCGTATTATTGAAAATATGATTTGTAGTACAAAAATTTTGATATAATAAAAACTAAAAAAATGTTCCATTTATGAAACAATGGGGGGTTACTGGTGTGCAAATGTAACTACGCAAATTTTATAATTTATAACCAATAACTGTTGCAATGTTATGGTATAACTCAGTAACTATTGCTGCTTTACTAAATATTATGTGTTCAATATTTTAGACAATTTATATCCCTTATTTTAGAATATGGATCCTTGTGCATTTTACGGAAGAAAGACGACAAAAGTTTCTACACTTGCTGAAGCTTGTGAAATAATTGAGCAATCATCAGATCCTGCAGCCATTGTTGTGCTTCCTCCTGCTGCAGGAGATGCTGGAGACCAAGATAGTGACATTGAGGAAACTCCAGAAAACCCAGAAGAAGAGTATGAACCAGCAGGAGAACTTGAGGTAGAACAAAATATTGAAAACGAGTTTGATAATGAAATTCTGCCACTTCAAAAAAAAGAAAACTAGAGAACATTATTACTTGGAAAAAGAGTGCTACATTTAGCAAACCTATGCAGGTTGGAAATGCAGTTATAGACCAAAAGCTTGAAGAACTTGAAGGAAAGACACCTTATGAAATTTGGAAGTCAATATTTTCGACAGAAATGTTGAAATACATAGTCCTTCAAACTAACTTGTATGCTAATAGGGACAAAAACAATGAGAAATTCAAAGTATTAGAATGCGAAATGCAAAAATTTTTAAGGATTATTTTGTTATCAGCATATCATACTGTACCTGAGGAGCAGCAGTATTGGTCAACTCAACCTGATTTGCGGGTAGAAATTGTTGCTACAACTATGAGTAGAAATAGGTATCTTGAAATAAAAAAAATACATGCACTTTGCTGATAATTTGAAGCTTACTCCAGGATATAAAATGAGTAAAATTTCACCATTATATGATATGATGAATAAAAATCTTGTACAATTTGATATTTTTCACAGTTTGGTTAGTATAGATGAATCAATGGTACCGTACTTTGGGCGTCATAGCGCCAAAATGTTTATAAAAGGTAAGCCAATACGCTTTGGCTATAAGATCTGGTGTATTTGTGGCAATGACGGATTTCTTTATCATAAGAAAATCTATCAAGGAAAGGAGGATAATCGTGAAAGCTTGCCTCTCGGTACTAGGGTCGTCAACGATTTGTTAGATGTAATAACATCAAAATCAGATATTACTTGCCATGAATTGTACTTTGATAATTTTTTTACAAGCTACAAACTGCTGTCCGAACTAAGTGATAAAGGTGTTAGAGCAACTGGTACCGTAAGAGAAACTAGAATAGCTAATGCAACAAAAAAGATTATTAGCAGCAAGGATCTCAAAAAAGAAGAAAGAGGAATTTTCGACTTTTGCTCTGATGGAAAAGTTTATGTCGCAAAGTGGCATGACAATTCAATTGTGACGATTGCAAGCAATTGGGAAAACCATCAGCCAGTTCATAAGACAAGACGTCGTGTCAAAGGGGGAGAAAAGCAAGTTCCACAGCCGCATCTTGTATGCTCCTACAATAAAGGAATGGGCGATGTCGACCCAATGGATAGACTTGCTGAATCTTATCGTCCAAGTATACGGGGTAAAAAGTGGTATTGGCCACTTTTTATTAACTCTTTTGCTCCCGCGTGAAAAGCGAAAAATGTCCGTAAGGTGGCAGCGCGAAAAACTGTCATAATCAATCATAATTAATCATAATTATGTACCTCAAGTTTGTTTGTAAATCATTACTCAGCTGTCTACTTCTACATTAAGTGTTATATATCGTTGAAATCTACATTTCTTGAGGATTTCAAATAGAAAAAAAAAACATTTTTTTGAATATGCAAATTTTATGCAAATGAACCCCCCAACTGGGGGGGGAGTTGTCTTCAAAATTAAAGAGGTACCCTCAACTCAAAGATCACTACAGATTTTATTTTCAACCAATTTTTTTAGAAATGGTCGCAAAATGATGCTAAGGAAATAAGCTTTCAAGGTACATCAATCAAAACTTACCTAAAAGCCTAGGTTTTCTACAATTTGCAATTTTCTGAGGCAAATGACCTTTTTTTGACCGGTACCGACCGGTACCAAATTTTGGTAGTTAAATTCAGTACCTAAAATATGATCAGTTATTATCTGCTAGAGTTTAGCCTAAACCATGTAACATTAGGTATTTTTGAACAGGAAATTTCTTCAAGATTCAGAAAATATCAAGTTTAAATAGAATATGCTGTCACTGACAATGAAACAGCCGCTTGTTTACACCCTTCCCATTTGTTGAGAAACAAGGGGGATACAGCAAACTTTGATTTAGAGAAGCCAAACTTCTGATAGCTTTTAAACTTGTATTTCGCTTCTTGTCTCCTTGGAAATTTGATACAAAATGACAACTTTACTGGTGAAACATTTGCAATATATTTGATCTTTTTATAGGGTGTAGTTTTTCTAAAAATTATAATTTAGTGAAGGTAAGTCAAAAAATTTTGGGGGGTTTGAACTGACCTGTTGTACAGTACTCATTTTTGATCAGTAAATATCATAAACCAGTTAGTCTAAACTATTTAAAGTTATATATTGCTGGAAATCAAATTTCCTAAGCTTTCAAATAAGACCGGTACTTAGCAACATATATTTTTTATGCACTAAATTTACTTTTATCTACTTACCATTCAAATTTGTTTGGGGTGGTTTTGAGACCCCTAAAAAATTTGGAAATTCAAAAAAGTAAAATTTATCATTATCGCTTGAAATTTTGTCAAATGATGCCCCAAAAAAGTAGTTTTCAGACTGTGTCAATGATAAAGGGTTTGGTGTTGTGGTAAAGATGTAATCTGAATTTGAATTTAGTGTAGTTGGCACGTGCTGAGAATTTGGCCGATTTTGTCGTCTGCAACTGGGTTCTTGGTGTTTTTAACCCTTTTTGGGTGTAAAAATCCAAGAATTAGGGCACAAATTATACATGTTCCGATGCGTGAGGAAATAAGCGTGATCTTCTGAAAATTTTATGAAAATCGGATGTAAAATAAAGTCACAAATCGATTTTTTAGTAAACTAATTTTGTAACTCAATTTAAAAAAATTTGAGGTAAACACTGAAAACACGAGATCATCAATCGATGATCGCGGGAGCGAAAGAGTTAATGTAGTCAATCTATCAGTGGTAGCAGCATGGAGACTGTACTGCAAAACCTGTCAAGAAAATTTATCGCATCTGCAATTTCGTAGTCAAATCGCACTTTGCTTACTCAAAGCAGGTCCGCAACGTGTAAAAAAACACGAGTTGGCTGGAATATTGCCAGAAGATGTAAGGTATGATGGCATTGATCACAGCTTGGGTTCCACATCACAAGGGAGATGTAAAGTGTGCAGCAAAAATACAAAAAATATCTGTAAGAAATGTAATGTACGCCTACATGCCGAAAGAGGGAAGTTGTGTTTTGAAAAATATCATAGCAAATAGAAAATGATAAAAAAGTTAGTAGTTTCTTGTATTTTACTTTCTTGAATATAAATATACTTCTTTCATGTATTTTACAAGTGTGTACGTATCAGTTTGTAAAGGAATAAATTTTGAGAATTTTAATATTGTTTAGCTGTAACCCTCCATTGTTCCTTAAATGGAACATACAATAAAATGAAAAGTTGATGTGACACACACTTCAAAATTGATATATATAGTTTCTAGGCCAGGGGTGGCCAACCGTGGCGCATTGCATGGTTAGAGGTGGCGCATTGCAGGTTTTTTGATTTTTTGGCAATTTGAGTAAGTGTCCTTATATTTTGCCCAAAAAATTTGTCACTGCAGTAACATCTCCAAAAAAAAAAAAAAAAAGGTCATCACCTGTTTGACGTCACGTTTGGTGGCATATCTAGGCCAAAAGTGATGGAAAAGGTGCAGCGAAACAGGCGATGACCTTTTTTTTTTTTTTTTGGAGATCACCCCTGAATATGGCGTTGTTTTGACTTTAAAGTATAAATATACTACTACACGTTTGTGAGCAATCAAAAGAAATGAATGGTTGTGTGGCGCATCTTCAAATGAATGTTTGTGTGGCGAAAAATTTTGGCGCATGGACTGAAAAGGTTGGCCACCCCTGCCCTACATTTATGGCGCATCCGACACGGGTTGGTAGAAGAGTTGGCGCTTTGCATAAAAAGCTTGGCCACCCCTGCTCTAGGCAATGATAAACTTATATTTTAAATATACAGTGAATCGTAAAATAAATTTGATGGTTGGCAGGATAAAGGTTAATTTGATACAGTATTGCCGATACAAGTAGGCCTATTTATATACTTTTACTTTTTTTGTAAATGCGCCAAAATGAGTGGATGTGCTTGCTGACTTCTCTAGGCTGCTTCGAAAAGAGTGAGGCTGGTACACCCAACATTGAACTTTGCTGCAGTTAAATTTTCAGCACAACATATATCAAGGTTTTTTGTTTTAAGAGATTTTAGAAGAAGATCGCACATCAAGCCTACAATTTAAGGCAGACCGAAAAACCACCGACACGACCGGTTTCAGCTTTAATTAAGCATTATCAGATTGACTCACGAATGAACTTGGTACCTTTGGTTCTCTGCTACCACTGTACCGCCACACCACTGCACAATCGGATTCCCGTCGGTCAGGTGGAGAATTTCTACTAAATCAAGTCAGCTTCGCATGTAACTCAAAGTAGGGTTGGCATACGTCAAGATTTTCCCGGACATGTTCGGGATTTTAGTGTTATGACCTGCGTCAGGAAGAAATACCAAAAAGTACTTAAATGTCAGGAATTTTAGCGTTTTGTCACCTTAAGTGGCCCGTTTGTTTGAACGGGTCACTTGGATTGAATTAAGATTGCCGCGAGTAGCACAACTGGTGACAGCGAGACAGGTGATGACCTTTTTTTTGGGGGGAGCACCTTTATTTGGGGTAACACAACACGAGCTCCAACATTACCTACCGTTATTTCAAAGCATTGTTTACTTAAACTGGGCCCAAAATATTTGTTATATAATAAACAAGCGAACTAGTAAGAATTTTTGGTAGCGTTGCAACAAAAGTAACTAACGTCAAACTTGCTAGCAAAAGATAACTTTTTTACCAAAACGTTACAGCTCTGCCAACCCTGCTGCCAATACTTAGAAGAGTGAACATGACCGAAAAATGTGTCCGGGATTTTGCTTCATCAGATGTGGTAATCCTAACTTAAAGGCTAATTATTACTGGTTGCTTAGTTATAAAGAATTCCTTTTATTTCATTGCTGTGATTAATAAAAACGCCTGATGTTATCTATCGATGATCATAAAAACATTTCAGCCAAAGTGCAGGCATATCCGCGTTCCGGATATCAGTTTAGCCAGCGTATAAGTTGATCCGCATTGTAGATGGTAGGTGAGCACTGTCATGCTGGCAGAATTAATCTCTCGTTTTAAAAACACGAAAAAAACGGCTAACGAGTGAAAATCATGTGACAAAGCAACACGACTAAAACAACATTAAAAGAGAAAGGCTTAAAACAAGTGAATAAAAGGAACAAAAGTTATAAGCGTAACAAAACATTGTATGTTTTCGGCCAACCCCACTAAACAATTCAAACCAAAGCGAAGATAATGTCTTTCCCCAGGATTGTTCCTCTCAAGTTATATATTTTTGAAAAGCTCATTAAGTTTTCTATCTTCCTCATGACGTGCGGTGTGGATCATCGGTTGCTTTTGTGCAACGGAATGATAGTGAAATAGAGCAAATATTAGGCCCCCTTCCAAATCTTGAAAAACAAACATGTTAAGACAACTGCATGTAGTCACATATATAAGGTCTTTCCCCACGTTTGTTCCTATCAAGTTGTTTATTTTTGAAAAGCTTATTAATTTTCCTATCTTCTTCATGATGTGCGGAGAGAATCATAGGTTGCTTTCATACAACAGAATAAATGACAGTGAAATGGGACAATTTTCGCCGTCTTGTCTGTGAAATTTAGAAGTTTAATCAAGGAAAGGTTCTGAAAGTCGTTTGAAATTGAAATTTCGTTTAAATTCTTGAGCATGAAAGTTATGAGAAAAAAATTTTTATTGCTTTTTTTGGTTTATTTAGTTGTTATGTAATAACACTCACGCAGGTGTCGATCTCAGCCTTTTTATCTTTAATCTTAGATGAAATTATACGTTTGATTGCTAATTTGCACAGTTCATTGTTATTTCGTGCTACTCCTATTATTAAGAGAATGTAAGTTGTTCAAATTTTTGAGTATGATCGCGTGAAGATTCTAGAGCAGACTATTTCTTCACAGTTGGAATTTAATTTAGCGATGTTAATTTTTATTTGGTTTTCGCACCATTACTGAAGAAGTTTGCTTGTAATTTTTGGTTGTACCTATCGAAGTGCTCTTTTGTTTATTCACGCTGGTAGGTATTTTGAATTTCATTTCAGTTTTTACTTTTGATTTTCCAAATTTTTTCGTTTGCCTATGACGAACGAATTTAGTTACATGAAATATCACTGGACTTGTTTTTTCAAATGTCAATGAATGATTCTGTGATAATTGTGTTCGTTAAGAGTCAGAAATGCTTGATTTGCTGAGTTCATGTTCTGATGGTTTCCAGTTACGAATGTCAAATTTTTTAACCAACAAACCAGAGTAAAACAGTTCTTTTTGTATTTGCAAACCGTTGTAAGGGTGTGTTATTGGTCATGTGTGGTGCGGCAACACCAGGTTTCAACTCTTGGATTCCCGTGCAAAACGTACCGTCGTTGATTAGCACTGAACCTGTAGAGTTGCTTTGTAGAGCTAGTAATATTAGCTCTGCGGATCCTTTCTGCTTCGTCAAACAAAAACAGGAAACGGTTGAAGCTTTCTTGCAGTTTTTTATTTACAAATATGCACAGCTCCACCTGGCGTGCGCAGAACGAAAATTCACAGTAATAAAGGGTGCCACGCAGCCTTAACAACGATCAAGCAGGGGAACCAAGATGCAGTTCCTTACAGAAATCCGAAGCATAATCAGACTGAAACTACTCGTATCGTCACGTTCACGTTTTGAAAAAGAATGGTGAAAATGCACATGGTCAGTATATACATGAGCAGATGCACCTGTCATATACTCGTATATATAAGTCAGACATGTGGTCTTATTTGACCGGAGGGCTAAGAACAAAGTAAGACTATACAAAAAAGGAAAGGTTCTGGAAGTAGTACGCAGTAAGCCCGGTATAACCGTCTACTGCTTCTCAGTAGGGGCTAATTGTTTGATTCTCCGTAGGGGTTTAATTTGAAGCAATATTTACTTAAATTGAAACAAAACAACACGAGGTCATTTGATTTCTTAATCATAATATCAATGAACTTTATAAGAAATTGTTTATGAATTCTTCGCGTCACATTCTCAAGCGACTACGCTTTATAAAGTAAAATCGCTGAGAAAAACTACGAGGCGATTGGCGGAACAATGTAAACAATTATATTTAATTTATTGACAAACTAGCCCTAAAAGTTTTATAGAGAACAGCAAGCTATTGTAAATCATTGTTATGGAACGCGGTTCGTAAAAGAAGCAGTGCCTGCCTTAATTTTAAACTAGCGACTAGATGCTTTACAGCACTGGATAAACGCATTTTTTATTAAGCAATTCGCACAGGTCTCTATCTGCACCAATCAATGGTGGCGTTTATCAACAGTCCCTGACCCCGTTGGGTCGGGCCGAAATTCCCCGAGGTTTCCATTTTTCGGAGTCCTGTCTAATGAACGAACGCAGAAGAGCAGCTCGCTCTCTCTCTAACATTTTCCCTCAGGTTTTGCTTCTTTTGTGCTGATCCTGCCATTCTTTTTCTTTTTATCATCCCTACTCGTTTTTCTTTTCCCTATGATGGGCGGCAACGTTCAACAAAATCCTAACCCTATCTTTCCTAGTTTTGTGTGCTTTGGAAATGTTGCCCGTAGGAGCAAGTCAGTGCAATGCTAGCTTTGCTCCAAATGGATACATTTCAGTTAAATCTTTCTCTTTTCCTCGGAATTTAACTCAGAGTCTTTTTAGTGGAACCCAGAAGGTCTTCGTACCAGAAGGATTGAACTTCTTCACTCTCTTCATTGTTCATATTTTCTGTGTCGAGGAATCCAACTTTAACTCTTCTTCATCTTTCAGTATCCCTGGACGCTCTGCTCCTCTATCTGGTTGAACTAAATCCTAGTTTCGTTCTCTTTCACGTGATGATTTGCACGCTGACTGTGCTGTGACATTCTTTTTAGACAGGCAATATTCTTTTCTGCACTTTTAACCCCATCTTTCTTCGTTTGACCATGGCCTACTAGAAGAATACGGCCGAATCAGTCACATTTTAGCAGCGATTTCTAACCGGCCGACGTTTTCTCTGAGCGAACAACCACATTGAGCAGTGAGTGAGGGTAATGCGTCTGGGGCAAACTCATTTCGCACATCCACGTAATATAATTCAGTAGACACGCGCATGGAATTAGCTGCAAAGTTAAAAATGAAAGCAATTAAGGTATTTAGTTTTGCCAATTTGTTTGTTGCATGTTAGAGTTAGTAGCATTTATAGAATAGTTCTTAGTCAGTGCAGGATTGCCATAAAACAAGAGAAAGTTAAGTTTAGGTAAAGGGCTGCTAATGTGAAGGCAGTGACAATAAGAGTATTTTTATTTCAACTTAACACGAGTTTGCACGACCTAAAATTATTCAGGTTTTCTTTTCCTGGTGTAAACTGTCAAAAATTATTAATATGAGTAATTGTGCTAGTTCGAAATGATGTTTATTGGTGTTCAACGCTTAGACAATCGGGATTGGAGTAATACAAAGAATTAATGAAATCAGAATCCAACAATATGAGCATGGAGTATATAATGTACATACTAGCGACAACTTGAACTTTATCACCACAATTTATGTCACTGTTACAACAAAGTAAAAGTACCTATTAATTCCAAGAAAATTGGGCGTAAGCTTGCTTCAAACAGAGTGCTGTTAACTTCTTTAAGAAAGACTGAAAAGATGTTTTTGGTAATCTGTGAGACAGACTGTGACTTGCAATCAGACTTAGTTGATGGTTAGTTTAATAAAGAAATAGCATTTTTGTTTGCACTAAGCCACTATTAACTTGACAACAAAATATTTTCAGTGTATTTTGTGTAG
This sequence comes from Trididemnum clinides, assembly GCA_963675345.1. Taxonomy (NCBI): domain Eukaryota; kingdom Metazoa; phylum Chordata; class Ascidiacea; order Aplousobranchia; family Didemnidae; genus Trididemnum; species Trididemnum clinides. The sequence continues at coordinate 6,568,901 of OY776287.1, read as the reverse complement.
TGATGGTAAATAAATGCGTTGTGTATGGATGTAACTCTGGCTATTTATCGTCCCCATGGGCTGAAGAAAAAGTTCTTCTTTCACTTTTCCACTTGAGAAGCCGGATTTGTTATCAAACTGGATTAAATTTGTAAATCGATCGAATTGGACACCAACTAAATATTTAGTAATATGCATAAAGCATTTTGAAGATTCATTCACGCGTATGAGCTCATGCTCGGTTTGCATGTCTTTCGTCAGACTGGACCACCACGACGGGTAGACTTCTTGGCCCCACCATCTGTCTGCCACATAAAGACGGAGGCATCCCGTTAAGTGCCTTGCCCAAGGACACAAGCAAGCTCGCCGGCTTGTTCTCCACACTATCCCTATGTGCTAAGCGCCAAGCAGGGAAGCTGTGAATACCATTTTTTAAAGTCTTTAGGTATGACTCGACAAGGGAAACGAATCCCAGGTCTACCGAATGCGAAGCGGACGCTCTAACCACTACACCATCGCGCTGGTTATTTTGAAGATAAGTCTATATTCAATGGTAAAAGAAAAAGAAAAAAACTGAAGTGGAGTCTTTATCCAGTTCCAAAAATTCATTGCAACAACTTTTGGGATAAAGCTGCGCCTTCATGTCAAAATGACCTAAGCGACGAAATAATTTTTGCAGGAGGCCATGAAAACTTTCTATCATTTAATTATTGAAACAAAACAGTTATTTTGTTGGACAGATTTCACTATGAGGTTAACATCTTTTAGTAAGTCACAAGAGAGAATGCGGTTCTCAGGAAGATAGCTAGGGTTATGTACTACCATAAAAGAATATTAATTAAAAATTGATAAACATGTCGCATAGGTCACTTTGACTGGAAGGCGCAGAAAGATATCCAAATCAAAAGTCAGTATCACAGGACTTTCTTCAACACATTGTATATAAGGATGTTGAGCTATCGTGTGTAATTTTGAAAGAAGATAGTGAAGAGGTTGCCTACATTGTTGCTTGCTACATTGACTAAGCGATTAAAATGTAGCGAATGTAAGAAGATCTTGATAGGAACTGACACAGAAATGCCATATTTTTAAGTATTGTCCCGTGGAGGATTATCAACCATCGCCAACTTTAGCCAATATTTTCTATAGAGGTTTTGCTGTTTTAGATGCAGCAGGCTCTGTCATTCAGCAGCATCCAAAAGTCCCAGCCAGATATGCTGCTGAATATGTACTCAGCGAACAATTAAACAAAATCAATGTTGGGTGAAACAATCATCATGTAGAGCGGTGCAAAAAGTATGCTATCAAAATCATGGTAAATGCTTTTTACTATAATAAACAAAAAAATTCATGTGACCAAGTCCCAAAAGAAATGTTAGCTGCATTTAAGAAACGACAACGATATATAATTAATTGATATTGTGTACATTGCATTGTGAGTAATTGTGACTGTGAGTATATAATTTTTATATCAATATTGCAGTAACTTTGCTCTGTTATGTTTATATTTTACTAATACAAGTGTTGGTACTAATTCTTTAACATTATTGTAGATGCTTTTGCTGTTGCGCTGTAAAATATATTTGCATGTGATTAAAAAATTTTTGCCATTACTTCTTACTTGGATTTTACCTGTAGTAAGTATTTTTATTACTTTCAATACAGCAATTCTTTTGTACTCTGGAAAGTGCCGCTTTTACGAGGGTCAGTCAATAAGTAACGAGACTTTCTCAATAACTCAAGTTTGCAATGACTGGTAATCAAAAAATGCTTTTTTATTTTTCAACATAGTCTCCCTCCTTTGCAACACACTTGTTCCATCTTGATATTAGATTGTCTATTCCTTTGGCAAAGAATTCCGTGGACTGCGTCCTTAGCCAGTTGCTCACAGCAGCCTGTGTGGCAACCAGTGTGGCAGTCTAATTTATGCTTTATTAAAAGCCTCTAGCTTCTTGTCAGTCACCAACTGCACTGAAGAGACCTGATAGGTTGAAACAGTGTCACTGTCTTAGGTTGACTGACCCTCGTATATTCAAGTTGGCAGAGCTGAATACTTACTTTCATTTCTAACTTTGCAGTTAATTCCATGCGCGTTTCTATTAAATTAGATTGCGTGGATTCGCACATTCACTGTGCGATGTGGTTGTTCGCTAAGAGAAAACGTCGGCCGGTTAGAAATCGCTGCAAGAGTGTGACTGATTCGGCCGTATTCTTCCCGTAGGCCATGAATTGGTTTGACCCCTACTCTGACTACGCGGGGCTCAACATTTTCTTGAAGAACTCTCTTCCCTTTTCCAAATTGTCTACGCTCTATCATTCGATTGACCCGGCGGAGATAGAACCGATTTATTTTCTCCCTCAGTTTTTCCTTCCTCCAGAAATCTTTTCTTTCTAGGATACTTCAACTTTCAAACATCTTTTTAGAACTCAAGAGATGCTTCAGACCCACAAGAGAAAAAATCACTTGATTGTTTTTTTTCTCTGACCTCCCCCTCAATGACATCCCTAATTTTCTTCATCGTTCCTCCAGCCGTTGCTCCTCTCTCGACATGTCCTAAGCCCCCCTTTTCCCAGCCCTTTCCTCTTGTGGGAGATGCCGCTCTCACACATCTTGGCTTTCTCTCATCTCACGACCTTGTGTTCTGAACTAAAGGCTCTGCTCCTTTTCGTATTAGCAAGGCGGGTTGGGCATCCCAGCCAACTGCTCACTTGGCGCCGCTCAGGGCACCTTTACCGTTTGGGCAACCCCAATTTTTACGAGCTTTTGTGCTGAAACCTTAGCCATTCTGCGGCCTCTGCGCTGGATTTGACAGCACCATCAAGTCTGCCACTTCTCTTCCTCTCAGACCTTCGATCTGTCTCAATACACTGTCCTCTGCTTCATCTTTTCTTTCACCTTAATCTCTTTACTACATCTGGCAGGAACTGTCTTCTTTCTACTACTTTGCTATTAGGCTACAATTGGGCTCCAGTCATTGATTTCTACCGGGAATGACACAGCCAATACGATGGCCAGACAAGATGCCCTTCTTCAGTTATCTACAATCCCATGTAGTCTTTGTTCTCTCACATCTCAAATCCACTTTTCTCGAACTGGAGGCATATTGTGTCATCATCATTCTTCGACGCACAGGTTTTCTCAGTATCCACTGGAAAATTTGTGCTCCCTGGTTACACTCGCTATGTCCTTTCTTATCCTCTTTGCAACAAACACAGTCTTCTGTTAAACTCGTACCTTTAAGAGTGGGCAGAATTGAGAGTTTTTAATGCAGCCTCTGTAATCATCCGACCCAAGACACCTCTCATCTCATTCTGCATTGTACAGCTACGGACTCTTTGCGCCACTCGCTCTTTGGCGACTCCGTTTATCTCTACGATCTCTGGTCCAGGCCTAAGGAAGTTGCTAGGCTTATTAGGCTCCACAGTCTCCAGCCGATTCCTCATCACTCGGTAGGTGTCGGGCAACAACAACAGGTTATTATAAATACCAAAAACCAGTAAAATATGAGGGGAGTACACTAAATTGGAATGTAAAAAATGTGGTTTTGACTCTCCTATGCTCAAAATGCTTAGACCACCCACTTCCTCAAAGGACTTCTTAAACACTCTAAACACTTCTTCCACTTCCTTAAACGCCACTTCCATGAAATGAAAAACATTTAAGAGTAAATCCGTTATCAACCACTGAGACTCTTAGCGGTTATTGTTTCTATCAATATTTTGCAAAAATTATCTTGCCTTCAACATTTAAAATAGTTCAATATAGGCACTGTTACAAATTGTTTTGATAAATTTCTAAAACCTTTAGAAAAATTTCTCACATAAACAATTAACCCTCGCATTCCTTATATTTGGCTGAAACAAAAATCCTCTCACATAATCAAACTGGTACTTTATCTTTGACTATATGCAGTCGTCTTTAATTACTCTACTTTTCGAGTTTTCGAAAAGAGCACCAATATTTTACTCTGTTTCACTGTCATTCTGTTGTAAAAAAGCAACCCAAGATTCGACGATCCTCACTGCACATCATAAGGAAGACAGGAAATTTGATGAGCTTTTCAAAAATATATAACTTGAAAGACGTTTTCTTTGCTTTGGTTTCGATTGATGCTGAATTATTTAGTCGTGTTGGCCGACAAAGTGCAATGTTTTGTTTCGTTTATAACTTTTGTTTCTTTTATTCTCTTGTTTTGGGTTTTTTTAACGTTGGTTCAGGCGCGTTGGTTTGTTACATGATTTTCACTCGTTGGCCGTTTTTTTCGTGTTTTTTGAAACAAGAGAATTATTTTTCGAAAAGTGAGGAGAAGGATCCTAGGTGGCTGCATGAGTTGGAAGGTGTCTGGAGCTCTGTGCGACAGGAAGCTATCAGCAAGGGTTAAGGATAAAATGTGCAAGAGTGTTGTCAGACCAGTCATGCTTTATGGAATGGAAACGGTGGCAGTGACGGAAAGACAGGTGGGAAAAAAGGAAGTTGCAGAGTTGAAAATGGTGAGATGGGCACTGGGAGTGACAAGAAAGGGCAAGATAGGAAGCGAATACGTGAGAGGGACTGCGAAAATCGCAAAGCTAGGAGACAAACTTCGGAATGTAAGGCTACGCTGGTATGGCCACGTGAAAAGGAGAGAAGTAGGCTACGTGGGAAAAACGATAATGGAGATGGCGGTGCCAGGTAGAAGAAAAAGAGGAAGGCCAAAGAGAAGGTGGATGGATTTGGCAAGAGAAGACATGGAAAGAATTGCAGCTAAGGAAGGAGACGAAGTCGACCGGGAGAAGTGGAAAATACTTTTACGCTGTGGTGACCCCGAGTAGGGAGAAGCCAAAAGAAGAAGAAAAAGAAGGACAGCAATGTTAATTACCGGAAATCACCGTTCAATCATGGTAACGCTGCTAAATACTTAGGTAATGGCTATTTTGCCGTCGACGGCATTTTACCCTTGGAGACTATTTTGCCGTGATCATTCACGTGTGTTTATATTGCCATATTTGCGACACTTTAGCCAGTGACACTGTGGTGTAGTGGTTAGTGCGCTGGTCTTGAGATACCATGGATGCAAGTTCAAAAGTCAGCTGCCAGAGCATTATAAAAAAGGGCAGTGTACACCATAGGGCCAGGCCTGGTATGTAAATGTATGGGGCAGTGTATACTGGAAGAGAGTGTACAGAGTGGGGGGTGTACACTGGGGGTGCAAAATTTTTTTAATTTGTTTTTAAAATTGACCAATCAGAGACCACCAAAAGTCACATGTTTAGTACGTTATTAAGATTGACCAATAACAAATAGGTCATGGCAAAATAGTCTCTGAAGGTAAAATGCCATTGACAGCGAAATAGTCACTGCCAAATACTCAACACAGTAGTTTTCAACCTGTAATCTTCGATTCTTCCAGCACCTCAATGAACCGAAGTAATGCTATCTGAATAAGTTCGAATACGAATTTCAACTTCACTTTCTCGTCTCCCGGTAATCGATGGCCCAACAATGATCAAGCAATTCATTTATTCATCCAAGATTTAAAATATAACACACGTTTTGTTGGCCATAAGAGCAATTAGAGGGAAGCGTTAAGCGCGAGATAGTGATTATGATGTTAAATTCGGGTTATCTCACTTCTACAAATACAAAGAATCATATTACTATTTCTATTTCTACTAATTCATACAGACCAGCATTCAGTAAACGTACCATACTACTGCAGCATGGCTTTGTAACCAATGCTTTCTTTAGTCTGCCACAGTAGAACTCGGGGCCGTTATATATAACGATCTTGGGGTAATTTCTCCGAATTGGAGAAAGTGGCATGAATAATTTGTTTTCTCAGTATGAACCGGTAGTAGTCATAAGAGAAAGCAGCATCCATGACTTGTTTTTCAGGCACAATTCGATCTTGGCCATAATAGATAAACTAAAAGTGATATCAACCCCCTTCCGTAGTGTAAAGTTGTTTTTCATTAGAACTGCAAACTCACCAAAATGACTCATAACAATACGGCCACATAAACACACGAATGTCAATTAGGCGTTCAGTTCTATGTCACATATAAATGAATTGTACGCTGGCTTTATTCGCTTGCTCATAATTTAGGATTTTCTCCTTTCTATGAAGTTGTTTGTCAGTTCACGTAACACAACCTTTTGCTGGAGCGGAACTTTAATGAAGCATTTCAGTGGCTCATGCAACCCCTTTGCAATAATTGAATTGTTTTATACAATTTGTGTAAGTTGTGGGGAACTCTGGTTGAAAATCACTGACTTAAAATTTTCACAGGAACTTGCTTAAGGTCTAGGACACGTTTATGGCATGTATAAACTTCAAAATAATATACCGATACTCAGTGATGATCAGTAACGAAGTAGTTCTACTTAAGTAGGTTTTGCAGTAACTAGCTGCTTACCTAAATAGTTTCCATTTCACTGCTTTTAATTTCAATGGAGTAGAAGTCGAAAGTAACGCTATTTCAGTAGTTACAACTTTTGCTTATGTAGATCTTAAAAATTTGATGTTTAATGATTTATATTGCAGTATGCTAGCAAAAAAACAGCCTTGAATTTAAGTTTTCATTTTCTGCAAATCTTTTATTAAAGTAAGACATTTATAGTTTGAACTTCGAAAAGTAACTGGTAAATTAACTAGGCCTACTGTTTAAGGCAAACTAGGAAAGATGCGGTGGGTTATTATCAGTGGCTCACTTTTTCATATCTTTTGAATATAAAAAGTTTTTGTGCCAAAAGTAACTTCCGGTGATTCTCCGTTGTTTAGTTTTTGAACATTTGTTTAGTGGTGCAAAATTAGACATTAGCTTGGAATAATGATTCAGAAAACTGGTTTAATTCACTCTTCTAATGCAGTAAGTAAAAACTTGAACGTTTTGGTTTGGCTCTTGTCAAAAGTTATTGTTTGAATGAAGCAAAGAAGAGAAATTGTTGCTATTTAGAGAATGTACAATTATTCAATTTTTTCCAACAAACCACAAATGTTAGATAATTGTGGTGCAAGATATTTTAAATAGTCAATCCATTTCAGATTTTTAGCAACAATAGTTACTAGATGTCTGACACTGACGATCCTTTTCAAGGAAGTTTTGTCAATGGACAATGCTAGGTTGTTGGTTAGAGCAGGGGTGCAGAACCTACAGCTGGCTGCATATGGCTGTAAGTGATAGGTTGTGTGATCATACACATGTATTTAAAGCTATTTCTTCCAAACAAGATCTCTATTTTTACATGAACAGAAAAAATCTCAGTTTGAACAAAAGTTATGCTCAAGACCATAAAGTTTTGCATTCATGAAGGTAATCTCTAAAAAAAAGTCTTCACATAAATAACCTCAATTTGAACAAACATTCTGCTCAAGATCGAAAAGATAAACTCATATAAAAGGTCTTCACCAATGTGTGACCTAAAAGTATCCTCAATTTAGTTCATTAGCAACTAAATTGAAGCAAAATCTGTAATGCAGTCTCCAATGAAAGGTTGTGCACCCCTACGTGAGATGATTTCAGTAATAATTTATTTTGACATACTTAAAGGCAATTTTTTCATCTTAGCCAAAAATCAATTCAGTATCTTCAACCAGAAGTCAATCAATTGCTTTTAAGAGACTGTAGAATTTTGTTGTTTAGCATCAGACTGGTATTATCAGCTGATGAAACTTGGAATCAAACTAATGATTTAAGGTGGATGTAAACAGTGTATAGTTTTGTCCAGTTTTTGTACATTTTTTTCATTTTTGTGCAAATATTTTCATCCACTTGGATATTTGTGTGATACTTGACTCAATATGTTGTTTCTTTGAACATCACGTTTTTCTGCAAAGTTTGTGGCAAAAGTAGTTTGTCCATACCAATCTACTAAGACATATACACTGGTATGTAGAGTAAAGTGGGGTAATTATGGCCATTTTTGAAGTTTTAAACTGAACACACTGCTAATTCACAATTTTTTAAGATCAAACTGCTTCTACTGTGCACTGTTGTTATATGCCTGTGATACCACTTTGATCGGTGCATATAGAGTCTTTTGTCACTGAATAACATAATGTTTTGTGTGACATCATATCAGTGGTTATAATTTCCCATCGTTGAAAAATTATGGCCACTGATTAATTTTTTTTTTACATCTTCAAAATAAAGTCAGGTTATTGAAATAACTAAGCTTCATCACAGGTAAAATATTTTTCCGTTTTTCATGATATTTTCACTTTTTTAAGGTAGAGTTAGGATTACTAATACTAAATAGAATTAAAGTTCTCAATCTGTGAATGATAATTATAGCCTACATAAAATTGTTTTGATTTTATCGGTTAAATTGGCAATGTAGCAGTATGTTGGAGTGAAGTTTTAGCAGCAGCCATGATCAACAGGTTGTAGGATTAAGTCTCATATTATTAGGTCTACCAGAAAGTTCTGTCCATTTTTGGAATAAAACAAAATACAAATTTTTGTAAATCGCCAATAAACTTTATTAAATAATATAATTGCCATTATTATTAACACGTTGAGTGCCGCGTGTATATCGCGCGCACATACTGGCTGGTGCCAGCCATTTCTGTTTGCGGTTTTCCAGTGCGTTTATTTTTCGACGAGAAAAGCAAGCAAAATTGATATACTGCTACTTCTCTAAGCCATTCTCGTGCATACACACACAAAGATATTCAGAAAACCATGTCTAGGCTTATAACGACGTTAAACTATGTCGAATCCAGCGATTTGGCAGTTAACCGATGGCATTTACCGAACAACGTAGATTTACGTCATAAAGCACTCTGCGCAAAAAAACTCAACGACGTTAATCTATATCACACGGCACTCAACGTGTTAATGACTTCTTGCCAGTGTGCTGGCAATTTGTATGTTCTATTTTTGAAAAATGTTTCATCTTTTGATGTGAAAAAGTTAACCAGTGCTTGTTTGATATCTTTATTTTTGAATTTTTTGTCTCTCAAAAAATTTTGTAAGGACAAAAACAAGTTACAATCAGAGGGTGCTAGGTCCAGGGAATATTGTCGATGCAACAGAATTTCCCAGCCTAGTTCTGCAATTTTTTGATGAGTGCCCAAAGCAGCATGCGGCCTGGCATTATCATGATGCAGTATGATGTCCTTCCTATTGAACTTATTTGCATATCTGACCTCTTTTCTTGGACTGCTGTCTTTAAATCATCCAGTTGGTGACAGTACTTCTCCAAATTGAACTTTTCGCTCGGTTTTAAAAGCTCATAATGTATTGGACCTTGAATGTCCCACCATATACACAACATTCTCTTATTTAGAGTGAAATTTGGTTTAGAGGTGGAAGGGCTAGGTTTTCCAGGTTCACAATATGCTCTTTTCCTTGTTATGTTTTTGTAGGTAATCCACTTTTAATCACCAGTTGTCATTCTGTTCAAGATGGGCTCGATTTTGTTTTGAGCAAGCAGACATGTGCATATGACAACTTGATCATCCAAATTCTTCTGACTTAATTCATGTGGCACCCATCTTGAATATTTCACACCAATCCTATCTTCCGAATATGGTCGGAAATGGTTTCCTGAAGTGAATTAAGCCTTTCTGTGATCTCCGATGTCAGAAAAAGATCTTGCACCAACATGGTCTTAACATCATCATCGTCAATCAAAGATGGTTGCCCAGAACGAGGCTTATCAGAAAGGTTGAAATCACCTGTTTCAATTTTTTTGAACCATCTTTTGCATGTCCTATCCAAGACTATACCTTCACCAAACATAAACATGTATATGCAAAATAAACATGTGCTTAATTGTCGAAAATGGATGTCATAAAAATGGACAGAACTTTCCGGTAGACCTAATATTTGCTTTGTTGTGCCATTGGAAAGGCAATATGCAACAAATTTGTTAGCTCTGGCAGAATGTCAGCAAAAAATATTGTCAGGTGATGTCAAAGCTAGTTTGATATTTTTTTCTATGTGTTGTGTTGGTGCCACTGTCTCATGAGATTGAAAAGTAAATGTGATCAAAACTTAGAATCAAAAGTATAGAACAGGACTACTCAATTGGTGGACAGCATTCTGAATCCAAACCTTTCAAGTGTTGAAACTACACCTCAAGCTTCAGAATGAGTAGCAGGAAGTGCAGCCATGGATTGCAAAAAAGCCCATGCCCTTTTACCAAACTTTGTTGACTTGTTCTCAATACTAAGTTATTTTCAAACAAAATAACAAAAATTCTTTGCACCTTTGGCTCAACTGCACATTCTTAGCATTGACTAACGACATCTTTAAAAGGACTAGCAAACAACATGATGAGCACGAAAAACAGGAGAAAACCCAGATAGGTTGAAACAGTGCCACTGTCTGCAGTTTGCTAAGTGCACCACTAGCCTCTTGCATTACTATAGGAGAAAATCTATTTTCTAGTGCTGAAGCTCTGTTATCCATGCCTGTCTTGTTAACCAAATTTGCCTCAGCAATTAAACAAATTAAGGTAAAGCTCAAAACCCAGACAATATTTCATCACATGTATTCTGAATCACCGTGCCCCCAAATGTCTTACATGGCTTCAAAAATTCTGCATGACCGGCGTGACATACCAAACAATCCCTACAAGATGTCGACTGGCCACTGTTATCCTGGTACCAAAAGCTGGCGATGCAGCTGATGAGTAAAAAAGCTTCCAGCCCATATTGCTGCTGAGCATTTCTTACAAGCTTTTTAGGTGGTTACTTTTGAGGCATCTAAAGCCTGTTTGTGACCTGCAAAGTTGTTTTTCGACTTTGTCTTTGCATAATCAATCAAGTGTTTAAACTATCCTGTGACGTTGAGCACTGCTTTAAAGAAAATAAATCAGGCATTGTGTTGGCAAACCTTGGTGCTGCACAAGATTGCCTACTGTATGGTACCAGGGCAAAACACCCCACCATTGCCTTTGATTTGGTGTTACATCCAAGGACCAAATTTTAACAACTGGCAAAAAATAAGAAATGCACTTTTTTTACAAAATTAGCAGAATACAGTGCAATAAGCTCGTTTTATTTTTGATTTTGCTGATTAGTGTAGATTATGAGAAAATCCAAGTATTTTTCTGTATTTACTGGTAATGGTAGTTTCATTTTTATTATTGCAAATCAGAAATTATACGGGACCTCTGGAATTACTTAATTTTTCCAACTGCATCTTTGTTAAAATTGGCTGAGTAGCTCCTGTATAGAATATCTTTCTATCTCTTAAAAAAACATAATAATATGTTAAAAGCATATCATTTCACTAGTACAAGAGGCCAGAAATGCACTTTGAGCAAACTGCAGACAGTGACAATGTTTCGACCTATCAGGTCTCTTCAGTGCAGTTGGTGACCAACAAGAAGCTAAAGGCTCTAAGCTATGCTTACACAAGTGTGACTGTCTAAGCTTTGGTTTATTAAAACCTTCTAGCTTCTTGTTGGTCACCAACTGCACTGAAAAGGCCTGATAGGTCGAAACAGTGTCATTGTCTGTAGTATGCTTAAAGCATATCATTTTGTTCCTACGTTTATTTCTGTTTGCTTTTTTAAAACTAATAGAGACAACACACTCGGTACCATAGCTCAACTGAGAATGTAATCTATGGCACTGTAAAGTAAATAAAACAAACAAAGAACAACCCACACAGTAGCTTGGGTGAAAAAAAATTTACAGTACAGTTATGTAGGCATAATACTGACAGGGAAACACAAAAATAACACTGCATAGAAAAATAACTAACAATCGTAACATCATTGACAAGAATGTTTAATATTTTCTACACATCTGAAATGTAACCAACAAAGACAAAAGTCACAAGCAACCCAATCAACGACTTCATCATCATTTTCTTTAGGTGAGTAGACTTCTTTGCAAATATCACAAATCTCTTTGCTGATAGATTGGTTTTTGAGCCAACTCTTAAGTTTTTTATTGTGAATTTTTTTCTTCTTTGATTGTCCCTTTTATCGGATTCCAATTGTACCCATTTAATAGCATTTTTTTTTGTAAAAATTTCTCCACATTTTTTGTAACTCTTGACCTTTTTCTGTATTTTATTTGAGTGGCTTTTCAAGTTGTAGGTGATTTCTGCAAGCGAACTGCTTGAACTAGCACCGTCGTCAAAGCTTTTCTAAGACTCATCACTATTGTTGAAAATAAATCATCCAATTGGAGGAAAAATGAGCAGTCTGGTGTTGAATCATTAATACCTGATAAAAAACTCTCCTCTTGTAACAAATTTGAATTGTCCAAGATGATGGACAGTTTAATCTTTTCCACTGGAATTGCCCTCTTATTCAGTGCATAGAGGGCTTAGAGGCTAGATTTTCTGAAACCATTGATGAGATATTCCGATTTTCCTTTAAGTGATGTTTCAAATAATTTATTTGATAAAATGCTAAATGTTTTTAGGATGGTATGGAGAGTGCAAAGGAATCTTATAGTTTTTCAGTAATCAGGTTTATTCTTACCTCCCAAACAATACCTGTGGCAGTTAAGGAGCTGACAGTTTTGAACTTAGGATTCTATTGATCTAGTGATCCTTGAAAGTAATTTTAAAACTGTGGCTGTTCACTACTTCGTGCAATTGTTCAGGAACAAAATTTGGGAGAAAGTTGTTCTTCTATGTTGTTTAAATTAATTTTTTTCTTAAAGCTGAAAACTCAAAAAAATAACGTCTTAAAGTGAACAAAAGTTTTAACATTTATATTTATTTTTTTTTTGTAAAATTTATGTTTTTTTGAGAGATGGAAACTTGATTTTTCATAGGCAAAAATAATTAATCAAAAAAGACAAGTGGATGTAATTATCTTGCTTTACCCTACTGTGCAAACAATACTAAGTGTTCAGACAACAACTACTGTGAAGCATCATATGAATATTCAAGTGGATAAAAAATTAGCCACAAAATGCGAAAGAGAAAAAGTGTGCAAAAACTTATATAATTTATAAAATTTTGGAGCAGAGGAAACTTTTCTTCCAGCTTTTGGCAAACCAAACATCTATTTGTTAAGGTAATTATTTGGCTGATCTACAATAAGAATGCGAGCTTTACAAGTTGTATTAGTGCTTACTTATATTTTGCCTTTGGTTTTATCAATGAACTTGAATCGGCCATGTGCTGCAAGAAAATATGGCAGTGATTCTGTTGTATGTGTTTGTAACTCAACATACTGTGACACAATTTCATCAACACCTCCAGTTTCTGCTGTGCCTCTGAATTCCGTACGTATATTTCAATCTACAAAATCAGGACAGCGCTTTAATTTCCATACAACTCAGCTGATAAATTCAACAACTTTATATTATAACAACTCTGTTGTGATCTCAGTAAATCCCAGTAAATCTTATCAAAGCATTAAAGGCTTTGGTGGGGCAATTACTGATGCAGCAACTATTAATATTAAATCACTCTCCCCGAAAACGCAACACAATCTTGTCAGCAGCTATTATGCTTCAACTGGAATAGAGTATAACCTGGGCAGAGTGCCAATTGCTAGTTGTGATTATTCAACTAGGGAATATACATATTTGGATGCAGTTGATGACTTTAACTTAACAACATTTGCATTGGCAAAAGAAGATCTAATGTACAAAATTCCTGTCATAAATACAATTTTTAATGTGTCAAAAAAGACGGTTTATTTGTATGCAAGTCCTTGGACTGCACCAGCATGGATGAAAACAAACAATCATGAAAGTGGATGGGGATGGTTAAAGGGACAAGCTGGTGATAAATACCACAAGACGTGGGCTCAATATTTTGTTAGATTTTTTGATGAATATGCAAAGCATGGTATTAAATTTTGGGGTGTTACTGCTCAAAATGAGCCATCTAATGGACTTCTTGTACCAAGCCAATGGCAATCTCTTGGATTTACACCTGAAACACAAAGAGATTTTATTAAAACTGATTTAGGACCTGCACTTATGCAATCTGCGCATAAAGAAATAGAACTTATGATATTAGATGACCAACGTATATTTTTACCAAATTGGGCTGAAATTGTACTGCAAGATCCAGAAGCAGCTAAGTATGTATCAGGTATTGGCATTCATTGGTATTGGAATGATGTTGCAGGTCCTGAACTGTTGACTGCAACACATGACAAATTTCCAAAAACATTTTTACTTGCGACAGAAGCATGCAACAAAGATACTCCTAAACCAGATTTAGGAAATTGGAAAGATGGTGTGAAATATAGCAGTGACATAATAGATAATCTTAATCATTGGGCTTGTGGCTGGGTGGATTGGAACATGGCTCTTGATTTGTCAGGTGGTCCAAATTGGGCTAAAAATTTTGATGATAGTCCCATCATTGTCAACAAAACTGCAGATGAGTTTTACAAGCAACCTATGTTCTATCACTTGGGACATTTCAGCAAATTTTTACCTGAAGGCTCTGTGATAATACATTCAGAAACAGAATCCACATCTAACTTAAAATTTACATCTGCTGTGACACCATTTGGAGAATATGTTCTTGTTGTGCTCAATCAGTCTCCTGAAGATGTTCCTACCACTGTTTCAGTTGCTATGTATCAGTATAGTTTCATGCACATCATACCAGGAAACAGTATTGTCACATTTGCATGGCCTGATGGCTCACCAAAATAACGTTCTTTTACAGTTAAGTAATTTGATCAAATATTTATTTTCGAGAATTATCATCTAGATAACTTTTAATTTATTGCGTGATTTTGTTCAGTGGATTGCTTTACTAAGTAGAATTTAGCTGTGTTTAAATAAATAATGACCTATTGTGATAAAAGATTCATTTCGGTTGAATGGTTTGAACTTGCTAGTACAAAGTAACGCAAGTGTAGGCATGTATAACAATGATATTGATTATTTTTTGCTTTGTTTTTTATGTGCGTTTTTATAATAACGTCATGCAAAAGTTTTTGGTGCTTCATAAATTTGTTGTCGTAACCCATATGCAATGTAGCCACCTTGTTGTTCTGGTAATTATTCTGGATTTTGGAATGAAGAGCAATAGCATAAAACCTTGTTAAACACTGATTGGTATTTGGCGGGAATGGCATGTTGCTGGAATTTCAAGTTTTGTGTTGTTCCACCAAATAGCCTTGTGCAACTTCACTCCATTGTAGCAGACACAAATTAAACTAGCACGTCAAAGTATGCAATAGCAGGATAAAAGCACATTACTTCTAATATTTTAGTTGTCTAGAAATTTCTATTCATGGTTTTGAGGATAATGACAATTTAGCTCAGAAGCAGGGTTTTGATAATGCATGGTTAACATTTTTTGAAACCATTCGTTAATCGTCAGCTGTGATTTAAACTTGAGGATGTATTGTAATGTGACGTACTTGCACATTTTTGCGTTCTGCAATGAATTTTAAGTGCAATCGGCAATGTTATTTCTGTGACCCAAAGCCAGCAGACCAATAGGTTTGCATTTTGTATTAGTTATCCTTTTGTATTATTTTTTGTTAAAAAGCATATTTTCATACTGATACTAACCATTAGTGATGTGCTGATGCTGTTGCTAATCATTGAAAAAGGAATGTATAGGCCTTTTAACTGATTCATTAGCATCAGCTGTTTTGTTTTCCTGATGCATCCAATTATGTTTTTAGTCTTTAATTTTTCGTGAACTAATTTTTTGCCCTATATTGATTGTTTGCTCATATTCAAACAAAATTTCTTAAAAAGCAACAGAAGAAGGAGAGCCTGTCACATGCATTCATGGATTTTTTTCTTTCTTGCATTTTTGTAAGGAAATTTTCATCCACTTGGATATTCATATGTTGCTTTGTAGTACAGGGTGCAAACAAAGTCCTTGGACAACTTTAAAATATGATATTTACTGTAAATAGTAAATAAAACAACAAAACATTAAAATACAGGGTCCGGCAAAATGATCTGACACATTTGTAGGTTTAATAAAAGCCAAATAAAATAAGGAAACAAAGTGTTTTCATTTTCGAAAAGTACATATAATGCCATTTTATTTCATTAGGTTTTAAAAATTAAGCCAGTCAAATGGGATCCATTATTGTCCACACACTGCCAAAGGTGTTCATGAAAGTAGTCTATAACTTGGTGGGTCATTTCATGTGGAATGGCAGTAATTTCTTGACAAATTGCATCTTTAAGTTGTTCAATAGAGCAAGGGCGATTAATGTACACCTTTGACTTGAGGTATCCCCAGAGGAAAATTTGCACGGATTTAAATCAGGTGAATGGATGGACCAACTGATGTCACCGCGCAATGAGATCAAATGACCAGCAAACATCTCCCTCAAAATCCCCATTGCACATTGAAAAGTGTGGGCTGTTGCCCCATCCTGTTGAAACCAAGCATTGTTCATATTGTGGAGCATATTCAATTTTGGTCTGAGAAATGTCTTTAGCATCTCACAATATCGATCAGAGGTCACAGTCACTGTAACGTCTTCTTCAAAGAAGTATGGACCCCATATACCAAATTCTGCCACTGCACACCATACAGTTACCTGAGGACAATGCAAACGGCATTCATGCAACTCACGAGTGCTGTTCTCTAATCTGAAGTTTTGCTTATTCACTGTACCACACAGGTGAAAATGTGCCTCATCACTGAACAACACAGCTGTTGCATGGGGGACATGTTGTTGAATTTCCAAACACAATGCTCTGCGAGTTTCAATGTCTCTTTTGCAGAGTTCTTTTGACCACACCATTTTGTATGGATGCATTTTCAGATCCTTGTGAAGAATTCTTCACAAACTTCTTTTTGAAAGCCTAAGAGCCTGGGCGCATTTAAATGCTGAACAATTATATGAAACAAAATGGCATTATATATACTTTTCAAAACTTGAAAACACTTTTTTGTTTCTTTATTTTATTTGGATTTTATTAAACCTACAAATGTGTCAGATCATTTTGCCGGACCCTGTATTTAGTCAACAAGACCATTTTAAACAATAGTACAAAATATCATTCAGTATAAACTCCTTGTGCCTGAATTACTCGCTCAAGTCTGCTTCAGAAACCCTCTGCCGCTTTACGCAGGGTTTCTTGAGGTATTTTGGCCCATGCCTTTTTAAGAGAGCACTTCAGATCGTCAGCTGAATTATGAGTAGAAGCACAGGCATCTGCCTCCAAAAGGGACCAAACACAAAAGTCTATTTGGTTCGGGTCTGGTGATAGGGCAGCCAAACTTCCATGCTCCAGAAACAAAAAAAAATAGTCTTGGCACCATTTCTGTTTTTTTTTTTGGATGTATGTAATAGTGCGCCGTCTTGTTGGAAAGTGAAAGATTTGTCTTTCAGTATTTTTTGGCTCTGACAGCATTTATGACCTGTGATGTGCGAGAAGTTTGTGGTCTTCCACTGCAAGGACGATCTTCAATACTTTTGAGTTCTTGAAACCTAACAGTACAATAAGCAGTTGATTTGATCTTGGAGCTTTAAGAAGCTTCACTATCTCAGATTTTGTTTTACCTGCACAATATAGCTCAATAATGGCTGCACGGGCTTACTCATATTTCTGTAAAAATAATTATTTAACATATTAACTTTAAACATGATAATATTTGATTATAGTGATTAATGCTACACAATACATAGCACACGAGCTTTACCAAAAATAAATTATGGTAATATTGAAAATTTATCCAAGGACTTTGTTCACACCCTGTATATTTTGTTATTTTCCCAACATGTGATTTTGTTCCCAAAGTTTCTACCAAATGCAGATATGTTTTGGGGGTCAAAAACGTGCAAAACATTGTTGGTATGTTTTTTGCAGACAAAAATACATACTGTGTAATACCATATAAATATCTAAGCAGATGATCAAAATTTCTGTTGAAAAGTGTTAGAGAAAAACGTACAAATCTGGACAAATATCATACAAAAACCTATTTTTTGTGTAATCACCTTTATGTACACTAAGAGGGTCCTCATTTTTTTTATTTTCATTGATCTGACGTGCAAAAAGTTTCCTTTTGGTTAAAAAGACACTCTATGCAATATTTTATTGAAATAAATTAATGTTTAGAGGTAGCTCAATTGACTTGAATTTTAACCCAGATGAATTATAGGTTTTTACTATAGAATAAAAGATGCACAGGCTTAGCGAGATAGCTTTCTGCTTTATGCTTACAAGCCTAGATTTCACCATGTCTTTCTTCACAGTGGATATTAGCTGCTCAATGGCATGGGTGTCGTGTTTGTTGTGATGACTTACATCACTGATTGTTGCCTGGTAAGGCCTGCTTGAGGGTATCAGAGAACTTTTTGTGGTGGTCAAAAACTATATTAAGAACAACCTGTAGTTGATCCTCATCTTGGGTGACACGGCCAGAGATATCCCCAATTTGTGCAACACCATGTTCAGCATAATCACTAGCAACTAATAACTAGTTGATAAAGCTTTAAAGAAGTGTGGAGTTCTTGGTCATGAAATAAACCACAGTCTTTACTTGTATGAGTGTCAAGTCGAGAATTACAACTTTCAGTGGCTTTTTTTTTTCTTTTTTCGTGATTACAACCTTCTCATACTTTGTGCCATTGTCCAAATCATCACTGAACACCAACAAACTGACCGATTTCGTCGACAGAAACTACAGTTGACCTGGCATCTTCTTCAGTGTAGTGTTGGATATGTTGGTATTAATTGGATGGTACAGTTGCAATTGTTTTTGAAGTTTCAGGTCATTGCATAGAGTCTTTGCAGCAATGCTGGCTCTTGTCCAGGCTTTAACAAATATGTGGAAAAAGAGAATGTATGCATTCCATAATCCTTGATGCTGGCATGCTGTTAGCTTGAACAGTAAGTGAAACATCTATACTTTCAAAGTGTAAATTGTCTTTGGTGTCTTTCAAGCTCAGTGCATTGCTCTGGGAGCTACAAAGTGGATCCCACAAGGAGGGACAGAGTCGAGGAAGATGATGGCCAACTCCAGAAGCTCTCTGGACTGAGTGACTTTTAACAGCTGTCTGAAAAATCTTTACCATCTCATCTCTGATATCAGCAACAGCATTGTTCGTGTAGTCCTCAATTGACAAATCTTTAAGTGTGGTTCTGTGAATAGATTGCCATTTTGTTTTGAATCGCTTTAACAAGAGGATTTAGGTTGAAGATAAACACCCCATGGCTTCAGAAAAGGCTGCTGCTGCAATCAGCTCTATAACATGATGATAACATTCAGTGTGTTGAAGGTTACCTCTAAAAGGTTGCTCCAAAAAAACAGGCTTTTTGTGCCAACCAGTATTTTAGCTAGTTGTGTCAAAACGCATACCCTGGACCTTATCTTCCCAACTCCTGTCTTTTAGAACAGAAAAAGTAACGTTAGCCTGTGCTTCTTTTGTCTCAGAGAGATAGCTTCGGCACTGCAAGAAGCTCTCAATTTTATCTGAAATTAGGTTGCCATCCCAGTGCACAATAAGTGGAAATTAAGTTATATCAATGAAGTTTTGCATACGTTTTTTAACTTTAAGGAACATTTTTACAGGGTCCGATCAACACTTTTTTAGAAAACATTTTTTGTGTTCAAGTATGGACCAGTTTAATGTGCATGTATGTATTAGTGCGCATTTACGATACAGGTTGGCAGTCACAGTTTGGAAAAACTAGGTCATAATACATGTTACTTTTGTAAAAGCCAATAAAATGTCTTGATGCCGATGTTAATAAGAACCACTGCATTGGCTAAAACTGGCAGTACTACATGTCTAGTTAATATATCTAAATGATTCGTTTTTGTAAATTATTCTGTTTTGTGATTTACATCATGCGTTTAGATGTAATTAGGATTAAGATGAAAAGTTACTGTATTGCTGATGTTATCAAGATTGCCTAAAAGGGGACTTAGTAATTCAGAATTGCAAGCTTTTATATTAGAGGTATGATTTTATGTATTTAATGGAATAAAATCCATGTTTTGTTGAGAAGACTGACAACATATTAGTACTAGCAATCAAAGTTGTGGACATACAACTATTTATTCTTGTGTATCAGTATAGGTGAAAATTTTGAAAAGTAAATTTGTTATGCATCCAATACTATAAAGCAAGGATTTTTTTCAGTTTGTTTTTGCTGACTGATTGAAAGCTGCTAGGCCTTCCAACACCATACTGGGCACAATTGATCACACCAGGGTGATTGTCCTGGTGGGTTGATGTCGTCACATCCCACATGAAAGGCAAAATGGTAAATGTTCAGTTGTACATATGTGCACTATAACTCCTATGAAACTTTTGGACATACAAACATGAAACTTATTACGATTGATCGCTACCTAGAGGTGAGTGTCGTTAAGGGTGTGATGACGCCATCATCAAAAATAATTTTTTCAAAAATTGCATTTTTATGTGGTTAAATGCAATTTTGAGCTTAAATGAAAGCCAGTGTCCAACATATAAAAATTTTTGCATTTTTAGGATCTATGATGATGTCATAATTAACAACTAATTGTAAAAATGTTATTCCTAAATATCTTTAAAAATAATGACTGCAGAAATGCAGTTGATCGCTCATTTGAGAGATATCAACAAGTTCATTCCCAAAAAGGAATTTTTTAATTTAATGATTATTGGCGATGCAACAAGCAATTTTGTGTTTGACCACCATTTTAAGCTAAACTCTTCCAAAACTACTGGACATACAAACTCTAAACTTGGCACCATTAATCAACACACTAAGGATAGTGGTGACGTCATCATGTTATAATTGTACATCAATTTTCTAAAAATTGCATTTTTAACAGATAAATCCCATTTTGAGCTCCACAAAAAGCCAGCACTTAACCTGCCAACTTCATAAACTTTTCATGTTTGTGTGATCTATGATAACGTCATAATCCAGGATTCTTTTGTTACTTAAAAAATACCATTGAAACGCAGTTGTTGGCTCTTTTGGGAGCTATCAACAGCAACATTCCCAAAACAGAGCTGTTTTTCACAGTTAAGGATTATAGGCAGGGTTGCCATCGACTCGGACTCAAAAATAAGGACAAACAAAAAACAACAAATTCAGCACATTTTTTTTATTTAAAATGCTCATAACACCTTACTTATTTAGTGGCATACTTTGCCCCCGAAACAATTTGTTTCATCAATTTCTCGTTCTTTGATATCACTGAGTACATTTGACGGCAATTATAATCCAAATTTACTTTAATTTGTAGGAGAGATTTGACCGTTTTTTCATAAAGCCTGTTTCTTTCATCAGTCCATTGAGCTGATACAAGAGAAAACACCCGTTCGACAAATGCATTACTAACTGGAAGAGAAAAAACGATGCTGACCAACTTGTACAGGAGCGGAAAGGAGTCATTTTCATCCATTTGGTTTCGGCTTCATTTTTGCAGAATTCATCATCCGGAATCTTTTTGAGATCATTGAGAGCCGAAACCTCATCAAATAGCTCATCTTTGGTTGCCATTGGTGGATCAACTTACTTTGCTAACTCTCTAACTTCCTCATACTCAATTGTCTTAACTCTAAGCAGGGTCCATTTAATGTACTTTGGATGCTTCTCTAATCGATACCACTTACTGATGTATTCCAACGTGATGGTGTAAAATTCTAGAAAGCTTGATTTAAGAAGATTAGCTCTCTCTTCATCAACTCTCTTTAACAGATCAGCTGTGGATGCACCGAAAAATTCAGAAGACTGACGCTGCAAAATTTTGCATCTAAACGGGTCAATTATCTCAGCCAGCTCAGGAAAAAGTGCATCTGCCTTCTGCAGAAATAATATTGGTTTCTTGAAAAGTTTGAGGGTACTGTGGAGAAATGTCACAATGACCAGTGACGTTTCACTTTTGAAAAAATTCTCTAAAATACGAGGTGGTCGTTTTAGCGAAAGGAAATGCGCTTGGAGTGGTTTCCAGAGTTCGATCATACACTCAAGCACAGTATCCAAAGTGAGCCATCGAGTAGGCAGATTGGTAGAGTTGAATAGTTTGTATTCAGTTGTTCACAAAATTGTTTGAGACTATTCGTCCTACCGGTTTGACTTTTGAAGTGGCTGCCAATCTTCAACACAATTGTTTCTGTGTCAACTGTGAGACGTTCTGCTCCCTTTTCTGCAGCATTATGCAAAATATGGGCAGGACAACCAACTGGAATCAGACAAGTTTTTCTCTCTGAAAGATGATAAAACACATTGTTTTTTCCTCCCTGATTAGAGCCTCCAAAGTTCTTTGGTGCATTATCAGCACAAAATGATGTCAGTTGCTGCAAGTCCAGGTCATTCTCTTCCACACTTGAAATGATAAAGTTCTCGATTTGTTCCGAGGTCTCACCTGGCATCGATCGTAAATCAAGAAGACGTACATTAATTCCAAGTTTGGCACTGAAGAACCTAATAACCAGTGGAAATAATTTCATTTCGTTGTGATTCGAGGCATCAACCGAGATCGAAAAGGGTTGGGTACCAAGGTCAGACAAGACCTTTTGTTGAGCAAAGGGAGCAAGAACGCCGGTATTAATGCTCGTTATCTTTGTTCTAGCAGAAGTAAACTTTTTAGCAACGTCTGAATCGGGAAAAATTTCTTTAACCAATTGGGACATGCAGTCATTTGAATTAAATGATTGATTGTCTTTGACAGTGTGGTATGCCCATGTACCCTCAGCAGCAGCTGCCTTATTATCTGTGGTCGTTGGCTGCGATGGCCTTTTGCAAAACTTTTCCATGGATTGATTCGAATTTATCATTTGAGCACATTTTTTATGCTTTTGGGTATCATTGTGAACAGAAATAGCTGTCTTTCCTATCGCCACCAAATTAATTTCACAGTCACACACGTTGCAGTGCGCGAAGTGAATGCCTTTAAAACTTCGTTTTATGTTCTTAAATTCTTTCTTGAACTCATCACGAAAACTGTTTTTGCGCTTGCACATTTTCTTGTTCTACAAGTAGGTGAAAATCTAAATATTTTAAGACTAAAATCTAAAAATATATGGCATCAGACAAATGACAGCCTATAATAAAATCTGTGATGTTTTTTTAAGTTTAGCTAACTATTTCTTTTAAAACTGACCAATTACTGAGCTATCATTCCCTAATCTTAACTCTGCTTGTCTATACTGTAAAATGTATTGCTACAGATAGCAGCTAGGCTAGCCGTTCGCTTGGCACACAATTCTTACGTAACAGTAACGCAACAATTTTGGAAGACAATAATTATTGTTGCAATAATTTTAGACATTTTTGCTAAAAATAAGACAAAATAAGGACAGACGTCCAAAATAAGTACAATCCTTAGAAATAAGTACAACACATTTTTCTAAGACACATGATTCCAAAATAAGGACAAATCTTATAAATAAGGACGGTATGGCAACCCTGATTATAGGCTAAGAGTACATCAGCGCTCTGTGTCTACATTCCTAAGGTCAGCACAAGGCGTATTGAAATGAGTTTGACTAGAACAGCCAGAGTCAAACTTAATCGCCTGCATACTGGCATTGGGTGTTTTGGTTTGTCCATGCACAAATGAGGTCTTGCTTTTTTATCGAATTGCGAGTGTGGCACTAGTGAACAAACTGCAGACCACATTAGTTTAGCATGTCTTTCACATTGTGCACCTCAAGGAATAATGGGTTTGACAGTTTTGGATGACAAAACAAGGTGCTGGCTCAAGTCCATCACTGTCAGTACCTGATCTGGGCAACACAGCAGATTGGGGCTGTGAAAGAATAAATCCTCGGCCCCCATTCTTTTCTTGTGTCTGACCTGGATTATGGATACCCTGCCATACGACAAAGAAGAAGGCAACATAAGTGAATTTGTAGTTGACCACTTTCAAGCTGAACTCTTTCAAAACTACTAAACATGTAAACTCCAAACTCTGCATCATTTATTTATCACCATACCAATGTGAAGATCATAAGGAGGTTGGCCACATCGTTGCAATTTCACAATTGAAGATAGGCTGTTTAAAAATTGCTTTTGATGGAGAAAAGCGATGTCTGGTTCAAACATAAGCCAGCACAACTTCGCTGCTTCAATAAATTTCATGTTTTTGGAATTGTGATCACATCATAAAACCAAATTTTGCAACAATTTTTAACTTTTGTTTCAAGCGCAAAATGCAATATTTCTTTTAACATTTTGATTAAGCACACTTTTTTTGGATGCACTATATCACATTAGAAACAATTTATTTTTCTTGAATGCACTTTGCTAACACAACTAAAGGAATTCATGTGCAACTATTTGCAACAGATAGATTACATGTGCTAACTTCTTGCTGCTCATCCACAAGCAAACCATTGACAGTAACAGTAACTACATTCGTGCATAATCTTAGCAAAAAATTATTTTGTGTAACATAGCCTAGCCATGGACTAAAGAAAATTTTTAGGAATAATACAAAACTTTCAGACTAAAATTTCATGCACAGGGAAATATTTTTGCTTGTTTCTTGGCCGAGAAAAATGGCTTTTTGCTCCAATGAAAGCCAGCACTACTATTTTACAGCTTACTGTTTGCAAATTTTGTTTTCCTTATTTTCTCAAAAAATGAGCACTTGTAATTGATAGGCTGTTTTTACAGCCACGTAACATTAGTCTTCGTTTATAAGTATGAAGGTCAGGACTAGAGGCTAAGCAAAATGTGATAAAACCCAAGTTTAGCAAAATATCAAAATAAAAATAGTTGTATCGATTGAAAAAACTGGATTAAGAGGAAACGTTTCTGCTTAAAAATAGTTCAATAGGCACATATTTGAATAGGGTGTATAACTTTAGGTAAAGGCATGGCTCTTTTTCTTGCTTTGGCCAAACTAAAGCAAACAGCGCACCCAAAGAACTGAATATCACAAATATAAATTTAAAATGGGCCACACTGAATCATTAAATAGGTGTACCACTAAATAGTTTATTTCTTTAATTGTAAAAACTATCACCATCACTTTTTACTGTGTACCCCCTCCCATACACGTTTCAAAATTACGAATAATTGTTTGTGACATCATACTTTGCTTGTGAGTAATACCACTCTTTGTTGTGTTTTTGTATAGAATAGCAGAATTGTTTACTGATACCTGACAAAACATGGTGTTTACAAGCGTCGGTAGCCACTTATCTGGCATCTATGGAAGTACACGAGGCACGTGTTGTTTGAATTCTTTTTTCAGCCCTTCTCTGTTAAATCTAATTGTAAATATGTGTGCTCTCTCCGTTTTGTCGCTGGCTCTTCATTCCCATCTCCCTTCTCTTCCAAGTTCCCAAACTGTTCCTTTCCCAGAGAATCGGCTTCAGTCTTTGCCGATTACCTGAGATCCCACTTTGCTGTCTACCATCCAAAGGCTTTGAATGGCAGAGCCAGAGGCTACCTTTCCAAGCTCTGCTGAGCCATGAGGAGTCTCATTCATCCTTCTGCTCTCCCTTCTCCACTGCTGAATTTCTTGCACGTGCCTTTAATTTCTCTTCGTCCACTGCCACTGGCCCAGACGAAGTTGCCTATTCCATGCTAAAGCAGCGTCTTCCCTCTGGCATGGATTTTCTTCACATTTTCAATCTTTCCTGGTCTTTGCATTCCATCTGGAAAACATCTTCCATTATTCCCATTAATAAGATGGGAAAGCCTCTTGACTCTCCTGCTTCCAGCCTATCTCTCTCACCTTCTGCATCTCAAAGCTTTTTGAACACATCATCCTATCCCGTCTACTCTTTTTTCTGGAATCTAATTCCATTTTCTCTCCCTGCCAGGCCAGTTTCCTTCCTGGACAGTCTACTCTAGATCAAATTCTGTTCCTTTTTCAATCCATTTTGGATGAGTTTAACAAACCCAGGCTGGGCTCTCAGACAATCCTCGCTACTATTGACTTCTCCAAAGCTTTCGACTCTGTCTGGCATCCTGCCCTTTTCCGTAAACTCATTTTGGCTTGCATCTCCCCTTGCTTTGCTCATTGGACACAATCTTTCCTTTCTGACAGGTGCGCTTGCCTGGTTTATCAAAAATCACAAAAGCCGCTCCTTTTGAGTCCGTCAAGGTGTTCTGCAAGGACTCGCTCTTGGCCCTGTACTGTTCTCTCTTTTCATCAATGATTTCCCTGTTTCTCTGCCTTCTTCCATCAGCTGCTCTCTTTATGCTGACGATCTGGCCATTTGGTTCTCAATCCCTACTGCGTAGGAGGCCCTGTTTTGATTGGAGCGCTGGTGTCTTCCTCTCAATCCGAGTGAATGTAAGGCCTCCTTTTTTGGTGGATCCCCATTAAGCTAACCTCCAGCCCCACCTCCTCATACTCCACTCTTGCCTTCATTTCAATCCCACTCCAATTTTTTTTGGGGTCATCTTCGACCACACTCTTTTCTTTTCTAAACATGTATCTTCGCTGAAGGCCAAATTTTTTTCCTCATCTCAAATCCTTACGCTGTATCTCTGCTTCCTCATGGGGCCCCTCTAAGGAGTCCCTTTCTCTTCTGTATAAAGCATTTCTTTGGCTTCTTCTCACTTATGCTTCACCCGGATGTTTTCCTTAAGCATTACCAATGTAACCAAATTGGAATGCCTTCTCTGAGCAGCTAGTTGCACCATCTCTGGCTGCCTCTTGTTCTCCCCTATCCCACTTCTTCTCTCCGATGCTTCTCTACCTCCCCTACAAGTCACCCTGACTCATTTCACTCTTTTATCTTATGATCAGGCTCTTTGTCTTCCTACCTCCTTTTCTATTTCATGTTTGGCCAGACTTGGAATGAAACCAAGACTCTGCAGATTGCCCTGAAGAGCTTTTGGGTCCACTCACCCGCTCATGCTTCCTTCTACTTTCCCATAGGGAGGCTTATTACAGAGCTTGGTCGTTGACCAGGATCAACTCTGCTCTACAGCCGTGCATAATTTAACTTGCTATAGCATATGTTTTGGCTGAGCACAGAACCTTCAAACTGTTTTCTGATTAAACGCATTTTTCCCGACGCAACTTAATGACAACAAATTTATCAATCTAATAGCCACTATTGCATTTTACATAAATATACATTTAGATCAGTTATGTATATGCTATATACAGGGTGTCCCAGAAGTCGCGCACCATTCTAATCTGCGTTTTCATATTTGATTTAATTACACGGAAGAAACTAAAAGTACAAGAAAGAGTTAAATTCATTTTTATGTTTGGAAGAGCTGGGACGACACACCAATCTGTAGCTCAAGAATCCAACCTTAATGTCCCTGATCGAGAGCAACCGTTAAGAATAACAATAGCAACTGAGTGCTAAATGACAACAATAACAAAGATGCAATAACTACTTGAGTGCCCGAAAATCAGCAATAAAACGCTCAAGAGAGTGAAAGACAGTTTGATAGAGAGATTTGATGCTTGTTTCATTGCTGTAGGTGCACAGTTTGAGCATCTGTTATGACTGTAATCAATAAAAGCGTTTTCTGTAGAAACCTGGATGGTGCGCGATTTCTGGGACACCCTGTATACATATATAGGCCTATGCGCATAGCCAGTCTTTTTTATGTTTTTTATATATAGATTTTAGTAGTAGAGGTTACACATGGGGATAATCTGTTACTCTGATATAAATTCAAAAATAGTCAACGCATGACGCTGAAGTATTAAGTTTATTATGCACGGCCGTAAAGCAGATTTGATTCGTTGATCGCTTCTGTGAGCGGCTGTTTTTTTTTAAAACAAAATATCCATTTTTTACAATTAATATTATATCTTGAATACGGTTTTTGCTTTTCTTTTTGCGAAGTTTGACATATGTACCACAACCCAACTTGAATATGCGTTGTATAGGCCAAGTAGATTTCCTAAATTTTAGTACGTTATAAAGTTGGGTTTTCACTAAGCAGGTCAACAGCTCATGCTACGATTGCAAATGTGACCAAAATACTACTGAAGCTGTTCATCGATCTCCACGCTTCTACATACGAATTATTTTTTGTTTGTTATTCTTAAAATGTCTTTTAAATTCTTCTATAGTCAATAACAAGGTTATGATTACGACTTGACCACAATGCTCAAACAACTAAAAATAAACAAATACATTTTGTCATTAAAACAAAGTGTTTAATGAAATGAAATTTTAGGCTAACAACATTTTGTCTGACACGTAGAAATTTATTTAACCCAATTTTTTTATATTTTGAAAAAATACTTTATCGTAAAAACAAATAGCCTATCAATATCATTCAGTCGACGTTTAACTTATACAAAAAAGTGCTCAGTTGTACGAACAGAAAAACAAATTTTCCCGCTATTCATTGGAAAAATGTAGGCCTACTTACGTATTGGTTGTTAATTGTATGTTTTCTTCAGCGGCATTGCTAGTTTGTTTATCTTCTATAATCATAATATCGCTTTCGCGGTCGGGTGTGCTTTCATCTTCAGCACTCATTCTATTCGGAAACGAATTATTCTCAGGTGTAGTAGGCCTATTTAGTCCAACATCCTCGTCAGAGCATTTGCTTTGCCGCAAGAAAAAACCAAACAATGTTGGTTGGTTGGTACCTGTCACACTTTTTGCTTTTTTTCGAGCTAGTCCCTCGCCCTATATTTTTGCTTTCTAACATATCGCGATTAAAACTAGACTGTTTTTATGTCAAATTATTCTTCTTTTTCTTTTTGTGATTTTGATAAAATCGGTTGCTGCCTTTTAATGATTTTCTTTGATCTGCCTTTCATTTTTAACCGTGAGTTGAAACGAAAAAACATTCCAACAGTTTTGTTTGTATTTATTGCTTGCAATTAAACAGAAGTCGAGCGTTGGAAGAAAATGTATCATTGCAATTTCAAAGAAGCGCAACTTGTGGAAATAGATTTCATAATCTGCCAATTGCTTTTTTGCTTTTGAATGACTTCCTCCTATCTATCTTAGATTTTTAGCCGCCAATAAGTTTTTTAAAATTCAAGTTACGGTAGTGCGATTATTATTTGCGATTGGATTTTTCTCAAAATACCGTGGCGCACTTCTCCTCGCTGGCACTTTTAAAATTCAGCCATGCTGCGAAAAAGCGTCGCCCGACAAGCGCGTAAGTTTTTGAAAAGACTTTAAACGATTCATATTGCTTGAAACTGATTGTCAAAACTACCTTGTGCTTTTTTGCAGAACTTTTTTAAACAAATTTAGACAAAACGGCTTGCAAAAATTGTTAGCTATCTCTTAATAGCGTTTAGATATTTTTCGGTCATGTTGACCGAAATAGCTCAAAAACTTTTGGACATTGCGCAAAAAAAAATCGGTCAATGTCCGAAAAAAAAACCCTGAATCGTCTACGGCGGAAACCGGCCTGGCAGGGAGAGAGAATGGAATTAGACTTCAGAAAGAAGAGTAGACGGGATAGAATGATGTGTTCAAAAAGCTTTGATATGCAGGAGGTGAGAGAGATAGGCCGGAAGGAAGCAGGAAAGTTGAGAGGCTTTCCCATTTTGTGGATGGGAATAATGGAAGATGTTTTCCAGATGGAAAGAAAGGAATGCAAACTCCAGGAGAGATTGAAGACGTGAAGAAGAAAATCCATGCTATTGCTAGGAAGATGCTTTAGCATGGAATAGGCAATATTGTCTGGGCCAGTGGCATTGGTCGAGGAAAGGTTAGAGGCAGCCACAAGAAACTCAGCGGGATAGAAGGTAGAGCAGAAGGACAAGTGAGACTCCTCAGGGCACGTGGCTCGGCAGAGCTCGGAAAGGTAGCCTTTGGCACTCCTACGCAGGGCCTTTGGCTGAGAGTTAGAAAAGTGGGATCTCAGGTAATCGGTGAAGACCGAAGCCGACTCCCTGGAAAAGGAACAGTTGGGGAAGTTAAGAGAGAAGGTAGATGAAGAAGAGCCAGCGACAGAACGAAGGCGAGAGTGTACAGATTTGGGTGAGAGAGAAGAGCAAGTCGTCTGCCATGCCTCAGCCTTGGCCTTGGCGATGACAGAGGGAGGACGTCGGGAATCGGAGATGTAAGCCTGGCAATCTCCATCACTTCGGTGAGCGGCAGCGAAAGCCTTACCTCTTTCACTAACCGCTTTTTCCACTTCATCCGACCACCAGGCTTTAGGATGGCGTTTGATGCGGCCGAAAGGAATGGAAGATTTGGCCGCATTCAGTGCCAGAAAAGTAAAGAGAGCAACAGCAGAGGAAAGAGAAAGAGGCGAGTATTTTTCTGCAGAAGGACGGTGAGAGTCAAAGTAAAAGACAAAGTCATCCCATCGAGCTTTCTGAAAATTGAAGGAAGGGGGACGTTTGTTGGGGCAAAAGACTGGAGAAAGAGGGACATAAAAAGAATTGGTAGGTCATCAAAACCCAGGTCCTGAAGCACCTCCCAGGAGCAAGAGAGAAGGGCGCGATGGAAATGTCAGGGGAGGAGCCATGGAGAAGAGTAGGTATGTCAGGGTCATTGAGGGGGAGATCAGAAGAGATGACTTAGTTGAATACTTCCTACCCACGGGGGTCGGAAGTACCTCTTGAGTCCCCAAGGGGGTGATGGCAATTGAAGTCCCCCAGAATGAAGAGATTTCTGGAGGAGGGAAGAATGGAGGGAGAAAAGGAGTCGGTTCTGCCCTCTTTTGGAGAAGAGCAAATAGGGGGAGCATAAGCATTAAGAAATGAGAGCGTGGAGG
Organism: Trididemnum clinides; assembly: GCA_963675345.1. Lineage (NCBI taxonomy): Eukaryota > Metazoa > Chordata > Ascidiacea > Aplousobranchia > Didemnidae > Trididemnum > Trididemnum clinides. The sequence continues at coordinate 6,538,434 of OY776287.1, read as the reverse complement.
AGTTGTTTAGAGAGATGTTGACCCCTACATAATCAGAGTAGAGCCAAGGGAAGAAAGAGGAAGTAGAAAGTTCAGAGAAGGATAAATCCTGTCTGACGAAAACAACACCGCCACTAGCGTGGGTGGCATCAGGAGAGAGAATGCCAGACTAGAAGTGGGTGCGATCAGATCACAGAGTGGAGAATCTATGGATCCGTAAAGAGGAAGATGAGTTGTGATTGGATTCCTGGACACAAATAAGGACAACAGGATGGGACAAAAGAAAGTGTAGCAGTCCAGAGCTCCTGGCTTGGAGATCGTCAGCATTCCATTGAAGAACCCTGAGGGAGTCGGGGGAAGAAGGAGCAGGAGGCGTTGAAAAACGGCCAGGAGCAAGAGGCAGTGGTTAGGGAGCAGAAGGAGAAGATACAAAGTGGGCAGAAGGGGGATAAGAGGTTTGAAGGCGAGGGTGGGACAGGAGTGTAGCATTAGCAGAAGGGGGCCAGATTGAACAGTGGAGGTATACAGGTCGGAGGAGTCCGAGGAGGAAATCACAGTATTACAAGTAGGAACACTGCAGGGGGGCAGCTCCAGGAGTGAGAGCTACCGAGAGTTCTGAATTTGGAGAGGGAGAGTAGTGAGCACCTTAAATGGACCCATTTGAAGCAGGTGCAGCATTGCACTGACCTACCCCGCCAGGTCACGTTTTGTTTACCCCGCCAGTGCACACTGAGCAAGGAAAGATGGGTCCAAGGTTGGGATGAACGTTACTGCTCATCAAGAAAAGGAGAAGAATGAGGAGACGAAGACAGGCAGGAGAAGAGAGAAGACAGGCAACCGATTTAAAAAAAGGTGTGTGCTGCTCTTCTGCGGTCGTTCAGAGGGCAGCACGGCGAAAAATTGGAGGAGAGTGCCTGGGATAACTGGGACCCTCGGGAAGGCCAACAGCCATTTCAACCCAATCCAAACAAGGCCGGGGACCACACCACCATTTTGAGGCGGTTGTTGATTGGTGCAGTGCATGTCACATCGTTCAGCATAATTGTCATTTGATTTCAAGCTCCCCTTTTGGTTTAAACCACAGCTTGCGCCAGCTGCAAAGATATGTAGAAGGTAACTCTGTTACAATTTAGCACTCCCGCAAACAGCCCATTTATTATTGCTTAGTTTTATGTAGTTTGTTTGTTTACTTTGACATAGTATGTTATCAAAAACACTTGTGCATATAAATATCACCCGTAATTTAAATGTTACGGTAATTGTATTTTTTCAAATTTCCAAGAATGTCGATTTTCTATAAGTCAAATCTTTTAAGTTGATTGTAAAAGTTACCAGCCTTTCTGTTATGAGTCGAAATCACAATTGCTGAATGTTTTTATTTTAGCTGGATGAGTCAGACAAAGGTTTAATGGAAAATGTTGGACAGCATTAGTCTGTAGCAAAAATCGATTCACCCTTGCCTAGTAGCTCAGCTGTAGTCATAGGTTCAACGCAATCAAGCACATGCACTATATCTGACAACTTGATGAAACAACTCATGAGAGAAAGCTTAAGAAGAAAATGTTGTAATGAAAATTTGACGGAATTTGTCATGCATATGTAAAACATGACGTAATGGCAATTGACAAATCACATGGCTTTGAAAACAAACTGTTGGAACATTCATGCTATATGTTGAGGAAAAGTTATATGTTGAAGTTTTATGTTATTGAAAAAAATAAAGTGCGTACACATGCTATTAAGTGATGCTTCTTTTGCGGAATACAATGTATTAGTGCTAATGCACTAGCATAGTTGCATCTTTAATGATATCTCCGCGGTGTGGAATGAAATAGATTTTTTCTTTGGATTTGCTGTAAATCTTTTATTTTGTTTATTCCATATTAAATTTTTTGTTTAATTTATTCAGAAGGTTTTCTGTAGTATTAATTTTTTTGTGTGAAAAATATAATAATATTTTGTCTAATTTTTGTACTGATTAGGGTGTGATGAATAGCAGCATTACGGTCAGTGTTGTGAATTGAAAGTAATTTTACCTTTTAGTCTGCACCACCACATCACGTGCCAGTCAATCTGCAGGGTTTCCCATACAATTTCGATTTGCAGCTGCATATCACATATGGTATGCTTGTGTAGATTAATTTTATGTTGGAAATCCTGTGTGTTTGATAATCTTGGAGAGAGACATTACCTTGTTTTCAAATGTAATTGTTTATGTTTTTATAAGAATTGTATGATTTACCAATACGGTCATTTGTCTTTCATTGTACCAGAGAGTGAATGAAGGAGTGTTTTGAACAGTGTGCAGCAGAAAGTAAAGGATACAACCAATAAAACCCGTATGGTTGAAACATGAGTCTCGCATGTTATTTCGTATTATATGCATTGTAATGGGCTGGCATGGTACTCAGATGCTAGTCATGCATGTTAAATCTAGCTCAATGCGGTTGAAACAAGTGAAGCACCGGTACCTATTTCAGTGTTTCTCAAACTTTTTTTAATTAGTGGCCCCCTGCATAATCTACCGACTTTCGAACGCTCCCTCCGACAAAAAGTAAAAACACATTTATTCGGCATTCATCTCAACAACGTAATATCAAACTCAGTAACTTTTAATGGGATGGATGAGGCTGGTGTTGTGATATCAATTGGTCAGTATCAGGTTTTAACGTAGTGAGGAACAGTCTCAAGTCTCCACGGTTGATTATTTCAAGACGATTTCTCTCGCTGTCCAGAAGCGTTATCACCGCACTACATGGACGCTCTACCAAGTAAGAGCTGGGAAAGGCAATCAGAAAAAGTTTGACCCGATCCCACATATGAGGGTATCTTTCTTTAATTTCGTTTTGCAGCAAAAACGTTTGATACAAAATCTTGGTTTTAGTTCAAGATCACTTTTCAATGTTGTGAGTTCCTCCTCCAGAATTCATTTTCAGAAATAAAATCACAAAATTGGTCGATTATCCAGTCAGGGACTTCCAATTAAAATACATCTTGGAATCGCACTTCCATGTCTGTCTTTAATTCCTGAAGATGTTAGCTTTATGCGTCTATGTCAGCATTGCCAATAGCATGGGTCGGCAACCTTTCACTAGTTGCGGGCCAAAACTAAAATCTGCAAGCTCTCAGCGGGCCGTTAATAGTGTTGTTAAGACTTGCGAATTTATGAAATTTTAATCAGAATAACTGCTGATTTTAGCCGTTCATTACGGCAGCATACCGGTACATTTACTGATACCGGCAGGAAAACGTTAATGCAATATTTCGTGTTGTGTTATATTTGAAAGTTTTTGAAGTTCAGGTGATAAGTTGATGAGAAAAGAAGCATGGCATCTTGCAAATGTCCATCGGTAGGTTGTGCTCCCAACTTGGTCTTGGTTAGTTTCATTGTCGAAAATAATTGTTTACATACATAAATGCTGCCATAGATGGATGCCACTTTTTAGCATGTTTAACAAAGTTAGGCTATCATTTGAATTGAAGATATTTTTTACAAAGGTCAAGCAGTGATACATGCTCACAATGAATCTTTGATTTTATCTTGTTGCTACACTACAGCTCAATTAACTTTATTTGATATTTTTCTGGTGCAGCGTCGACCTATGTATCAATGGAGTACTAAACAGTGTGATATCATTTTCGCGAGAACGAATGTCACTAAAGCGAGATGAAAATTCAGTTCTTAAATGGCGTATCACAGATACAAATAAAGTTGTGCTCATAGGTTTGTTCTCTTGCAGTATAGCAAAGTGAGCATTATTTGCATTTCTCAAGTGAATTTCTCAAAGTCGGAATGTTACTTCGAATGCGCGTACATAACTCCACGTCTCTTGTATCAATCGGAGCTTTCCCTGAAGCTGCAAATTCAGGTTGTCGAAATGTGATGTCAAATCAACCATAAATGCTAAATCAGAAACCCATTCTTGATTGCGAAATTCGGTGGCATTGGTGTTTTTTCAAGAAAGATTGCAATTTTTTTCTCTCGATATGTACATTATTCTTAGCATTTCACCTCGACTAAGCCAACGTTCATTGCAAAAATAAAGCAAATTTCGATACAAACCACTGTTTGTAAAAGTAGTTGGCGAAATTGATGATGGTTCAACCCTCTGAACAAAATAAAGTTCACAGCCTTTACCACTATGTCTATGATCCTCTTTAAAGTTGACACCTTTGCGCACAATGCTTCCTAATGAATGAGACACTGTAAGTTCATAATGTCTTTATTAATTCCATAGTCTTCCGCGTGTTTTTGAAGCAAAGACACAATACCTATATTTTTCCAACCATTGATGGGGCTCTATCAGTCGTAGTTGAAAGCGGTTTTGAGATATTCAAATTCATGGCTTCAAGATTGAAGTAATGGTTTCAGAATATCGGTCCCTGTAGTAGTACCCATCATAGGAAGCAGTTGAACAAAATTTTCAACAACATAAAAATTTCCGTTTACTCCACTCACAAATACTGCCAGCTGAGCTGTATCTGTCGTGTCTGTGCTCTCATTTATCGCTATTGAGAACTGCAGATCTTTAAAACAATCTTTTTGCTTATATTTCACGTTCTCAGAAATCTTTCCTATTTGTCGGGTTATGGTTCGTGCTGAAAAACTGAAACCAAAAAACAATTTTATTTTCTCCGAACATACGCTTTCAACAGCAGCCATCATACATTTTTTCACAAAGTCGCCATCAGTAAACGGTTTCTTGTCTTTGCTATTAAATGGTGAAATGTAGCGAAACGCACAGGTTGGAAGGCGAAGCCCTGCATAAGCTGATACCAGCAAAAAAGTTTCAACAGTCTTAAGTTTTAAGTTGCGGCCCCGCCTCTTTGAATTTCTGGATACGCTCCCGTGTTTGCGGAACTGACAGCAATTTGTGTTACATTCGCGTTCAACCTTTCTTTCAAATATGGTGGTATATTTCATTCGTAGTAGTATAGCTGCGCCCAAGGAGAGAATTGAGTGGAAGTCATAGGAAGGTGCTTGGCAGTTTCAGCTTTGTAATTAAAATGTGCGATGTACCCCAATTTCTAATTGTAACTCTATATAATATTTACCAAGAAGTTTGGCAAATGATGGTCATTAAGCATATATTTATCAATTTTTAGCAATCTGGCAATGTTGACAAAACGTAGAAAAGTTGATGCTGAGTGTCGAACTTTTAATGAAGAATAGAACAAATACTTTTTTGAGCAAACTGCTCCAGGCTCATCGCTTGCCTGTTGTATTACTTTCAGTCCTTATTAACAACAATTTTGGTGAACCCACGTGTTTGATTTGAAACGTTTCTGTCGCTGAAAATAAGGAATTTAACATAAAGCGCCTTTATCATACAAAGAACCTGCGCGATGGTGTAGTGGTTAGAGCGTCCGCTTCGCAGTCGGTAGACCTGGGATTCTTTTCCCTTGTCGAGTCATACCTAAAGACTTTAAAAAATGGTATTCACAGCTTCCCTACTTGGCGCTTAGCACATAGGGATAGTGTGGAGAACAAGCCGGCGAGCTTGCTTGTGTCCTTGGGCAAGGCACTTAACGGGATGCCTCCGTCTTTATGTGGCAGACAGATGGTGGGGCCAAGAAGTCTACCCGTCGTGGTGGCCCAGTCTGACGAAAGACCTGCAAACCGAGCATGAGCTCATGCGGATGAATGAATGAATCATACAAAGTATATTAATTTTTCCGAGTTTACGGGTCAAACAAGAAAAAAACAAATTTAATCAACTTAGAACCACCTTAAAACAGCAGAGTTCTGTATTTCAAAGACAAACCACTAACTAAATTGGAAAATATTATTCTTGCTAGCTACAAGGTAACACAATTAATACTTTAATTTTCTTTTTATTGGTGTATCTAGGCCTTCGGTAGTTTTCTGCGTTTGCTCAGTGCTGCAGTTTAACGCTACACTTTATTTATCTCGGACTCCAATAGTCCATATTACAAAAAACGTCAAAACAAAACACACACACACACACACACAAGCAATCAATTATACCCATATAGTTTTCTCCCGCTGAAAAAATCAATTGGTGCAACCAGCATTAGCTTAATAAATCTGTACAGTGGCATTATATGATAACTCCCAACAAACATATGAAAACGGAATTGAAAGATGTGCTATATGCCTATAATTTTCGAGGTATTGCATTGGAGACGAGGGACTGTAGCCACAGGCATACTTGACAAGCATTCTAAAATGAATGCAACGAATCAGGATGCAAAGAATCAGGCACTTGCTCCGTCAGCTTTTTTTAAAAAAATTAGCATAGTAGACTGTCGTTTTGCCACAGCACGGAAGCGAGAGCAATCACACAAAACTCTTTTTGGCCCATACCCTTTTAATACTACAATAGAGTGGTCACCAACGTCACTATCAACTTAAAAGTTCATTATTCGCGTGCGAAGGAATTATATTGTCTTACATTACCCCAATACGATGCATGAACCTTTTTCAAATACTGTTTTATTCAATTATGAAAAAAATAATGAACTAAAACTGCTAAGCTACATTTACAACTTTACGTTTTGGTGACCTTTCAATACGTTAGTGCTTTTAGTTTAGTCAACTATAGGCTGCTAAAGCAACACTATCTTCAGATTGAAGTTTGTATATGAATTATGATGTTGTGTATGAAACAGGGTTGTGGAGGCGCAGCCAAAATCGCGCGACTCCAATTCCGACCTTTGCAAAAAATGGTTAACCAAACAGCCTATAAAAATACAGGGTGTCCGAAAAGTTACTGTGAAGTAGAAAATAGTTTTAACAATGGCTGTTTTTGTGACACAATATTTAGGTGCTAATGTAAAGACAATTTAGTCATCATAACAACAACTAGTCCTTTATTAAATATCCAAATCAATACCCAAGGTTAAAGCTGTACGTATGTAATTGAAAACACTACAAGTCAGATAAAATAATGAAACCACTATTCGCCAAGCGGCTCATCAGGTGGCAACTGGCTACAATCTTTATTTAGTCGAGAGCGAAAATATTTTCCGTATGCACTTCGACGCTTGTCGTCGTTTGGTTAGGCACCCAAACTCAATCCGGGCCAGCGCAAATCAAAGCCAGGGCCGAGGGTCTATCCTTTTACCACCCCGGGCTGCTGTGCTGCCCAGATTAGATGTTGGCAGTGGTGATGTTAGAGTTGCGTCATCCAAAATCTGCAGACCTGGTGTTCCTCTCTTGGTACACGACGAATGAGACATGAAGATATAATGTGATCTGCAGTTTGCTCAGTGACGCCACATTCGCAAGTCGGTGATGGAGCGAGACCCCATTTGTTGATGGACGAGTGAAAACGCCCTGTACCAGTCCGCAGGCAATTGAGCCTTACCTAAGGTGTTTTGGGCAGACTCATTCAAAGTGGCCTGGAACTGACCCTTGTAGTACTCTCCAAGTAGTCCGCGTTCTTTTTATGTTTCGTTCACTGTTTCACGCGGATGTCCAGCTTAGACAAACTACCTAATAGTTTCCAGGCACAGGTACAAATGGGCGTCTTGATCTAAGCCTCCAGGTGCGCATCCTGCTGCCCAAGCAACTGTCTGTACAGTACGTGGTCGGGATCATGGATAGCACGATTCGCCAAGAAAAGTGTCGCTCCTAATCGGCAGAGCTCAGCTGGCTGGATACCTGCGAGGACAGGCAAGTCCTCCGTTGGTGTGGGACGCAAGCATCGAGTGACAATGCGCAAAGCATCATTGAGATTGCTGTCAATGAGGCGAGTATGCGTACTACGACACCAAACTGGTGCGCAGTACTCAGCGGTAGAATAGAGCAAGGAAAGAACAGAGATGCGCAATGTCTTGGCTCCTGCACCCCATCCAGACCCCGCAAATCGCCTCAACAGCGCAACTCGGGTGGAGAGTTTCTTGCACAAAGCCTCCAGGTGGTGACGGAAAGTAAACGACCTATCCAACTTTACCCCAAGATACGTTGGGACTGGACAGGGTGGCAATAGGTTGCCATTGCTGTTAACATTGAGCTCACGTTTGGCCTCTCTATTGTTAAGATAAAAAGCCGCGGTCACCGTTTTCGTATTGCTGAGCTTTAGCCTCCAAGTCTGGAGATAAGCTGAAAGTGTAGGGATGTCTTGGCTTTGAGTGTCCTCCGCAGCCTTCTAATCTCGAGAAGCATACAGCAATGCTAAGTCATCAGCATATGCATACTTCGACGCTGATTAGGTTTTAAATATTCCTTAACGCTTTTGAAAATTCTGCAGTCTCCTTAAAGCATGTAAACAACCTGTTTCTTGCGCTTACAACTTGCAAAGAAAAATATTTTTAGATTTTGTTGGGAACTTACTTCAGTTCGCTACCTCACCAATCTGATACCGGTATCCTAGGCTAAATATTGGTCTGGTAGCTTAGCAAATTGGCTTGCCGGCTATATATTTGATTGCTAGCAGCTAGGCTATAGCTTCTAGCCTAATCTAACGCCCGGTTATACAGTAGCTTAGCCCCTCTGTACCTTCTACTGTACTAAAGTTCCTGTGATAAACTACTTGTCTGAAGTCCTTTTTTCAACAACTAGCTTGAACTATCACCTAATTATTCCATCTTAGTGCTGCTGGGTTGTATGCTAAGTTTTTATATCAACGTCGGTAAATCGGTACCAAGACTGCAAACTTGCAACCGTGACTGGTTTGTTCATTTATTTCTATCCTAACATGCTTGTTTTCGTTAGTTGCGTCAAAGTCATAAATTTGAGTACATAAATCTCACAAAATATTGAAGTTAACAACAAATCGTGAATTATGAAAATTTAAAAAGTTTTTCATAAAGAAATTTATCATACACTTACTCAGCGGAGGGGGGAGGGGGCGGTTCCAGCGCCCCCTTGGATACGCCCCAGCAAACAGTACGTCATCGAATATGAGACATTTGGTTTACTTAAGCGTCATGAGGTGTTAAGACTTAAGTAATAGTACACAAGAAAATAGTTGAATGCGACGTTGGCTTAAAAAAGCGTAGGAAAGTATAACTGGCTTGCATTCACATTTCACCATTATCATACGGTTGGCAAACATTTATAGTGAATCAAAGCTTTACGCTAGCCCATAAAGTTCGATTTATATTAAGATGGTTTCTCATAAGTGTACAGTGCCAGATAATTGCAAGAAGGGCAGATCAACAAAATAAAATGCACTACCACTAGGCGGGCCGTATCACTACTAAAATTTGTAAAAAAGCTGCGAGCCGGATGATTTTGTTTGGCGCCGTAGGTTGTCGACCCTGGCTAATAGCATTACCACTGCGTGAATCAAGTTTGCAAGCTTGCGAACTAAAAAAATCTCGTCCAGCTAAATTTTGCTGATATAGTGTGAGCTTGTTATTGAATCCAGACAGAGCCGACTTTACCTTGCTAAGGTTTCTTTTGTTTCCTTGAAGGGATAAGTTCAGTTCATTAAATTTGGGGAATATGTCCGATAAGTATGTAGAATCATTACTGATGAGCACGACTTCTTGAGCGAGACCAGGATCGCAACTGTAAAAATTCCACGACAGTATCAAAAAGCAAGTTAAAACGTGCAAGGGAGTTTCCTTTTGAAAGCAATTGTGCTTCGGTATGAAGTAATAAACGTTCAAAGGCTGTATTATTTTCATTGCACAATTGCTTGAGTAAGCGTGTGTTTAGTGCTTGCGCTTTAATTTTATTTGCTGCTTTGATAACAGTCTTCAAGGACTGGTTAAGACGACCACTAATATTTTTGGCCACCAAATGCTGCCGATAAATTATGCAATGACATATTATCACATTAGGATTTTCGGATTTCAAGAAAGCGTTGAATCTATGGTAATGCCCTAGCATAGATAGTGCACAGTCAGTTGCACAGGCGACATTGGTCAACGGAATTGCATTGGTTTCAAAATGAGTTTTGACTTCCTGAAATACTGTTTCTCCTCCCGTATCAGTATTTAGAAATAAAGCTATTGCCAGCTCTTAACATAAAACTTCGTTGTGCACAAAACGAACATAGCCAAGCAGTAGCTACTCATTACCAGGCAAAGTTGACTCGTCCTGTTGGAGGCCAAATTCTGTATTCCTCAATGTGTTGCATAACTTATGTTCTACATCTGCTGACATTTCATCAATGCGTCTTTGCACGGTGTCATTACAGACATTCCCCGACTTACGAACGAGTTACGTTCCGCACGGTCGTTCTTATCTTGAATTTTTTGGTAAATTGGTATATTCTCTGCACAACACAGTACAGTATTGTTATTTGGTGTACAGTGTTGCAGTGAGGAACAGCTATACTGGCCGTTTTACCGCCGCTTCTATTTGGGAGATCCTGTCTTGCTCACCCTAGGTCTTCGACTCACGAGCACACACCAACTTGCAGAACATTGAATACTGTATTAAAGGAGGACAGAAATTTTGTTCACAAATTAGCTGTACCACATGCATCAATCGCGACACGCTAGGCGTATTTGGCTCTAGATATTAAAGACTACTGAAAAATATCCTAATGCAAATAAAGATATCAAGCGAATGCGAAACAAGCGTATATAATTGTCGAAGGCTAAGCATTAGCTGACAATACAAGCTGTTTATTGTTTCCCGATTGATCAAAGACACAGACAAGGGCTGTTAGAAATGCATAAACAACTTGTCACTCGCATTAGTTGGTGATAAAACATTAGGTTTTCTATTCGCTACCATCCCCTTACTAAAACACTGCCAAAGTAGAGTAAGCTTGTAAACGGTCAACAGGCCTATTCAAAACCACAAATAAATATGAGATCAACCAGCGAAATCGTCACATAACCATCAAAAAGAAACGAGAATGATATGCAAACGATCAAAATAAAGGCGTTAAGTAAAGAGAAATCAATTTGCCGTATTAATTTATAAATGATTCATTGCACTAAACTTACGGTTTCTTTCCATTATGGGTTGAACGTAATAGGAGACAATTTGTGGAATATAAAAACGATTTCATCAGTCATCACATATTACAAAACATCCCTATTCCTCACTTATTGCAAACGGCCATCTATTCAATGAGGCGGCAAACACAACAGCGAAAGCTTCCAAACAATTATGATATCAAGAACATTAACAGTTATTTTTCTAAAAGGACAAAACAACTAAACCAATGGCACATCAATCACGTTAACATACAGTACAATACAAATGCCTACCAAACATTCCTAAATCACATTGAAGTTGTTTTCTTATTCCAAAGACACAGAAATAAAATACCAACGCAAAATATATTCACATAAATATACAGCGTACAGTATCGTATGTTATGGAGTTACAGCGGTCGGTCGGAGTAGGAGGCAGCGTTTGACGAAGAAGCAGTCCCGTAGCACTCCAACTTCGGGCCCCCCCCCCAACGTAAGCGCAAGAGCCCCTGCGCACAGGCCATATCACTTTAGAGGTGTAAAATTGAAAAGCTGCATTAAGAAAATACACCACAATTTGTACATAAGCAAACAGGCTAATGTCAGGATAAAGCATGCCGATACCGAAGGTGCAAGTCATAAAAAATTCGGCACCGATGCCAGAGTTCAGTAGGACATTTATGCAGACACTGCGAAACGAAAGCAATGACACTGAAAAACATGAAAAAGTTATAAAAACACAGTATCATTTAAATAGTCTGGAGCGAACCTTTTTGTTCGCAAATGCTGTTATGACATTGTCATAATCAAGAGATCGGGCGCAGTCATTTTCGATTGACAACATGGCTAATGAAGATAGTCTACTGTCTGTCATAGACGTTCTATTAAAAGTTTTGATCAGTTTCAATTTGCTGAAGCTTCTTTCAGCGCTGGCAACAGTCACGGGGCAAGTTAGTAAGATTCGAAGTGCGATGTACACATTCGGATACAATTCAAATAAATGAGTCTTTAGAAGATAGTTCAGAAAGTCTTGAGCCGTTTTGAGATTGCGTTTTTTTTGTAAAATTAAAACAAACCGCTGTAGCTCAGCGCTCATTTCATCAGAATCAATGTCACCGAACTTTTTTTGGAACTCTTTACAGCAAGTAAGAAGAGCATTTTCTTGTTGCACAAGCAAAAGTTTGTCTCGTGTGTACAAAAACGAAAAGGCGGAAGAAACCTCACGTAACAAATTAAAGCGCTCCTTTATTGACATAATAGCCTGGTCTACTAATGGATAGAAAAAGTTGCTTTTAAATTTCAGTTCAGGAGTAGCTCGTTGTTCCTCTTCACCTTGGTAATCAAACAATCTTCTTTTCTTTCCACTTCTTGACGGAGGAAAAGAAGGATCAATATCCAATTCCTGTGCTATTTCAACAGCAGATGTTGCGGCACTGTCATAACCCGTTGTGCGATAGTTTTGCAAAAACTTTTCAGTTGCCTGGATTTCCGTTTCCATTGTATGAAGGGAGACTCCATACGATTGAAGAATCTTGCTTGCTTTATTGACTTGGAATAGGATATCATACCAAATCAGCACCGACAAAAGAAAACTCCATTTTGATAAATGAGCTATCAACGATTTTGTTTCTGAGGCAGCTCTTCCATCTTTTCTTTCTATGGAAATGGCTTCCAAGTCTTTCAGTGCCAGCAACACCTCTTTTAAATTGTATCGAAGAGGTTTGATGCATTTAATTCTGCTTTCCCAACGAGTATCAGATTGTGACTTTATGGACAGCTCCACATGTTTCTTCAAAATTTCCCAACGCTGAGCAGAGGAAGAAAACAGCACATACAACCTTGTAAGTACTCCAAAAAATGTCAATGCTTCCGTCGATCAATTAGCACTGTCAACAACAACTAAGTTAAGGGTATGGTTTGCACAGGGCACGTGAACAGCTTTGGGATTGATGTCTAGCATTCTTGCTTGGACCCCAGAATGTTTTCCTTTCATGTTAGCACCATTATCATATGACTGACCTCGACAATCAGACAATTCGAGTTGCAGTTCGGTCGCTTTTTCTAAGAAAGCGTCCAACAAGCCTTTCCCAGTACTGTCACTTATTCTCAAGTAGCCAAAAACTGTTTCTTTAACAACAGCAGCTTCTTCATTACATAGTACATAACGGAGAATGACAGACATTTGTTCATGATGTGACATATCTGAAGTGCAGTCCAAAATTATAGAAAAATATTTTGCCAATTTCAATTGCTGTAAATTTTCTTTTTCAACTTCTGTCGCTAGCAATTCAATTAGTTCATTTTGTATGGTAGGACTCAAATAGTGATTTTTAGTGTTTTTATTCTTGATTTTGTCTTGAAGCTCTTTTAGGATCGGATCTCTTCTTGCCAAAAGCTCAAATATACCCAGAAAATTTCCATTGTGAGGAGATCCTAAGACTTCTTCAGATCCTCTAAAAGCAAGATTCCTTTCCGATAGAAACAAGGCAATGTCGATAAGTCTCTCTAAAACATTTCTCCAAAAACGTCTTTCATTGAAAAAAATATTCATCTCGCGTTTGTCGATAGTGGATGAATTTCTTATCCCTTCAGCTAGCAACATCCATTGACTGCAGCATTCTTGGTGGGAAATGCCGTTTCCATGGTCTTTCAGTTTTTTCGAAAAACCCTCCCATGTATTTATACCACTACAAAAGGGGCTTAGTGTTTTTCCAAATAGCTTACAACAAAAGCAAAAAACTTGATCTGATTCCCCAGAATAAACTAGCCACGACCGTGAAACACCTTCACCATTAGGTAACACACGTTTATAATGGTTGGAGGAAAAACGTCGCCTTGGAGTTGTGTTATTATATGGAAAATTCATTATTAGTTGATGTGGTCCACGCTTTACTATATCACATCGTTGAGCATCAGAAATACTTTCAGGCCATTTACATGGGTCATCAGGGATAGGGGTAAATTGAGATTCAGATATTTTTGATATTGAAGGTTGCGTATTGGCAGGTAAATCACAACTTACATTTTCTGGAAATTCACAATCACTTTGATGCTGATCGTCATAGTCTTCTTTTTCTTGTACGCTATAGTTTTCTTCATCCCTCTCGGTACTAGTGTCAGGTCTACTCTGCTCAGTAATCTTGAAAAAATCTGTCATCTTGGGCAATTTCGCTACAGCATCTCGAGCAGTGGCTGCTTCTTTTCTCTTTTGAGCACCACTTTTTGAACGTTTCATTCTATACAATGTCAATAAAATACTTTATCTGCACTCTGCAGTGTATATATATTGTCCCGGTATTTATAGCCAAACAGAATTCCAGACCATTCTATGATTGTTGCGTAACAACGGCATTGTTACGTCAATCGAATATTCAAGATTCTACCAGAAAATCAATCGAAATATTCTAGATTCTGCGAGATAAAATGACGTTGCATTCACTTATGATGTCACAAGCCAATTTCTTCCTACAGTTTAAATCGGTTGTAAACAAGTCTGCTGAACTAAAAATAGTCACGTAGCCAAAAAGCAATTTCAGACTAACTTGGGCCCCCAAAGTTGGCCTGGGCCCCCCCAATTGGGGGGTTTGGGGGGCGGCTGCTACGTCTCTGCGAAGAAGGCAGCGGAGATGGAGGCATTGACTCTACGTTTTCTTGAAGATTTTCCAAAGATTTGACGTTTTCTTGCGGATTACTACGCTTGCTGAAGAATTGGTTCAAGGAAGTTTGGACCTCTTTTTTTTCTTTTCATCGTAGGTAATGTGATAACACTGGAAAGAATTGCGGACGCTTATTGCAACTTTTGAGAATTTCTCAACATTGGGATCTTGATTCTCAAAAATAGCCACAGCTTTCTCGGTAAAACAACTTTGTTTCAATTTTTTTCAAAGGGAGAATCTCTTCTTCATCGTCGTCTGGTCCTTGCATAGTTTGCATTTCCATTAGTTCTTCGTTTGTCAATTCCTGCGAATGCAACTCGAACAGCTCTTGATAGTCGTCTTCCTCCAAGCCGATGTCCAGCTTTTTAAATATTTCAACGAGATTTTCAGATTTTTTTGTCCTATTCTTGATCAAATTCTTGAACACTGTTGATAAGCTGCGGGCACAAAGCCTTCCAAACACCCTTCATGTTGGTCCGGGAAACTTCACGCTATGCGGTATGAATGTGCTTAATACACATGTAGATATTAAATGACTTCCAAAAGTCACTTGAGGTCATATTGGGATCATCCTCCACTGTCTTTAGTGCTTGCCTTTACGTCCGATGAATGTGATATTTCATAAAATTGCCAGTAGGACCAAGCGTGGTGGGTGGCCAGGTGCGTCATCTAAGATCAGGAGGATTTTGAAAGGGATGTCTTTTTCAAGGAAAAAGAGTTTTACTTCATGTATAAAGTGGTAGAAAAGTCAGTTCCCGAATGCAGCAAGTGTCACCCAAGCTTTTTTGTTTGACTTCCAATTTATGGGAAGACAAATTTTTCTGATGTTCTTCAATGCTCGTGGATTCTCAGCTCTGTAAACTAATGGCGGTTTTAGCTTGAAATCTTCTGAAGAATTGCCGCCCAACATTAAGGTTAACCTATCCTTCGCAGCTTAAAACCATGGCATCATCTTTTCTTTACGGCTAATATACGTTTTCTCGGACATTTTTTTTCCAGAAAAGGCAAGTCTCGTCCATGTTGAAAATTTGCTGAAGAGCATAACCACGGTTATTGATGATTTCTTTTAAGTTAACGGGGAATTTCTTTGCAGCCACTTCGTCGGCGCTCGCTGCTTCACAGGAGACAGAAACATGATGCATCTTTGCTCGTCTCTTGAAGCGTTGGAACCATCCATGACTTGCAGCAAACGTTTCCTCTTCCGCACTTTCACCAGCTTTAGCCTTCAAGTTTTCAAAAAGTGACTTTTCCTTCTCCTGAATCAGCGTGAGGCTAAGTCTTATACGCCGCTGCCACTGGTGATCCATCCAATGGCTGAGAAGTTTTTCCGTTTCTTGCTGATAATGGTAGACTGCATAGGCACTACACTTTTCACATGTTCCATAATATGGCCTTTGTTGTGTAAATCGTGTCGACAGTGGAATGATTCATATTCAACGTGCGGGCTACATTCACCATTTTTTCACCACTATCAAGCTTCTTTTTATCGCCACTTTTGTTTCCATCGAGATGACTCGTCATTTTCTAGCACTACCACTAGTATCACTAGCCTTACGCTTCTCACTATCCATTATGGGTCATTCGTGCCTCCTATATTCGGCTTAGATTAATAGATTTTCTTCTGAAAAAAATGATAGCTGCTCGACTTTGTAGTTTACAGTGCAGTACTGTGCAGCAGTTTTAAAGGCCACAAAAAGGAATTTTCGTAGAAGAATTGTAGCGATTGTTGACTGGAAGGAGGCTGAATGCCTATTGTTTGGTCATAAGAAAGCCGATTGTCGTAAATCTTCTTATCAAATAAATCTATGCCACAGTCATGTACGGGTTTGGATAGTAGCCAACAGTTCTATTTTGCACTAAATGGGAATTCGAACTTGCAAAATGATATCAGGACAGTTACTCCCCCGGTCTGTTGGATTAGGGTTAGGGTTAGTGTTAGAGTTAGGGTTAGGGCTGGAGTAGAGTTGGAGCCCGGGAGGGTGTGTGACCGGGGGTAAGTGTCCTAGAACCTTGCAGAATGTTTTGTTCGTATCTACGGATGTTCGTAAGTTGGGAAGTGTCTGTACTCAAGGAATTGATTGTGTCTGCACTCAATTACTGAGGAACAAGCCTTGTGATGCAAAACAGTGTTCAAAACTTCCTGCAGGCAAGATCAATTCTTCACCAGCCGTATGAGGCTTACCTTTTTTTGCAAGTATCAAAGACAGATGGTAAGATCCTAGCAATCCATCAACACTTCGCTGGGAAGAGCTTGCAAACATCAAACCAATAGTTCTTCGCTTTTTGAAATTATCCCAATGGCATTGAAAAAATGTTGCACTTTTATCAGCTTTATCTGGGTGAATTTTTGTTAAATGCTCAGATAGTCTGGATGGTTTCATTGCTTCACTAGAAAATATTTTATTGTATAGCAAACAGATGGGCTGCCACTCAGAATGAGGGGCCGGGATAAATCCATATTGGAGGTAGCTGACCCTGTATTGCATACATTTTCGTTTCCTAGAACTCATTGTTGCTGTAATATTTAGCTTAAATTTACTTTTTCAGTTTAAAAATGTTTACTATTTTTAAATCAAAGATTTTATAAGAGCAATTTAAACTTGAAAATACCTAGCCCTAGATAAATAAGGTTGGGTGAATACATCAACAAACCACACTATCTTATGTTAGTTTCTGACATGTATGAAAACAAATACCAAAAATTGAATATTCAAATTGAACTATTTAAGCTAAACTGTAGAACACCAACTTAAAGTGACATACAGCTTGTTACAAGAAACTTTAATTCTTGACTTAATTGTTAGAAAAAGAATAAATGCTGACGTAACAATCGGTGAATTGAAATCTACTCGATGTTGCCAAATTTAATGTGCGATAAATTTATTCAATGTTGAAAACCGTAAAAATATTAGCAAACGGTTGCACCTCTAGTAGTTGTGCAATCACATTAAATATATTAAATTTAGACATTTCAAGATGTTAAGTTATGCGTTACGATACTCACGAACATGCCAGATTCTGCAAAGCGATGTTACTAACAATTACCTCGATAGGTATCTGCAAGAAAGTCACTGAAGTCATCTTTTAAAATATTGTCATTTCGTTTCTAGAACTGCCCCAATTTATTCTCAGCGCCCGCCAACTGCCCAATTTGTAGCCAGCGCCCACTTTGAGAACCAGTGGCCTATTAGATATAGGTCAAAATCTTTTTCCTTGTATTAGGCTGACGTTTCCCTTGCATTTGCAGACTTTTTGTAAAAAAAATTTTTAAATATTTTGGGCATTACTGTTTTGTTAGTAATTGCACAGTTCAGCGACCCAACAATGAATCACGCGTTTTAAGAAAATTGTGGATGAATTTATTACTGACGATACATACATGATCCAATTACCTTGGAGAAAGCGTGCTGTGGTGGTTAAAAGGAAAAGTTTCCGAACAAGAACGGTTTGTCACATGAAATAACGTTGGTTTAGAAATGCTTAAGCAAACATCTCTGCATTCAGTTTGCCTCTTCAACAAGAAACCAGGATGGTGTAAAGAGGGAACTTTGCACAGTATCGTACAAGCTTTTGCACATTACATTATTTACGTTTCCGAGAACTAATTACGAGTAACAAAGTAGGTCTAATAGTGAGGAACAAGTGCGTAATTGTGTCAATTACGTAGATCTTCTTCTAGTCTTCCTTGTATAAAGCACCATCAAGACAGTTGTGTTTAAAATATTTGCTAATTATTTCATCTGTTGCAATCAGCAAGGAGAGAAGATAATATTAGGTCTGGTACTTTGTTTTAGCGACGCGTTAGTTGAACTTTTCTATCTTTCCAAGTTTTGTGTAAGCAAAATTTTCTTAGTTTTTTGGCTTTGAGCATTTGGCTACATACCTCACATTTTTTTTAGATCCTGGTGTGAAGAAAATACTTAATGTGAAAAATTTTTAATTCGCAAACGAAAAAACAACTTATTGCGCATAAGCGATTCTTTCTGCAACTTGCTGCTTTGTGTGGAGAAAAATAAGCAGCAAATTGACGCTTATTTTTCACATCGTGCTGATTTTTTTGTCTAGGCAAATGGTAGCTCTCAGCATAAGCAAAAATGCCGGCATTCGGCCTGCGAAAATGAGACCGGTTGTAGCCCTTTTACTGTTAAGAGTCATGTAGGCCTGTACTAAGCGAAGGTCAATTGATTTTCGCTCCAGACTGATGCTGTGCAACATTTTCCACTGAACTTTGAGCTGGGACTATCAGGGTTTCCACACAATTTTCTTAACCAAATTTCATGATTTTTAACCCATTAAACGCCATTGGCAACTTTAGTTGCCCAAAAGACACACCCAGAAAAATTCAAATTGTTCTGCTACTGTTGGTCCTATTTTACAAGCGTTCATAGCAACAAAAAGCTTATTTTTTGCAGAAAATGTTATAGTATTTTAACAAAAATATAATTTGAGTGGAAACTCTAAAATGTCTGAATGAAAATGGGCAACTTGAAAAAACAGTAACAATTGCGTCTGTGGTCTGGCCGGATAACGAATAAGCAACAGAAACAGGTGAAACAGGTTTAAAATGGTGAAAATCGCAATAAATTATGAAAGATGAATACTTGCTTGTTTTTCCGAATCTATTTTATAGAATTGTTGTTTTTTATAGCGAAATAAAAAGAGTGAGTTTGTTGCTGGCAACTAAAGTTGCCAGTGGCTTATAATGAGGACAAAATTTAAATGAATGCTAAATGCAATCAAGAAACTGAAATAGCCAGTTTACTCCCTTGTGTTGCTTATGTCGAAGATCAGAGTGACTGCATTATTGTTTTATCTTGATTTTGTTCAGTTCTTGTAGCCAATAGCCAACTGAAATACCTTGTAATAGGAACCACACTAAAACACAAAAATTTACGAAATTACGGAAATTTTTCCTGGAATACAAATAAAACACCACTTAAGTTACAGAAATTGCAGAAATACGGAAATTTAATTTAATTCGTCTCAATTATCTAATAGTGCCCTATTGGATGGTTATACTTTTAGTGTTTATTGACATATATAAATTTCCGTATTCTGCAATTTCCTTACCACCTTAGTTGGTACTGGTAGCTTTTCCATATTTCCTTAAGTCAGCAATTTCTTTTATAAATGAATTTCTGTATTTCAGTAATTTCATGTAAAATCTGAATTTTCGCATTTCAGTGATTTAGTTATTCGGTATTTCAACATGAATTTCCGCAAATTTCTGTATTTAATGTTATCCTGTTATAGTGTAGTAAGCTTACCATAGGTTTGTACTCATTACCAATTTAGTGTACGACGGAAAAACCGACTTGTTCAAAATGACAAAACTTTAAATGTAGATAAAAATGAAATTAAAACTGTAATTGCAATCATTTTGCTTTGTAGACATCGCAAAGCACCTTATCGTGAACTATAATTGGGCAGTTGCTTCAGACACGCACAATGCGGCAGTGCCCAATGCAATCAGCCGAAAGCAATATCGAGATATATTTTCAAATTTTCTTTTGGTTAACAATGCTGAAATAAATGCTGAGTGATACTGTAAGATGTGTTGTCTGTTTGACATGCTAAATTGCAACTTCAAAAAGCGCTTCAGCGCTAGTGACCATAGCATCCATAAAACCATGATTCCATACCTTGGAAAACATGGAACTAAACAGTTGATATTCCGCAAGCCAATTCGTTTTGGCTTCAAATTGTGATGCCTTGCTTCAACTGATGGATGCTTATTTCACGCTGAACCATGATGTGATGTTGACACTAAGCTGTCAAACACAGGCTTCGGCCAAGGTGCTGATGTAGTGTTGGGTCTAGTAGAAAAAAGTGTTTTGTCGAGTGGTTTCTCTGCAACCTTTGACAAACTTTGACCTCTTTTTCTTTGCTTGATGAGCTTTCAAAACGTGGCATCAGAGATCTGGTTGCTATTACCGGTAGGCAAAATCGTTTGGAAAATGCAGCTGTTCCATCAAAACAAACAATGAAGAAAACTTAGGAGTTTTTATGACTACAACACAGATTATCGTGGAAATTCAGTCGTAGTTTGGCATGACACAGCTATTGTAACATTCGCTTCAAATTATGCTGGTGCTGCACCAGAGAGCTTCATCAAGCGGTGGTGGAAGAAAAAAAAAGAAAAAAAACAATGTGTTGATGGAACACTCCCGGATGTTGTATAATCAAAAAATGAGTAAAGTGGATCAGTTTAATCAATTTGTTGCCACCATTCGCTCAAAAAAGTGATGGTGGCTCTTTTTTTCGTGGAGCCTCAATGCTGCTATGACCAATGCTTGGTTGCTGTACAAGAAAATTCATAGCAAAAATATCTCAATGCTTGCTTTTATGAGGGAAATAGTCGTCACAATGCTTGCTTCATCCGAACAAAAAAAGTCGCTTAGCTTGCAATATGCTCAGCAAGTGCTGAAAAACTTATGCACAGAAAAGTTCGACCATGTAGTGATTAAAGGCCAGTCAAAATACGGCAAAATTTGCAAACGTCGTTAGTGTTTATTTGCCAAAAAGTGACCCTGCACTCTTCAGCCTATTTTAAAGCGCTTTCATAAAAGCAGCGCTCTGTAACCTTGTTTTTGCAAACTAGTTACAGCAAGTGGTTGTACTAAAAGCGATCTCTGGTTTACAGAGGCTTTTGAGCAAACAAATGTGCCTTATCGACAAGCTTCCGCTGTTTTTTTCACAATTTCTGACGCTTGCAAAATAAATGTTATTCAGCGTCTATATTCGTAGTGACTCATATCAATAACTGACCACTTTATCGAAACATACGTTGTAAAACAGCCATGAATATATAGACCGCACTTATCAAAAAGCAGGTTCCTGTAAATGCGCCTCATGCAAATGATGGATTTTTACCTGGCAGCATATTTTGTAGCACTATAAACCATTCAACAAAGATTGCATTAATGGTCGTTGGCAACTTAAGTTGCCATTAAATAACAAAAAAGTACCCGACAAAATAATTTTTTTCGTTTTTATGACTTTGAGTAGATAAAAAATCAACTGCTTAAAAGAATTTGAAGTTATGATGAATTTTTGACTTTGGTGTTTAATGGGTTAGACATAAATTATACTTTTGCATGACTTTTTTGCGTTTCTAAACATAATTTCAAAAAGTAGGTAATTTTATTCTGCAAAAGATGATTGCAATATGTTAATCTGGCCATTTCAGGAATTATCACTTTTAGTAACGTCAAAAAGAGCTTGTAAGTTAAATTCGCGACACCTGACCGCAGTCAACCTTTCGCGGTGTCTCAGCGCAAACCATCACCGGGGCTGTCCGGCACGAAAAAAATGGGATTTAAAGAAACTATTGATATCACAAAGTTTTGGTGAACAACCTGCCTCAGAATAAAATGGTAACTGTATTCGCGTGTCAGAGGTGATTATTATCGGTCAGATATCATAGTATTGCTTCTTATTTATCAACAAATTCGCATAGCATGCTCGAGTTTAAACCCAATTTCACGACACCTGTAACCTGAGACTAGTCTTAGTTATAAAACACTTTTGGATTTTTTCAATCGGAAATTCGGCATCTGCACAAACCACCCACGCAATGCATTTCTATCACGAGCATTGCGAGCCAGAAGAATAAATTGGTGTAAAAGCCTTTCCCTATAGCACAGCAACGAACATCCTTTTGAATAGACGAGAAATTTGTGAAGTTTAAATCACCAGCCCAATGCACTATCATGTGAGCTATCGCTACCAACTGATTGACGTTTTCAGTTTGCAAAATTTTATGACTTTTTATCATTTAGTAAATTTTCGTGTCTTTACGGAAAAAAAATTTTCAAAGATTTTCCATGACCATGGGAATCCTGGACTTGCGTTTATGGTTCTTAGGAAATTTCTCGAAATTTCTCAGAAAAAATCTTTTATCAGCATGAAATACATTTTGTACTTAACGTAATTATTAAGACATCAAATCTTCTTCATATATCATGTCATATTTTGTTGTTTTATTCTAATCATCTTTATCAGAGAATGTAACTAATTCGAAAGCATTTGAAGCTTTATTCGAACTCTCCCAAAAAATGTGATAATTGGATATAAAGACTGGTTGAGTTTTCCGTGCCACTTAAAGTGCACAACTTTTGTGTCTTTATTTGGCAGTAAAACAATTTGCATGAGTTTTAGGTGAATTTTTATTTTTTGTTGCTTACTACTGCTGTTCGTAAACCGTGCATTGCTACATGCAGACGAAAAACTTCGTAATAAATTATCGTTCTACTTCAAATACGGGATCAATTCTGCTGCTGTAGCTGTGACTTGTGGCTCAGTTGAAGTCAGCAAAGCTACCTGAACAAAAATTCCAAGCAATGTAGGCCCACGGAGAAAATCAATTCCAAAATAATTCACCAACCTAACAATTGCAGAGTTTTTTGCATTGCTTTTGACACTACTCTGTGGCGGATGGGAATTAATTAAGTATCCCCTGCATTCTTAGCTGGCAGAATGGTGCTGTGCTTTCGTTACGGCACAAGCTTTGAAAGTACCCTGGACCCAACTTTTTTTATCGGCATTTGCTAAATTTTTATGTGTCTTAAAGAACAAGAGAAAAACAAACAGAACTGCACACCAAAAACACACATAATGTTTTTACCCTTCACTGGTCAGCAATGGTTTCGATTTACAGTTGCTAACCAAGCCACAGCGCAGAAACTTAACTGATTTAAAATGAATCTGGCATAAAATAACTGCCATACATGATGACAACTTTTTATTCCTACGTAAATGCATAGCTAAAATTTCAAATCGGCTTTACAGGCAACATCAAAAAAAATATCGTTTGCATGAACCATAGTCTACGCCTACAAGTTTAGATGCACATTCAAAATCACTTTAACAGCGCGACTATAAAAAGAGCTTACAATCATCAAGCTTATTCCTACGTCATCTTAAAGTTAATGATTTACTAAGACAAAACTCATCATTGAAAAACAATGTACCATGCAAGCAACTAATTGATTTTGTTATCATGGCCAAAATTGTAGCAAATACCGTTTAGTATCAAGTACTAAAGTAATATCATTTTTACCCAACGCAGCATAAAAGTAAACACAACTCAAACCTGTAGATGAAAAAGTGGAGCAACGGCAAGACTATACACATTATAAAACATGTCAAAACAGAATACAATTGGTTCAAAAGCGAATGCGTGCAAAAGTATTGACCTGTCAATAGGGGCGCTAAGAAAAAGTTGTTGTTAGACTGTATATTTATAGATCATGGCGCTCAGGTCGGGCACAACGAAAAAGATTGTGCTAAAAAAAAATGATATAAAAATCTTCGAAATTGCGAACAAAAGGAAAGTTTAAGCGCTACAATCCGTAGATTGAACAAAGTCCAAACGATTATTTGACACAAGAGCAAACAAAGACCAAGTCACGAGATTATTGCGCAATCTGGTACAAACGCGGAAAATACATCAGACAACTGAACGGCCCAATGCAGCAATAGTTATGTCGCAAGGATGGCACGTGGCCATGACGTCAGACACTTGCGACAAAGATCAACAACAAATCTTTTTAGATAAAACATTGTCAAACCATTCTGAAGACATACCAACTCAAATATCACTAACTGACGACAACAAGGAAACATCAATCCGTAAAGTACACGAATCAAATAAACGAGCAAGATCATTAGATTCGAATTCTAGACGATGTTCACGGAATAACAAAGTACCCACACTAGATGAATCAAATAAAGTAGTTACACATAAAAACCATCTATCTTTGGGCTCATCCAGAAACTGATAGGAAACCGAAATCTTTAATGAAGTTTTCTTGAAATTTTGCAAAAAACGTATAAAACGTAGTTCTAGTACCTTTTTCATGTGCACCTGTAAATTCAAGTATTTCTAATACGATTGTGGATGGCGGCTCATAGACCAACAGAGCTCGACATATAAATGTTATATTGCCGCAGCCCAGATCCCGGTTTGTGCTTTTTATGACGGTAATGTTGGCAATACTCAAACGAAAGGTTCTGCCTGTGAAATCTGCTGTGACCCTGAAACATGTTGTAATGCTTATCAATTTACTTTAAATTGTGCGTCGACTATTTTTATTTCCCTTTTATGTTTTTGGTTTTTTTTTATTTCCCCCTTGCTCTATCAAAGAATTGAATCCCTTAATTGTCGCAGTCTTGACAATGACGCCAAACGCGCTCAATCTTGACCATGACATCTACGGCACTTACAGGCATTGTTGCATCAAGAAACTTTCTCTAAACCACATCTAGAAACTATTTGGGATCAAGAATGGTTAACAGATTAGGGCTGCTTTCATTCATGTTCTGGAGGCAAGAAACTGTCGTCCGGAACAGCGATTTTATCAAACCATCCCAGTTTGTCCTTTGGACTTATTTCAAGGGACTGCGACGGATGAGTGGTGGCCGCCATAATTACGGAGATTTTACCATTAATGTGTAAGACCTCACAAGCAATCAGCCGATCTCTGTCAGAGAAAATTCTTTTAAATCTCTCTGTAATCATTTTAACCTCAACATAACCAACATCTTGAGAGAATATTTTTACACAATTGATAACCCGATACTCGACTTGTAACCTTTAACCCTCAAACAATCAGAATAAATCAGCTGACAGACCTTTGCTCCATATGTGAAATAACATCAGTTTCAGAATCTGCCACCCCAAAACAAAACTTTACATGGGTAGGCTCTCCCTCAGCATCTAGAATTTAATCGTATCTACGTCAGCAACGATGTAAATATTATTTAAGCATCAATCGAACCCAACCCCCATTTGGACCATGACATAGCAACAACAAGACTAAAGATCCCACTCCCTGGACCAAGAGGAAAAGGTTATTTGAAAAGCTAAGCCCTGATATATCAACAAGAAGACTCCTAAGCAGAGTTGGAGGTAAGATGGGCCAAGCGGAAAACTTTGCTTGGCACAGCTTACTTCGACCATTGTGACTGGCGAACCCAAATCAAAGTAAAAATCAAAAACCTCGTTTTAAAATGTTCCAAAACAAATAAAATTGTAAGAGTGGCTGAAGAACAGCATCTAATAAACCAGCTTGCAGAACTAACTCGTGATTCATTAGTTTTTAAAATTTAACCTAAAGTCGAAAAAGACCTTACCAAATAACAAAAAGAGCTTCACCGGTAACGTCTATGCAAAGAAAAATTATATTTCTGTTGATCACCGATGGCTGTCCAGGGTTCTGGATTATACATCTTTCCCACCTAACTTCACAAACCTGATAAAGCATGTAAATATGAATGCAAAATCTTCGGTAGCTTTTAATGGTTTTATTGCTTCTCCCTTAAAATTGAAGAAATGTGTTAGAAAAGGTGGCCCCCTTAGCCTTCACCTGTTCCTTTCGATGGAGCCGTTGGTATCATATACCAATGGCTGCCCCGCAATTCAAAGGCAAGCGATTGGCAAGGCAATGGTCAAGTGCCCCAGTTGTGCTGATAACACAACGCTGACCTTGTATGAAAACACTCAGCCAAAAACCATATTACTCTACACAGCTATTCCAACGGCATTGGGATTAATACTCAACAAGGACACAACCCAACGCTTAATGATACGACCTACAGTTCTAGCAAACCTCCCCGTTTAAAATAGAACAATACCAAAAACATTTTGAGCACATTTATAGGTAGATCGAGTTACTATGAACGATGGAAAAAGTCTTTCATAAATTTCATGGAAGCTTCCGGAACACTAATTTGATCTTTCTTAACGAGATACATCAAACAACTTCCACTAAAAGCAAAGCTATTTCCTACAATCAGTTATACAACTAATACTTTTACCCGCTTGTTGAAGCAGTTAAAGAAACTATTACCTCACATGTCCTTGGTTACATAGGCGGGTCCCACCAATTAGCCCACCTTTGGAGATCCTTCAGTTACCCAAGAATGTGGGAAGATACAACGTGATCAACATACATATTCACTGTGATCCAATTTACATTAAAAATGCTTTTGAGTATGTCAAAACCAGAGCTCAACAACTGGACTTAGATGCACAAGTCATTATCAGGAAATATCAAATTGGACATACAATATTCAATCTTTTCAGTTTTAAACAAATCAACCATCTACCGCATAAAACGATACCATCATCTTTGTACAAACAGCTTGAATAAATGATACTCGTACATTGAACAAACAATCGCATAAAACGATACCAGCCTGAGCATTGTCAAAAATATAGCATTACAATAAAGAATTGAAATCTGGGAAACTCAAAATAATATACAAGTAGTAGTAGTGGTAGTTATTTAGTTTTTGTCCGGCGTTGTCCCCTTAGCAGAAATGGCTAGATTCACCCCGTTCCTTCTGCAATTGCTTGCTCTCCGTCTCTCCACTTTGATCAATTTCAGGCATCCTCCTTCTTCAAACCAATCTTCTCTGTCTCCTCCGCTTGCTTCTTCCAGGTCTTTTTTGTTCTTCCTCACTTTCTCTTGCCACTCACTTCGAGATTTAGAGCAACCCTCAAAACACTATCGTCATCCCTCCTCAGCATATGCCCATACTATCTAACTCCATTCGCTGTTGCTAATTAGTCTATAGTTTCCCTCAACTTCAATATGTCCATCTGTTTTTCAGTCGTCTTTCTATCAACAACTTTCTGACCGCACATGGCTCTCACCACTGCTCTATCCGCTCTCCTTAAAATTGCTCTTTCATTCTCTTTTAAATACCATGCCTCGCTTCCATATAGCATTACGCAACAACGATAAACTTTACCTTTCATCCTCTAAGGAAACCTATTTCCAAGCAATGACTGTCCACATTCCCTGAATCTTACCCAACCGATTCTTACTCTTGTTGTAACTGCCGCTTCACAACCACCACTAGCATTTATTCAGTCTCCCAAATAACAAAATTCATTCACTGTCTCCACTTCATCGCACATCTTCTCGATCGAATCCACAGTTCCTTCAATTATTCCTTTACATTTTGAGAAAACAAAATGCATTGCCAATCTAGCGGTAACTCTCTCTATTTTTGCACATCTGCTATATACCCAGTTTCCACATTTTGTGCACAACACTGAATTGACCATGACTCTCCTCCCACAAACTCCACCTGAATTGCTTTTGAATAGTTCTCCTTCCGATCCGCTTACCATCATTTTTGTTTTTCTGGTTTTCACCTTTAAACCTTTACTTTCCAGTGCATCCTTCCAATTCTAAAATCTTTTCCTTTAAGTCTTCCATGGTTTTACTCATGATAACAAGGTCATCTGCATTCAGCAATTCATTATAACTATACCGCTTTTTGCATTTTCTGTAACAACGTCCACCGCTATTGCAAACAATAGTGGCACAGCACAAATCCTTGACGTACACCAACTTTTACTTTGAATTCCTCTGAATATGCGGATCCCACCCTCACTGTTGTCTTTGTACCATCATACAAGCTCATGACTGCCCAAACCATTACTCCTGATAGACCCTTCTTTCTCATGGCCCACTCCATCACTTTACTTGGCACTCTATCAAAAGCTTTTTCCATGTCAACAAAACACATATACAACTTCCTGTCCTTCTTTTGATATTCCTCTTGCATTCTTCTCACAATGAATATCACATCCACTGTTCCTTTTCCTAGCATAAATTTAAACTGCATTTTATTTTCAAATTGACTAGTGTTCGTATTCGCCTCTCTAGTACCTTTTCAACAATTTTCATGGCATGTTCTAGCAGTTTCACTCCTCTGTACGATCCACAGCTCATCACATCGCTCTTCCCTTCAAAGATAGGCACAATCACACTAGTTTTCCACTCATCAGGCATTCCTCTACCATCCAATACACGCTGACATAGTTTCACCATCATTTAGCCCCAAATTCGCCTTTTGCATTTATCATCTCCACACTTACTTCAGATGGTCCAGTTGCCCTTCCTGATTTCATTTTTTGCATTGCTTCCACAATCTCATTGGAAGCCACTTCTTCCACTGGTCCTTCTACTACATTAGTTTCCACTATGTGGTCCTATTCGTTCTCTTCATTCATGATCTTTTCCGTGTGTTCCTTACAAATTTTTGCCCTATCTTCTTCAATAAAATCCAATCGTCCGTCTCTTCCTCGTAAGCACCTTTCTCCTTCCAAATCACTACTTTTCTTTTTCATTCTTCTAAGGAAATAAAAAACACTATTAGAATTCTGATATAGATTTGAAAGTTATTAAGCGAAGAAATTGTATTAAGGAAATTGTAAACCTTGCAACTAATTGGCAAAGCAGCATACGGGCGTAAGGGGCATTAACAATTTATTAAAATGAATATGCCAGGAAACAATAATGAGTATACCACCCAACCAATTTAGACGAGACCATCCCTGGACGCGTTTCGTCCTTTTGGACTCATCAGCAGGGCCCGTCCCGTCACAAGCAAAAGTAACCCACTCATCAACGTTATCCTTAAAAAAGAAAAAACAAATCCAACGCATGCAGAAGCACTGAGACTTTAACCGACGACGTATTGCTTTGCTTAGCAGGGCGGGTTGACAAATTGGTTGATTGGTTGCATATCCATTGGGAGATCAGTTTACACACTGATCTGAAAAAGCAGATTAAACGCTGCATTTATAGCCTAGCGCCTTGTCTTTGCAATGCCATCACGCTCGAGGCGAGTGCGTTGACAATTCACAAGGTGGGAGCCGGGCGACCTTTGATAGACGTGTCGAGCAAATCCATGCCAACGAATTTTCACTCTATCTCACTTCGCAGTAAACCGGGCCTCCTACAGTGAAACGGGCAAATCCATGCCAACTATTTTCAAGTAGGGAAAAAAACTATAGATTTGAAAGTTATTAAGCGAAGAAATTGTAAACCTTGCAACTAATTGGCAAAGCAGCATACGGGCGTAAGGGGCATTAACAATTTATTAAAATGAATATGCCAGGAAACAATAATGAGTATACCACCCAACCAATTTAGACGAGACCATCCCTGGACGCGTTTCGTCCTTTTGGACTCATCAGCAGGGCCCGTCCCGTCACAAGCAAAAGTAACCCACTCATTAACGTTATCCTTAAAAAAGAAAAAACAAATCCAACACATGTAGAAGCACTGAGACTTTAACCGACGACGTATTGCTTTGCTTAGCAGGGCGGGTTGACAAATTGGTTGATTGGTTGCATATCCATTGGGAGATCAGTTTACACACTGATCTGAAAAAGCAGATTAAACGCTGCATTTATAGCCTAGCGCCTTGTCTTTGCAATGCCATCACGCTCGAGGCGAGTGCGTTGACAATTCACTTAATAATTTCTTCGCTTAATAACTTTCAAATCTATAGTTTTTTTCCCTACTTGAAAATAGTTGGCATGGATTTGCCCGTTTCACTGTAGGAGGCCCGGTTTACTGCGAAGTGAGATAGAGTGAAAATTCGTTGGCATGGATTTGCTCGACACGTCTATCAAAGGTCGCCCGGCTCCCACCTTGTGAATTGTCAACGCACTCGCCTCGAGCGTGATGGCATTGCAAAGACAAGGCGCTAGGCTATAAATGCAGCGTTTAATCTGCTTTTTCAGATCAGTGTGTAAACTGATCTCCCAATGGATATGCAACCAATCAACCAATTTGTCAACCCGCCCTGCTAAGCAAAGCAATACGTCGTCGGTTAAAGTCTCAGTGCTTCTGCATGCGTTGGATTTGTTTTTTCTTTTTTAAGGATAACGTTAATGAGTGGGTTACTTTTGCTTGTGACGGGACGGGCCCTGCTGATGAGTCCAAAAGGACGAAACGCGTCCAGGGATGGTCTCGTCTAAATTGGTTGGGTGGTATACTCATTATTGTTTCCTGGCATATTCATTTTAATAAATTGTTAATGCCCCTTACGCCCGTATGCTGCTTTGCCAATTAGTTGCAAGGTTTACAATTTCCTTAATTCTGATATAAATTATTCAATTCCTGATTAGCTTTCATTCTGATAGCTATAGCAACAATTTTTCTGGTTTGATTTCTTAAACGTTTGTATTGAGTCATATTTTCTTGTGATGGAAACCTACACAGCTTTTTAAATGCCGTCTTCTTTCTTGCTATGGTATCCTTGACGAGTCCAAAAACGAGTCTGTGCAAAATGACATATGCTCTAATAATAGTGACGTGTAAACTTTTTGGCTCTTTCATACGGCATTTGTTTCCCCTCTTGTCATCGTAACTCAGATTTACTGAAATTTCAAAAGTGTTCGCTGGCCGTATGAAATACTCTCTCGGGCCGTAGGTTGCCCACCCCTGGCCTAACTGTTAGTTAGGCCTTCGGTATTTTCTGGTCCAAAGCGAATGATCGGCCAATAAGCTGACCCAAAAAATCAGGTCTAAAATTAAGGTCCTGAAACTCCGCTTATTAAGCGGAAAATACGGTATTTAGAGCTGCATATTGCTGAAAAAATTTCTTAAGCTTTTCAACTATATTAGTTGTTAGCACTTTTTCATGTTTTTTATGTGTCAAATTTACCTGCTTTTACTCAGATTATTACTTTTTGGAGGAAAAAAGTTATACCACAGGTTTTAAAGTTCAATTTTTGTGGTATAAAAATAAATAGTTAAGATACAAGTGTTATATTATTGAAATTAAATTGAAACAACCTTTCATTTGGTAAAAGAATTTTGAAAATTGGTTGAGAAGTAAGATCATAAATTAATTGTAAAAGCAAATTGATTTTAAACATGTTTGGGAAAGACCATATAGGCTATCTACCGTAGCGGGAAAGAAAGGATTTGCTTAAAAAACCATCAATTAATGGTCGCGAGAGCGATTGGGTACAAGTTACATATCATTTAATTCAGAAAGACCTAAGCTTTATTTTATCAAAAATATTTTGATAACCGATAGAGAAGTGAGTTCACAAATCAATTTTTAAGTAAACTGATTTAGTGAATTTTCAAAAGTAGTATTATTACGAGGGTCAGTCAATAAGTAATGAGACTTTCTCAATTGCTTTTGTGTTTTTGTAGCTAAGGAACTCAAATTTTATGTGATGATTATGAATGGAGTTGTCATCTCATTTACAACAAAACTTGTTTATTTTCAGATTACTGTAGGTGTGATGATAAATTGAAATGACTACTAGGCTAGCAAACAGCTCATCGTTGGAACAAAGAGGAGTCATCAGATTTCTGTTGGCAGAGAGTGTAAAATCATGTGAGATTCTGTCTAGAATGCAAAGACAATATGGTCCTTCCTGTATGTCTAGAGCAAACTTCTACAAATGGGTGCAAGCATTCAAAGATGGACGCGAAAGCATTACTGATGATCTGAGAAGTGGAAGACCTGTGGATGTCTCTACCCCAGAAGCAGTACAGGCAGTTGAAGACCTGATCAAATCTAATAGAAGGATCACTTTAGATGAAATTGCTACAAAATTGGACATCTCCCGTGGCACAGTGTACGCAATTGTGCGTGAGAAGCTGCATTTTTCAAAAGTCAGCTGTCGCTGGGTTCCCAAGACATTAAGAACAAACGGAGGGGACTTCAATCAAAAGGTGTGATTCTTCTTCAGGATAATGCAAGGCCCCACACAGCAGCAAGAACCCTAGCCAAAATTGAATATTTAGGCTGGAAACTTTTAACACACCCACCCTACAGCCCAGACCTTGCACCATCTGATTTTCACCTCTTCGGCCCACTCAAAGAGAGTATGAAAGGAATTCACTTCCAGACTGACAAAGAAGTGAAGGCTGCTGTGAACAACTGGCTAAGGACCCAGTCCACGGAATTCTATGCCAAAGGAATAGACAATCTAATATCAAGATGGAACAAGTGTGTTGCAAAGGAGGAGGGAGACTATGTTGAAAAATAAAAAAGCATTTTTTGATTACCAGTCATTGCAAACTTGAGTTATTGAGAAAGTCTCATTATCTATTGACTGACCCTCGTACTACGGCGGGACTGAAAGAGTGAACTACAAGAAAGAGTAATATCACTAGCACGGGACTGAAAGTGTCAAGACGGCATTTTTATTTTATTTTTTATTTTGCCATATTTATCCTCCAATTCCAAGAAAGCGAATTGTATCGCTATATTTTGGATGGAACGCCCGCACTCGCTTGGGAGTTGCCATTTGCGGTATGTCTGTGTTTCAGAATCAGCTTCGGAAAGAAAAAATTTTTGATTTCCGTGACTGAACTGAACTAGCGCCCTTTTGTTCTCGCACGCCTTGTATTTTCTGTTTGGCGTTTGGCGGCTTGAGATTGGAATGTGACTCTCGGGCGTTTTTTGCCTAAAACCAGGCGAGATTTGCATTCTAATTTGCTGACTTCTCGTTCCAAGCAGAAAAATAGTAACGCCTTTTTGAATTTTGAGTTAGTTGCTTAATTTTGTTGCTGCACGAAGTTGAATTTGTTTCTGCATTCCGTTTTAATTTGAAGAAGCCCTCGGTGAAATTTTGCTCTTTCTTTTTATCGATTTGGAGTTTACTTTATCTGCATTTTTGGATTTGAATTTTCTTTTACTGAGTTCCTGCAATAACGAAGTTTTTATTTAGTCGTTGTGTTTGAAGAAGGAGCGAAGGCCTTGGAGTTCCTCCCGGGCACTTGTGCGCAAATCTTCGTTTTTTGGGGATTTGTAACAGTCTGCGCCACCTGTCTTCCACATAAAGGCGGAAGCGTCCCGTTAAGTGCCTTGCCCAAGGACACAACAAGCAAACTTGCCGGCTTGTTCTCTGCAACCTCCCCTAAATGCCGAGCGCCAAGCCAGGAAGCTGTGGATATCATTTTTTTAAAGTCTTTTGGTAGGACTCGACAAGCGGAATGAACCCCAGGTCTATCGACTGCGAAGCGGACGCTCTAACCACTACGCCATCGCGTCGGTGGCGTAGTGGTTAGAGCGTCCGCTTCGCAGCCGATAAACCTGAGGCAATTAACGGCAAAATTACCAAATTTCAGATTCAAATAACACTACATCTTATGCATCCAGGATTTCGTTTTTGTTCAGGCAGCTGGTCTATATTACATGCCTTTTCACTAACTATTGTTCACATTTTACAAAAATTTTATCAACCAAACCATATGGCATACCTAAATACAAATAATAGGCCTTACGAAACTACCTTCTTTCTGACGAGTTTCGGCATTACTAACTTTGATGAAATTTTTACCACAACGTGAATATGCTGTTTTTGTATTGAAGAACATTGAGACCTTAATTTGTAACCAATATTGATATTTGTTGGCAGAAAACAAACATCAATTCAAGTCACGCAAATCAAAATTTGACATAATGGTAACGGTCTATTAACTGAGTTCTTCACCTTTTGAACATTGCTGCAGTCACTGGAAACCTATAAGCCATCAGCCTGCCGACCAATTACTGGATAAAGCAACTTGCTTTTAGCCTTCCAGCACCATGCAGGTAAATTTCGCATAAGCTACAGAACTGATTTTCTGAGTCTAACTTAAGGTCTCAAGCATATTTAAAAATTGCTTTTCTTGTCTTAGCAAAAAATTACTCAAATCTGCAAAAAAAGTGCTTCTTCACTATGCAAGAAGAAAAACTAAATTTCGCTTATTTTCATTAGTGCATTTTTTCAGTTAAAAATGACGTCTTAAGCACACTGCTTTCTGATTACTGTATCCCTGCGCCCTATAAAAATTTCTTTGTGTCGGAGCTTTTGGGAAGTTGGTTTTATATTGTATTAGCATGTTTGTTTCAAACCAGGGTTGCCAGGGTTTTTTTGTAGCCGGATACCAAATTTTCAGCAGTTGGATGCCAAAATAATGACTGGGATACCAAATTTTTGTGGTTTCTTTTAGCCATACAGAACAAATTGAGCATTAGTGTTAATTTATTTTACCCTTAAAAACCTGAAAAAGAAAGCACATGGTTACCTAATTTTGGTCATAAAAGCATAAACAACAACCATAACAACACACCTCACACCAGGAATTGCTTAAAATGAGAAATCAACGAATCATAACTTACAAGACAGAAAAAACAAAGCAAAGTCAAAAGCAAAGCCATACTGCCAGAAATAAAACAAATCAAGCACAATGCATGGCTGGTACAGGTACCATATAATCAGTTAAGCCAAAGTAGCCAGTGCCCAGTCATCTGAAAAACACAAAACGGACACCCACGAGGATCCTTGTTTAAAAATAAATTCAAAACATTAATTTTTTCGATAAAAAGTTGCTGTTTACCAAGGATACCAAATCTCTAGTTGGATACCAAATCTGCTTGCAGCGGATACCAAATTTTTGCAGGATACCAAATAAGAAAAGTGGATACCAAACAAGCAGCTAGGATACCAAATTCGGGTCTATTTGGTATCCTAGGATGCCACCTGGCAACCCTGTTTCAAACTAGCACATCATTAGCTGTTGTTCAAGAAAAACTGCTCTTCTTTTTTGTAACAATACTATACTTCTACTAGCTAAAATATATCCTATGACCTAAAGCAAGACCAAGATTTCAACTTCTTAGAAGAGAGAATCACTTGCAGTTTTGTTATTGCTGCATTCGCATTAGAAGAGAGAATCACTTGCAGTTTTGTTATTGCTGCATTCGCAAATGAAACAAACTGGTTCTTGACTGAAAAATTTAACGTCTCCAATAACAGACGCTAGAAAGCAACTAACGATAAAACCTCGCAAAATTTCCGCAATGATTTTCCGGACAATTTCAAGTTTACCCTGACGTTTTATAATTAAATCCCAATAAAATTCTGGTATTTCCCGGTAAATATAAAATTACAGGCATCAATCCCGGCAAAATCCAAGTTTGTACAGGTAATTCAAAGTTACTGGGAATTTCCGGTAATTATACAATTACTAGTATAAACTTGGATTTTACCAGGAATCGGCCATGATACCCTACATTTTACCTGGATTTTCCCGGGATTTTTTTTGTAAGGGTAACTATCCATGAGCATCTGAGCTGGAAGATGCATATGGAGTGTATTTTAAAACAGATTAGAATAAACTTTGGAAGAGCAAGAAAGATGTCTTCACTTTTTAAAAAAAGCACTAATAATGTTTTACAACTCTGTGATAAAAAGCTATCAGCATTTCCTCTTGGTATTTTGGAAGTACAACTATGATTCATAAACTCCGATGCAGTGTGCACAAATTTTATCGATTAATATTCAATTTGAATTATAGGGCATCTGTCACTTACATAATGAAAGAGAACGAAGTAATGTCAATTGAAAAGTTATTTAAATTTGAGTCTGCAAGCCTTATGTATCAACATTTTAATAACCTGTTACCAAGTGTATTTGGACATATTTTTGATCAAAATATTTTAAAAAGCAACACTAGAAATAGTTCAAATGTTTTTCCAAAATACTGTCGATTAAATTTAACCAAACAGTCTTAAATATGAAGGACCTTTAATGTGGAATAAAATAACTGATTCAATCAAAAACATTACACCCATGAAGGGATTTCATAAAGCACTTAAAACATTCCTATTAGAAACAATGTCTTAATTCACTAAGGGATATATGAACAATAAAATTGAAATGAATTTTGCCAAGTCTCATATCATAGTTTTAGCCCTATCCATGTTGTTGCCCATTTTGATTGTCTGAACTTTAATTGTAATCAGGGATGTGGAAGTGGTTATTTTTCAACCACTTCCACACCTATCGCTTCCGCTTCCACTAACAAAAAACAAGAAAACGACCGTTGACAATTTTTTTAAAACTTTTGTGGGTCTCTACCCTGCCTTCTCCTACCCTTTATCATTTTGCGGGGACAAAAACCTTCATTTATTGCTATTGCTTCACCTACTTCGCTTGAGCTTGTTGTTCTGAACTACTCTGTGTTTCTTTTTCTGAGATATTAGAACTCGTGTTGATTGTAGAACAGTGCTTTTCAATCTTTTTGTCATCGCGGAACCCCTAATGTACTTTAGCGTTTGTCACGGAACCCCCACCAACAAAAATTTGGAAGTCACAAATTTTTTGCAAGAAAATCAATTATTGCGTTCCTAAAATTCAAAAAATAATTAAACGCTTCAACAAATAGACAGTTATTACAAGTTCCTTTACTATTTGCAACCACTTTTACAACAGTTAACCTAATGCTTCTCAAATCTAAAGCGTATGACCACATATCACAGCTCTCGACAATAACTTGTCGTCACAACAACAAATTACACCGTATAGCGCTGATTTTCCCTCTCTAATCTCAACTAACTCTGACTTTGAGTTAACTTTAACTCTAATCATCAATACGGACTTTCTGTCCGTTTCCAAAACACGTATTGACTCCGATCTTACTGGATAGTGGAGTGCAAAATTTCTGTCGTATATATAGTATATACATGTAAAGCGAGCAAAATTGAACTGCACCAATCAACAACCGCCTCAACGTGGTAGTGCGGTCTCCAACCCCGTTTGGGTTGGGTTAAAATGGCTTTTGGTCTTCCCGAGAGTACCAGTTACCCCGGGCACTGCCCTCTCACAAACCATTTATTCGCCGTGCAGCCCCCTGAACGACCGCAGAAGGGTAGCACGCAGCCTCTTTAAAATCGGCCTGTCTTCTCCTGCCTTTCTCTTGCCCGTCTTCTCATTCTTCTCCTTCTCCTGATGAGCGGTAACGTTTATCTTATCCCTGTTCAGTGTGCGCTGGAAATGTGGCCTGGCTGGGTAGGTCAGTGCAATGCTGCACATGCTCTAACTGGGTCCATTCAAAGTGCTCACTACTCTCCTTTTCTAGATTCAGAACTCTTGGCAGCTCTTACTCCTGGAACTGCTCTCCCTGCTACGTCCCTGCTTTTTTTGGAGATTTTACACCTACCAGCACTGTGACTTCCTCCTAGGACTCCTCCAGCTGGTATACCTCCACTGCTCCATCTGGCCCCCTTCTGCAAATGCAGCCCTCGCGCCCCACCCTCGCCTTCAAATTTTTTATCCTTTTTCCGCCCACTTTGTATCTTCTCCCTCTGCACCCTCATCACCGCCTCATGCCCGTGGCTGTTTCTCTTTACCTTCTGCTTCCTCTTCCCCTCCTTAACTCTCTCTGGGTTATTCAATGGAATGCTGAGGGTCTCCAAGCCAGGAGCACTAAACTACTACACTTTATTTCGTTTTATCCCGTTGACCTTATTTGTATTCAGGAATCCAACCTTAATTTATCTTCCTCTTTCCGGATCCCTGGATTCTCTGCTTTGCGATCCGATGGCACTTACTCCCGATCTGGTATTTTTTCTGCTGATGTCACAGACGCTAGTGGCGGCGTCATCATTTTCATCAGGCAGGGCTTATCCTTCTCTGAGTTTTCTACCTCCTCTCTTTCTTCGCTTGACCCCTACTCTGATTATTTAGAGGTCAACATCTCTCTAAACGACTCCTCCTCGCTCTCATTTCTTAATGTATATGTTACCCCTATTTGCTTGTCTCCGAAGGATAGCAGAACTAATTTTTTTCTCTCTCTATTCTTCCCTCCTATGTGGAAGTGTAAGCGTAAGAATTTTCGCGCTTCCGCTTCCACAGAAAAAGTGGAAGCGCTTTCACCGCTTCCGCTTCCACATGCCTGATTGTAATATTAGAAAACATGAACATTCCTCCTCCCTCCTTGGCCACCATAAATCTGGTTTTGTTTGCCACCCAATGCCGACTATCCCCAATAATGTTTCTTTGAATAAAACTCTTGCATCATCACCTTCTTGGCAATGCTGGCTTCTGTACACCATCCACTAAGACGCTTTTCAGCGTTTCACTATTTACAATAGCAGTTAAACTATTGCGTGTATATAAGGTAAGAGAGTAGGCTACCAAAATAGTTTTTCTTTTTCTATGCTTTCAGGTGCAGCAACCGCACATTAATTTGGTTTGTTGTGCGCCTTACAAGTAAAAGTTGTGCATCTCAACGCATACCGTTTGTTGCTGTTTCCTATTTTTGGCTGTTGCTTTGGTGTATTCTTTTGCGTTGCGCATGTTTTACTCGCCAAAAATAAATGTAATTCTACTATTACTAATATTTAATTGGTTATTTCTGAAAATACATGCAGGGTGGGCCAATAAAATGTTACCACTTTTCAATCATACCCAAGCTTTCAAATGTGAATTTATTCAAAATTTTTATTCAAAGATTTGTGATAAGAAACATTAAACCAACATTTAATATCAATGAATTTGTAAAATCTGAACTCTGTAGGGAAAGAAATAAAGATCTGTGTTCAGTATGCGTCTGAGAGTGGTCCTTGAGAGGGCAGTCTCCCTCTGACAAACATCTGGTCGATTTTCTTGGTGATTCCTCCAGACGCTGTCTCACGATCTCTGTGTTAATGGCTGTTCTCGCAGACCTTGGCCTACCACTATGTCCTTTATTCGCTTTGGTCGCATATCCTGTTTTCCTGAATTTTCGAAGAAGATGTCTGATTGTGAGTATACATGGAGGATTTCTTTCCGGAACGTCAATGACGAATCGTCACTGAGTCTGGGTTACCAATTTTAATTCAAAATATGCTTCCACGATCTTTACTCTCTCCTTCACAGTATATTGTTTTCGATCCATTGGTGTGAGAATTCAATGTTTTGTTGTTAGTATTTTTGAGAATAAAAAAAATCTATTTTGGAAATAGCAAGGATTCAAAAAGTGGTAACATTTTATTGGCCCACCCTGTATATCAATTACTTTGGCGTCCTACTCCAACAACTCTTATGTTAGGCTTCCTTCCACTTCATAAAATGAACAAATAAAACTTTTTGAAATTGTTGGTTGTTTCAGTTGTCAGCAAGTCCATTTTCACAGTAACAAACAGGGCAAGTGAGACGTGACCAAGAACTCCAGAAATTTTTGGAGAAATAGATAGTGGCTATGAGTAACTGCTTACAATGTTTTTAAGGCTTAATCAATTTCATTAAAAAAAGCGGTACCGGTACTTTTGATTTTGGAATGAGATTAGCTAAGTCAACAACACATTGTCTTTTTATTACTCTTCTTACAAATATCAATTGGATGAAGGTGGCTGAACCGATATTCTAAAATTCGACGTTACTGATGGGGGCGCTGCTATTGTAATGACTTAACCGCGAGTGTTTGATTTCGGGTTAGTTTGCTCTTTGCCAGGCTGCGTTTATGCCAGGGCCAAGCAACATGCACCCAGCCCGTGGAGTTATCTCTTACAAATATGCTTACAGTGGCAAAAAAGTGGTTAGTAGTGGGCCTAATATTTAATATAGCAAAATCCCGAAAACACATATCAGTTACTGTGGCCCTCTTCTATAACTTTAAATGCTTTCAATTCAAGTACTTGCTCAATTGAACCGATAAAAGTTTGTTACGTTTAAAGAGATCTGAGGCAAAAGGAAGTTTAATAAGACGTTTCCAGGGCTGGAGAAACTTGAGAGATATGTAGTGGCTATGCGAAACTTCCCATAGCTTTTTTTTTTATGAAGTGCGTTTCAAAAAATAAAAATGTTGTTTCGGAACGAGAGATAACTGTGTGGAAAAAATCATAAACTCTTTATTACTGTTTTCATATCAATCCATTGTGTGAAGTCGGCTTTGATATTGTTTACCTCAACATTACTGATGGGACCTAGTGGGCGACGCCAGCAGAGACAGCTAGCAACATGTAAACACACAGAAATTAGGTGCCAGGCACAATATACAGGGTGGGCCATAAATAACGCACCAAAGCATATAAAACAATTCAGATAATAATAACAAACGTTTTTATTAAAACAAAACTTAACAAATGAACAGAGAAACACGTACACGCTGGTACAATCACAAATGCTCAAAATACCCAAAGAAAAGATATTTACATTATTTCACATCACAATTTATTTTAAATCTTTGGTGCGTTATTTACGGCCCACCCTGTATATGCGAAAGATACTTTGGTACACCAGCATTGGAGAATAACCTTGAGTGAAAACTGGTTTTTATTATAAAAGCCTTGTTGAAACAATTGAAAGTCCGTTTTCCATATGTAAAAGTAAAGAGAATTGCTTTCACCATTGTTTATATTTGCGATATCACATTATACTACCCTGTCAAACGAATAAAGTAATGAATGGTATACAATTAAGTATAAACTCAGAATTCATGGTCAGTTTAGGCTTATACCCTCGCTTGCTTACAAAAATTTCGTCAGCGTTGTTTGACCATGAGGTTACGGGAAAACCTCTTAACAGTAGGCACAAAGACTTTCTATAAAGCTTTCATAAAAAAAAGTTGTAAATAAAAATAAAAGATTTGTGCCTCTTCCTTACGAAAGCTGCGACTTTTATTAATCGTTAATCGTAAACAATGAAGTAGTCATTTTATAAGTCATTACTAACTACGGTGTAAAATACGAAACTGCTTCAAGCTATTGAAATCTTACAGTTTTTGTATATTTCAATACAAAAAATAACTTTCCTTTTCCTCCAATCAAAAGACGCTAGCGATTCTTCGCTTTTGTGATACAACACGCGGATTAGTGTTCCCAAAGTTGTAAATACATATTTTTTTAAAGATCTTTCAGGTTTCAAAGCAGAATATTGCGGCCTGTAGTCCAAGAGCTAAAGCTTTGCAAATACCTATATGCAATTTGAAAAGATGAGAAGTGGTACAAAATTTCAATAAAGCTTTAGTCATTGACCATTTCATTGTACTTTTTTACAAAGAATAGGTGAAAACTCTAACGTTTTCGTCTAGCTCTCTTC
Organism: Trididemnum clinides; assembly: GCA_963675345.1. Classification (NCBI taxonomy): domain Eukaryota; kingdom Metazoa; phylum Chordata; class Ascidiacea; order Aplousobranchia; family Didemnidae; genus Trididemnum; species Trididemnum clinides. The sequence goes on along the minus strand of OY776287.1, from coordinate 6,497,325 downwards.
AGGAGTTATCGCTAGAATGAAGCCTGGTGTTGATGGCGAGGTATTTATAGCGAAAGCAGCTGGTGAAAATGTCACGGAAGAAGAAAGAAGAAGTAAAGGAAGAACACTCTTTCATTTATCTACCTTGGAAGCAACTTTCATCAAAATACTTCAACCAGAGCTTTGTCGCCAGAAAGAATTCGTCTACACACTAAAATTACGTCATTGATTCTGACTCGACGAAACGTCTGGTTGTCTACCAATCAGAACGTTCCGACATTTTCACCAGCTACTTTCGCTATAAATACCTCGCCATCAACACCAGGCTTCATTCTAGCGATAACTCCTAAAGAGTGCTAGACGAAAACGTTAGAGTTTTCACCTATTCTTTGTAAAAGAGTACAATGAAATGGTCGATGACTAAAGCTTTATATGCAATTTAGAAAAAGCGTACAATAGTTTTGCCGTAAATATTTTTTAGACCAATATTTCTTCGTATTTTTACAATACTGTTCATGCAGGTTGATTTTTCATGCTTTCTGTTGCTGTAGAGATTATAAAGTTTGATGTTCAATGGCAGCACAATGACTATTGGTGAGATTAGGATATTTTCAATGAACTATTATTCTAGCAGCGGTTTCCAACTTTTTTCTTTCTATGTACCGCTTGGTCATTTTTATAGATTAATCTGTACCCCTCTGAAAATCAAGAAAAAACAATGAAATTTAAAAAATCGTTTTAATATGAAATTTGTCTATTCTATGCCATTGCTACTACTTAAAAGCAAAAAGAAAGCACAAAAAATCATTTAAGCGATGTAGTTGTAACAAATAATTGCAAGCTAAACAGACCATCCACTCGGCAAAGTAATGTAATCATCACGTGCAACATTATCATATTGCTGTTCAGCCAGATTCTCTTGCACACCTGCCCAAGCTTGGAGTACCCTGGTATTTGTAGTAAAATGATTCCTAGGATACACTAGTTCAGCGTGGTCCAACTGCAGGCCCGCGGGCCAATTTTTGCCGGCGAATAATTACGGTGATTAGGGTGATTACGATAGGGTTGCCATGCGTCCCGAATGTTTCAGATATGTCCGGAGATAATATGGCTGTCCGAAAATTTAGACAGCGCCCCACGGAATAAATTTTCAGCTTCTGATGGCCCGCTGTAAAATAAATTTGGACCACACTGCACTAGTTCATCTTCACCAAGATTTGGAAAATAACTACGGTATTGATTTCTTCTTCCAACTTCATAAAATCTTCACTGATCTATTTTGTGAAGTTTCCTGTGTTCAATTGAAAGCTTTGATGCAGAAATTCTGTTGCAGTGCTAAACAAAAACAAGCTATCAAATTGAGTATTTCCCTTTACAGCCAAAGTTTTGCAAGAAATGCTTTGGTATTAGCTATAAACTTGCACCCTGCTACCTCACCTTTGTAGAATCTATCTGGAAAAGTAAACTGCCACGAAAATTATATTTGCAAAATATATTTCGTAATCATGCTTTTATGAGAAAGTATCGTGAAATCAACTCAAAACTTGGAATAAGATCATACAATCATCAGTTTACGGTTAAACATTGTTTCCGCCTAGCGTAAAGGTTTTTAATGATATGGCCTAGCTGACTACATAGCAAAAAGGAGTAAACCGTAAACTTCAGTGGTGCGTTATGGACAGTACTTATAAATTACAAACTTTGTTGTTTTGTGGTCACATAGCTGTTGTATTTATACAAATAAAAATTGAAAAATATTATCTACACTACATTATTACTTAAAATCCATTTCCAATCATTCTTTGATTCCTATCGGGTTATAAAACATTAGCGCAATCATACAATTAAGGTAAGAGCTTTTGCTTCGCAGTCGGTAGACCAAACTGGGTTCATTTTTCTAGTTGAGTCACACAAAAAAACTGTAAAAAATCCTACCCTCAGCACCAAAAAGGTAGTGTAAAGAAAAATGTGGCAATCTTGCTGGTTGAGTCGTTAAGCGCTGCACTTCTAGAAATCCCTCCGATTAGAGTAGCAGACAAATGGACCGGCCAAACAGTCTGTCCAACGTGGTGGCTCAGCATAACTGCAGACTAGCATTCAGAGGATAAGCTCACTGGCAGTACGCGTACAGCTTCCCGGCATTATACTCAGCAGGACAACACAACAGATAAAGAGGAAAGATTATGACATTCCTTTTTTGTGATAAAAAGTAGTTTTAAAATAGGTGACAAGTTCAAAGTCATGTTCAAACATTTTTCTTAACTTTGTGCCTCAATTCACCTTGCCAAAGTTAAAAGAAATTTAATATTTCCAACAATTGCAATTGTAGGAGAGCACGCTGGTGGAAAAAAAGCGCAATTTTCTGTTATACATGCCCCACTCCAAAAAATAACGGCTTTTTCAAAACACTATTTTAAAATATGTGTCTAATTTAAAGTAATGTTCAAACAGTTTTCAAAATTTTTGGCAATTAGACTATGCTTGTAAAAAGTGATTGGTTTGTGATTAAAAAAGTTTTTTAACAAAGATTGAGTCGCAAAGCTGTTTTATATCCACAGTTGCATTTACTTTTTTGTTGTTAAATTTATTCTATCAGAATTACGTTTTGCAATCGCTATATTTACGAGTCTTTTTTATGGTGCTATAATCATGGTGATGTATTCTTTTGCTGCTGATTTAGATTTTTAGCTTTAAATTCTAGTTGTTGCTATTTTAGCATCTGACGAAGTGGTGATTCTAATCGTGAAAGCTCGTGCTTTCTTTATGCTAGTTGGCCTTAAGGGGGTCACTGTAAGTTTATTATAGAATCACGGTGGTATTTTTATTATTAAGATTGCAGGAGTGCTGTTGCTCAGAATTGATTGTTCTTGAGTTGTGTGCCAAACACACTGAATACTCTTATGATATTTTGATTAGTAAATGAACAGAGGTGTCGGAACGGGGGGCAGCTGCCTCCCATGCCCTTTGCATTCCAGTACAATAGTAACAAAGCAAAATGCCTGCTCAGTAACCTGTAAGTATGTAAATATCTCTGTATACCTGTATCACAGTATACCGAAGGCATCAGTAGTTTTACTCCCATTGTAACCATTGTCTGCAGTTCTCAAACATGAAATCTCAAAGCTGGCCTATCCAAAGCAGAAAAAATTTAATTGTTTGTGACCAATAGACCTCACAAATGACCCGATTGTGCACAATAGCAGTTAGCATAGTAAAAAGTTAGTAGCAGCCAGTGTTCCCTTTAAACGCCAAAAAAGTGCGAATTTGCGAAATTATGTCCGGCGGATTCGCAGATGAAATTCAACAGTGAGTAAGTCCGGCAGTTTTTAGTAAGTTTTTCAGTTTGTTGAAATTTTTGCCATTTTGTTAGTAAAATTTTCAACCGACTGTTTGATGCATGGGAGGCAATCAAAAGGAATCTAAATGAAGACAGTTGCTTTTTTAGAGCAGTGCAACGTCTAACGAAAACATCGTGCAGCGGTGACGGCGACTTAAAATATCGCGCACGCCATTGCAACACTTTATTTGTATTACAAATTACCCATCAAGCAATTAACTTAAAAACCAAAAAATTTTTCTTCTCTTTACTTTTTCCCAGCCGATTTCAATAGTAGTTAAAGAGCAGTAATAGCAAGCAGCTCTCAAAACTTCGGTTTTAACACAAGACATCACTTTTCAAGGATGACTGTATGGGATTTGAAAAAACTGCCGTTCACAATTGACCATTCCAAAACTGTCTTGATTTAACAACAAAACCAATCTGGTTTGCCAGAACAAAAAAAATTACTAAAAATTCAAAACCAACAGAAATGCATGCATTGCCTAAAAAACAACTTTCGCTAAAGTGTAATTGTGCACGCGCGGCTATTGCAGTCTTTTACGTCTACCTGTACATAGTGGCGCCGGGTAAAGTAGGTGGGGTCCCCTGAAAATTTTTCCAGCGAGAGCAGTCCCAGCGCAAATGCAATAAAATTTTGTGGTTTTAAATGAAGAATATACCTAAATATTTTTTGCAGTAAGCGCCTCTCGGTGAAACCCTGCAGTTTTACGTGTAGTTACAAATATCACTTCAAATTTTTACTACACTTATAAGCTGGGCAGTCTCGTAGCACTCCAACTTCGCCCCCCCCCCCCAAAGTAAGCGCAAGAGCCCCTGCGCACAGGTCATATCACTTTAGAGGTGTAAAATTGAAAAGCTGCATTAAGAAAATACACCACAATTTGTACATAAGTAAACAGGCTAATGTCAGAATAAAGCATGCCGATACCGAAGGTGCAAGTCATAAAAAATTCGGCACCGATGCCAGAGTTCAGTAGGACATTTATGCAGACACTGCGAAACGAAAGCAATGACACTGAAAAACATGAAAAACTTATAAAAACACAGTATCATTTAAATAGTCTGGAGCGAACCTTTTTGTTCGCAAATGCTGTTATGACATTGTCATAATCAAGAGATCGGGCGCAGTCATTTTCGATTGACAACATGGCTAATGAAGATAGTCTACTGTCTGTCATAGACGTTCTATTAAAAGTTTTGATCAGTTTCAATTTGCTGAAGCTTCTTTCAGCGCTGGCAACAGTCACGGGGCAAGTTAGTAAGATTCGAAGTGCGATGTACACATTCGGATACAATTCAAATAAATGAGTCTTTAGAAGATAGTTCAGAAAGTCTAGAGCCGTATTGAGATTGCGTTTTTTTTGTAAAATTAAAACAAACCGCTGTAGCTCAGCGCTCATTTCATCAGAATCAATGTCACCGAACTTTTTTTGGAACTCTTTACAGCAAGTAAGAAGAGCATTTTCTTGTTGCACAAGCAAAAGTTTGTCTCGTGTGTACAAAAACGAAAAGGCGGAAGAAACCTCACGTAACAAATTAAAGCGCTCCTTTATCGACATAATGGTCTACTAATGGATAGAAAAAGTTGCTTTTAAATTTCAGTTCAGGAGTAGCTCGTTGTTCCTCTTCACCTTGGTAATCAAACAATCTTCTTTTCTTTCCACTTCTTGACGGAGGAAAAGAAGGATCAATATCCAATTCCTGTGCTATTTCAACAGCAGATGTTGCGGCACTGTCATAACCCGTTGTGCGATAGTTTTGCAAAAACTTTTCAGTTGCCTGGATTTCCGTTTCCATTGTATGAAGGGAGACTCCATACGATTGAAGAATCTTGCTTGCTTTATTGACTTGGAATAGGATATCATACCAAATCAGCACCGACAAAAGAAAACTCCATTTTGATAAATGAGCTATCAACGATTTTGTTTCTGAGGCAGCTCTTCCATCTTTTCTTTCTATGGAAATGGCTTCCAAGTCTTTCAGTGCCAGCAACACCTCTTTTAAATTGTATCGAAGAGGTTTGATGCATTTAATTCTGCTTTCCCAACGAGTATCAGATTGTGACTTTATGGACAGCTCCACATGTTTCTTCAAAATTTCCCAACGCTGAGCAGAGGAAGAAAACAGCACATACAACCTTGTAAGTACTCCAAAAAATGTCAATGCTTCCGTCGATCAATTAGCACTGTCAACAACAACTAAGTTAAGGGTATGGTTTGCACAGGGCACGTGAACAGCTTTGGGATTGATGTCTAGCATTCTTGCTTGGACCCCAGAATGTTTTCCTTTCATGTTAGCACCATTATCATATGACTGACCTCGATAATCAGACAATTCGAGTTGCAGTTCGGTCGCTTTTTCTAAGAAAGCGTCCAACAAGCCTTTCCCAGTACTGTCACTTATTCTCAAGTAGCCAAAAAATGTTTCTTTAACAACAGCAGCTTCTTCATTACATAGTACATAACGGAGAATGACAGACATTTGTTCATGATGTGACATATCTGGAGTGCAGTCCAAAATTATAGAAAAATATTTTGCCAATTTCAATTGCTGTAAATTTTCTTTTTCAACTTCTGTCGCTAGCAATTCCATTAGTTCATTTTGTATGGTAGGACTCAAATAGTGATCTTTAGTGTTTTTATTCTTGATTTTGTCTTGAAGCTCTTTTAGGATCGGATCTCTTCTTGCCAAAAGCTCAAATATACCCAGAAAATTTCCATTGTGAGGAGATCCTAAGACTTCTTCAGATCCTCTAAAAGCAAGATTCCTTTCCGATAGAAACAAGGCAATGTCGATAAGTCTCTCTAAAACATTTCTCCAAAAACGTCTTTCATTGAAAAAAATATTCATCTCGCGTTTGTCGATAGTGGATGAATTTCTTATCCCTTCAGCTAGCAACATCCATTGACTGCAGCATTCTTGGTGGGAAATGCCGTTTTCATGGTCTTTCAGTTTTTTCGAAAAACCCTCCCATGTATTTATACCACTACAAAAGGGGCTTAGTGTTTTTCCAAATAGCTTACAACAAAAGCAAAAAACTTGATCTGATTCCACAGAATAAACTAGCCACGACCGTGAAACACTTTCACCATTAGGTAACACACGTTTATAATGGTTGGAGGAAAAACGTCGCCTTGGAGTTGTGTTATTATATGGAAAATTCATTATTAGTTGATGTGGTCCACGCTTTACTATATCACATCGTTGAGCATCAGAAATACTTTTAGGCCATTTACATGGGTCATCAGGGATAGGGGTAAATTGAGATTCAGTTATTTTTGATATTGAAGGTTGCGTATTGGCAGGTAAATCACAACTTACATTTTCTGGAAATTCACAATCACTTTGATGCTGATCGTCATAGTCTTCTTTTTCTTGTACGCTATAGTTTTCTTCATCCCTCTCGGTACAAGTGCCAGGTCTACTCTGCTCAGTAATCTTGAAAAAATCTGTCATCTTGGGCAATTTCGCTACAGCATCTCGAGCAGTGGCTGCTTCTTTTCTCTTTTGAGCACCACTTTTTGAACGTTTCATTCTATACAATGTCAATAAAATACTTTATCTGCACTCTGCAGTGTATATATATTGTCCCGGTATTTATAGCCAAACAGAATTCCAGACCATTCTATGATTGTTGCGTAACAACGGCATTGTTACGTCAATCGAATATTCAAGATTCTACCAGAAAATCAATCGAAATATTCTAGATTCTGCGAAATAAAATGACGTTGCATTCACTTATGATGTCACAAGCCAATTTCTTCCTACAGTTTAAATCGGTTGTAAACAAGTCTGCTGAACTGAAAATAGTCACGTAGCCAAAAAGCAATTTCAGACTAACTTGGGCCCCCAAAGTTGGCCTGGGCCCCCCCCAATTGGGGGGTTTGGGGGGCGGCTGCTACGTCTCTGAAGCTGGGATTACCAAACTCGCGAATATTCGCGTCAACGAATTTCTCTTTTTCCTTCAGACAATTTTCGAATGCTTTTCACAAAGATAAAATTTTACCTATTAAATATTTGTGACCTCTTTTCACGGATTCGGTAAATGGTTAATTACTACTTAAAAAGAGCGAAAAAAATATTAGCAAGCTATGTTACACGACTATTAACGAGTGTTCTACAAACAAGCTTCAGAAGTGCCTAAAACTTACCATTATTATTACCACATTACCTAGCTAATCATTTTTGGCTAGATTGGAAGATTCGCTGTTTTTTTGCATCTGGTACAAAACTTTCTAAAAATTAATTCATTTGTTTTCCTGCATGGTTTGTGAAATGAGTTGACAAGACGTAGGAGACATTTGTCATCTCCAGTCAATAACATTGCTTTCCGAAATACGCTTTAAGAAAAAATAAGACCCACATCCTACTAAAAAAATCTTAATTATCTTCTTTTAAGTTGCGCGGCTTCGGTCATCAAATACTTTCTGATTTTAGATCGAAAGTTTACTTGCAATTGCAAAACCTTGTTGATTGATTGGTTACGATAGAGAAATGTGAGATGTTTAATTAAAAATTATTTGCTATACGGTAATCAAGCAACAATTAAAGTTCGCGAGTAATTTTTGTTCTTGTGTCATATTCGTGGTCACCCACCTAGCATCTCATTATTTCCTGAAAGTCCTATTTCTCATGTTCATGCAGGGTGTCGGCAAAGGATTAATTTCATTTACGCGCATTGTTAACTTACCATTCTAAAACGCTGACGAATGCTATTGCAAAGGCCATGGAGTTTGAGAGACCAAATTTAACCTAATTTATCTTATTGAAGAGAAATAGCGCGGTATTTCGCCGCCGCATTTTAGTAACCGATAAGCTACCTGTTTGTGAAGCTGGCGTCTTGATAGGATTAAAAAACAAAGATCACTCGTGACAGATGAAGGCCTAGATCAGTGATTTTCAACGGTGGACCATGGTTTTTACTGGGTCAGCACTTTAATTAGCCTTCATATTGAGTGAAATTGGAAAAAAATCTCTTGACTTGTATATACAGTAGATTCCGCTTAATTGGGCCGCCGGTTAATCGGGTCAGCTGTTTAATTGGGCCAAATTGTTAAGAACAAAATCCAATCAAAGATAATGCACTACGTTAAATCCGCATAATTGCGTCACTATTCCGCTTAATCGGTCCACAACTGTAGTCAGACATAGGGTTACCATACGTCCCGCTTTTTGAGGCCCTGTCCCGCTTTTTTCATCGAAAATCCCGCTTTTTGCTTCAGTCAAACAGAACGGATATTACCAGGTTTATAGACTATTCAATTAATTTCTTTACAAAAGCGGGACGCTGAGATGCGGCTCTAGATTTGATTAACGAGGTCAAGGTGTGGATATAAAAAAATAAAGAAAAACTGGGGTGATCTTCAAAAAAAAAAAAAAGGTCAACACGCGCTTGACTACCGAAATTCAACACCCAGGGGATTGAATTTCACATAAATCATGGAGTCAAGGTAGTAATGACCTTTTTTTTTTTTTTTTTTGGAGATCACCCCTATTTTTCTTTTGCTTATTGCATCTCTAACTTTGCTGCGCGAATCAATTCTAGATCCGCATCTCAGCGTCCTGCTTTTGGTAACAAATAAATTGAATAGACCATTAATTTCGTCTCGTGAAATTTCGCCAACCAATGTCCCGATTTTTGCTTTGAGAAATATGGTAACCCTAGTCAAACATACACTGGTTTAATTGCAAAACCGCCTTTGTAATGTAATACACTCAATATCACAAAGCCAACTATATTATGTAACAATTGAAAAATACAGGCGCAAATTACTTTGTCATTTCATGCCCTTGGACATGGTAATTGTTGTCTTTTGTTGCAAATTTTGTGAAGTCCCAAGCAGAGATGCCACAAAAAGAATTAACAATTGCTGAAAGGGTTGTTGTCCTAAGAAAAATTAGAGAGCAACCTCCAAACATTAGTCATTGCCAACTAGCTGAGATAACTGGTGTACCAAGGACAACTCTGGCACAGATACTGCAAAACTTCGAATAATCGGGTTAGCCGCTTAATCGGGCCAAATGGTGCTTATCCCAATGTGACCCGATTAAGCGGAATCTACTATATATATATTATTTGGACAACACCCTTGAAATTTACTACAAAAACTTTTTTGAGGTCGCTCGGTCGTAATGAGAAAATATATAACCGGGGCACATGCTTTTGTGCATTTCGCAATTGGGCCACATGCCAAGAACGGTTGGAAATCACTGAACTAGATAGAGTACCATAATCGAACAAAATACGTCTGAGCGAAAAACAAAAGATGCCGTTATACGCAAACCAACATTATAGGTAAACTTTACGGTATGCAACGTTAGTTTGGCATATACACTAAATAAATAGCAGTAGGCTACCGCAAATACCTATTTTTACACCTTCAAAATATGTTACCAAAGCTGGTGTAGGGGTTTGTTTAGAAATGTCCGGCGGTTTTGTACATTTGCTAGCAATTTCGCACTTGCGCCGGCGGCTACGCACTAACTAAAATCTTAGTGGGAACACTGGTAGCAGCTTGCAGTAGGCTATACTACACTGTATGTTATTTTTAGCTAGCTTGTGAAAGCTGATCGAGTGTATGAAACTTAAAACTAAAATTTCAAATTGTTGTGAACTTAGGGACAGCATTTATTCAAGAAAAACTTGTGGTTAACCGATTAAGGTAGTGTGATTACAGCTGGTTGAGTTTGGCGAGACCAAATTCAACTCATTTGTTTTGTGCTCTTCATGCAAATATAACAGTTGCACGCAGATTACTGGCTCTAAGCAGTAATGGTACAAAAGAAAAATTGCATTGTAGCTGCCAAAGAAGTCAGCAGGGGAGCATAGCACTTGGAAAAAACAGACTCCTAAACAAAAGCAAGATAAACTAAACTCAAACATTAGATAATTTGGCCTAATTATAGTTTTTGTATTGCTTGTTGAAACACTAATAATAAATTTTCAAGATGTTTGGTTAGTAAGACAACTTACACATTTTTTAAATTGCGTGAAAGTTTGTTGACATTTTAAATGCCTTGCAAAGAATGTCAGACCAATAATGTTCAGAAAGAATTAACCACAGCAGGATCATTGGCAGGACAAACAAAAATCACCAATTCTTTTTTGCTACCAGTAGCTGTGGGAGAGGCGTGCATAGTGGTAATGCTGCAAGTAATGTTTCCGTGAGATCTCCAAATGCTAAAGAGGATGACACCAACGACAATTTAAATACCGGTGCAGTATTGCAAATTCTAAAAATGACATAGGCTTGGATTTTGCAAGATCAACATGTGATGCATCAATGTCGATATCCAGAAATACAAGTGGTTCTAATGTGAATGATTTTGACCCTAAACTGTGTTGTGTTTTTGTTGCTGAAAACTTCTCCAAAACTGATCGAGAAAATAGTAGGAACAAAGAGGGAAGACTTCCAAAAAGAGTGGTTTGATAATTTTCAATGGTTGGCATATAATCAGGAAATCAAAAAAGCTTTTTGCAAAGTTTGTGCTGATTTAGCCACAGAATCAGAGAAGAAACAAAGCCCATTTGCTAATGAAACACTTGCTTCTAGCAACTGGAAAAAGGGAATGGAAAAACTAAAAGAGCATGATGCTTCTGAACTTCACAAAAAATGGATGAAAAAAGTTTAAGTTGGAAGGGAAAAATGAATCGATTGTTTCTATTATTTATGATAAAAACAAGAAGCTGCAGGAACTTGGTAGAGCTGGAATGGAAGCAAGTTTTTCGACCTTAAAAACTATACTAAGACAAGGGTTAGCAATCTAACGTAGAGATTCTTTTGAATCTAATTTCTATCAATTTAACAAAGACAAGGCTGAGCATGTGCCAGGTCTCAAGTTGCTAATGGAAGAAAAAACATATATGTCTAATGATATTGTTGCTGAAATGGAAAAAATGTTGGTACTTACAGTGCGACAACAAATTCTTTGCTTTTTGCAATTTTTTGCTGTAATTGCTGACAAAGGTGCTGACATATCCAAAACCGAGCAAATATCCATATCTTTTTGAACCACTTCAGAATCTTATGATGTCAAAAAAGAATTTAGTGGTATCATGACATGCGAGGAAGGATTGACTGTTGAGTGCTGCTCTCTTACATAATCGACATGTTCATCAAGTGTGGAGTCAATAATGACAAGTTCATAGCAATGAGCTTTGATGGTGCTTCAGCAATGAAATCATTAGCACAGAAATTGAAAAGCTGTTATGGGCAACAAGTTTTGTACATTCATTGCCTGGCCCATTGTACCGAGTTGGTTGTAAAAGACAACATATCAAGTTCAGAATTGTTGCAGTTGGCAGTGTGCATTTTGAAAAATTGTACACATTTTTAGGTGTTTATCCAAAGCAAGTGAAATTATTTGAAGAAATGCAAGAGGTGAAGGCTTTTGTTGACAAAAATGAACATATAAGCAGCCTATCTCACCAAACAGCAACTGCTCAAATCAAAAGTTTATCCCAAACTCGATGGACTGCTTGCGCTGATGCTGCAAGGGTAGTTATCGACAAGCAACAGCCGTTGATTGAAATACTCAAAGCCATCAAAGTTTATTCGAGCCTTTTATGGGAAGTGGAAGGGGCCTGATTCAAATACTTTTGTTGTTTCCAACATTGCTTTCACTTGTATGCACTATTCATTTGTTAGCTGTGTTGGAAAAACTTTCCAAAGAATTGCAAACAGTAAAGTTTGCTGCCTACCACGTTATATTTGCTTTTGAAAAAACAAAACGTTGAATCAAGGAAATGCGATGTGAAGAAGAATTCAAGCTTCTTATGGATAAAACCAAACATTTTAAGCTTCCCAGTGAAGATAAGCTTCCATCCAAACATCAACGTAGGGTTTCTTCACATGCAGCAGATTATGTTGGAGAATATTACGGTTGTTCGAGTCTACCAGATTATGACAAAATGGGTTTGTGAAAAAAATATTATGTCATACTTGACCAAGTGTTGTCAAGTATGGATAAACGATTTTGCCAAAGTGATCCGAACAAAATTGGAACTCTTGAAAAGCTTACATTGATGGAGCAAATAATAAGAAAATTGATGACATATTGCATCAACGCTTAAAATTGGAGTTATCAGATTTTATTGATTGTCAAGCACTGGTTGAAGAACTAAAAGACTTGCATTTTGCTCTGAGGGTTTTCAATGCAAATTAGGCTGTAGCAATGAAAAAAGTAACTAGTTTGGATATCATTTGCAATGTGATAAACCATAATGCAAGCACTAAAAAACTCTGTCCCACAATACACGTCGCCTTGCAGTATTATTGCTGTGTCCCATTAACATCTGCAATGGCAGAGTGCAGTTTCAGCACCATGCAAAGTGTGAAAAAACTATTTGCACTCCACCTCAGGATCAGATCATTTAAACAATGCAATGTTTGCTTCAATTCACCCAAAGCTAACGGATCAAATGGATTTAAAAGCAATCACAAATGAATTTGTCAAAGTTAATGAAGCAAGAATGCATTATTTTGGACTTCATTAAAACACTGATTGTGATTGATTTTAAAAAGCATTGAATGCTGATTCTTTGCTGTAATATATTGCTCTTTGTAACTTTTGCTATTTCTTTTTCTGAATAAATAACATTTAGTTTTTTAATTGGTAAAAATATATGTTTTTTCATAATTTGGCAGAACCAACAATTGACCTTGTTGTTCGAATCATGAAGGAAGCTTTGTTTGCTGCTAATTGCATTACCGTATTGTGAAAAAACATACTGTTATGGTCATGGGCATAGCCAGGCCAAAATTTTGGGAGGGGCAAAAATTTGAAAAATATTAAAATTTTCAGCAAAGTCAAAAAACACGTTTGAAAATCGTTCTTTTTTGGCCTAATTTGGCTAAATTACACATATTGACACCAAAAAATAGGAGTGCAGGGCAAAGCTCCTGCTGCTGGTAAGAAAATATTGCATTTTTTAGGAAAAAATTGTTGTTTTTCAGACCTTTTGGAGGGCAATTGCCTTTTTTTGTCTTCCCCCCCTGGCTATGCCCTTGGTTATTGTGATACTACTATACACAGAACCTGCAATATTTAGCTGAAAAAAGCACTATAGTCAGAATCATATAAATAATGATTTTTATATGAAAATATTGCATCTTTTGGTTTCGTTGTAGAAGTGTTAAAAAATAAAGCTACTTCAAAATCTCAAAATCTTTTTTGTAATATGTTAACAGTAACATCATATGTGGCTTCTTATATCATATTGCTCATATCTTTTTCACCATTTTTATGAAGTTTAAAGTTTGGGTGTTACATTCTTAAACTTGCCCTTACTTAATTGATAATTTGTTTGTTGTTATTTTTTAGTGTTTACGCGACTTACTCAGTACTCTAGCTTTGTCGAGGTGTTTAATTGTTTGACTGTATTAGAGAGCAATGTTGGTGGTAATGACTGTACATACAATATTAAAAGTGCCCTTTGAAAAAGCTGCCCCCCTTGCCCTTTCAAGGTTCCAGCATCGCTGTAAATAACCAAGGAAAAACTTCGAGAGAGTGAAACATAAATTAATTTGAGAATAAAAGATAAAGATAATTTTTATTGGGAGTTACTAATATAGGCTAATTTCCTGAAGAGGAAAGTGATTGTCAAAAGTCTAAATTGTTTTATGTGCTGTTGGTTGTATTTGGTTGTTTCTCACTTTGTTACATGTGATATAGTATTAGATTTCTTGGATAACCATTGAAGGTGGGAAAAATTTGATTTGATTTAATAATTTTTTGGGGACTTAATATCTATTAACATTTTGTGCAAATTGACTTAATGTGCAAGAGTTCCAAAAATAATATTTACATTGTTGATGATGGCAATACTTGATACTTCATGTAAAAAATCTTGGTAAAGTTGATTTAAATTGCATAAATCAACAAAATTTGTTCATTATAAATATGCTGTGCAGAGTATTGCATGTGTATTTGATGCATTTAATTGTTATTTAATTGTGTAATGTGAATTCACTGAGAAGTGAGCTGAGTAACCACCCAGTTAGCCATTATTGCTAGCAAAAATAATGTTTGTACTCAATAATAGTTCTTCAAGGCCATATTTTCTTAATGATTGAACTATATATGGAAGTAAATATGTACTTCAAAATGTCTAACCAAGGCAAGATTTGAAGACGAGACCTTGGGATATTGCAATTTGTTTTTACAAAGATGTTAAAATTGTATCTCAACAGTAGTTTGTGTTGTAAAACAAACTTTAAGCTAAAAATACTGCTTTACAACAACTGTAGAAAATTAAAAACTCACCTGCAGCTTTAAACTGGAGACGCGCAGTGTCCAGTTTTGTTATAAAGATTGCGATGCTTTATAGTCTATCGAACTATTTGTTTTTTGCTTGCTTAGGTTGATTAAATTCTTATTTCAGAAACTGCAGAAAAACAGCTAGGTCCACTGTCTGAATATTCCTCCTAGAACTAAAAGTAGCTAAGAAAAGTAATGGTTATGACATTAGCAGTTAGATGCTTAAGTTATGTTGACCACATGCACATGTTAGCTGTTGCCATCCTAAATACTCAAATTCTTATTTAACTGTTAAAGATCACAAAACTGTTGCATTAACTAGCAAAATACATACTGGATCATGCTATACCAGTTTTATGCCCGTATTACTTACTCTTATTTTACTAACACTTCCTGATCACTGATGTCTTTAAAACTTGCTTGCTTACCAGTTCTTAATTGATCACTTGAATGAAAAACAGTATTTGTCAAAATGTAAACTTTTAAACAATCTGCTGAATAAGAACAACACTTGTATGAAGTTATTGGGCAGCTTGTATCAGTCTTTGCTAAGTGGGCTCATATTAATGTATCGTTGTACTTGTGAAGCTTACCTGCATCACTTCTAAAAAGATATTAATTTATCATTGTTATTAAGTTTCAGTTGATCTTCCTGTTAGCCAGTCAAGTGGTTCAGTCTGATTTTTGTTGTTTGTAATATTTATGAAACTTTTTCAGTGATTTTTTTAGCTTTTTAAGAAATGCGAGTTTCACAAGTTGTATTGGTGCTTTCTTACATTTTTCCTTTGGTTTTATCAATGAACTTCAATCGACCATGTGCTGCAAGAAAATATGGCAGTGATTCTGTTGTATGTGTTTGTAACTCAACATACTGTGACACAATTTCATCAACACCTCCAGTTTCTGCTATGCCTCTGAATTCTGTACGTATATTTCAATCTACAAAATCAGGACAGCGGTTTAATTTCTACACAACTCAGCTGATAAATTCAACAACTTTGTACTATAACAACTCTGTTGTGATCTCAGTAAATCCCAGTAAATCTTATCAAAGCATTAAAGGCTTTGGTGGGGCAATTACTGATGCAGCTACTATGAATATTAAATCACTCTCCCCAAAAACGCAACACAATCTTGTCAGCAGCTATTATGCTTCAACTGGAATAGAGTACAACATGGGCAGAGTGCCAATTGCTAGTTGTGATTATTCAACTAGAGAGTACACATATTTGGATGCAGTTGATGACTTTAACTTAACAACATTTGCATTGGCAAAAGAAGATCTAATGTACAAAATTCCTGTCATAAACACAATTTTTAATGTGTCAAAAAAGACGGTTTATTTACATGCAAGTCCTTGGACTGCACCAGCGTGGATGAAAACAAATCATCATGAAAGTGGCAGGGGATGGCTAAAGGGACAAGCTGGTGATAAATACCACAAGACGTGGGCTCAATATTTTGTTAGATTTTTTGATGAATATGCAAAGCATGGTATTAAATTTTGGGGTGTTACTGCTCAAAATGAGCCATCTAATGGACTTCTTGTACCAAGCCAATGGCAGTCCCTTGGATTTACACCTGAAACACAAAGAGATTTTATTAAAACTGATTTAGGACCTGCACTTATGCAATCTATGCACAAAGAGATTGAACTCATGGCGTTAGATGACCAACGTACATTTTTACCAAATTGGGCTGAAATTGTACTGCAAGATCCAGAAGCAGCTAAGTATGTATCGGGTATTGGCATTCATTGGTACTGGAATGATGTTGCAGGTCCTGAACTGTTGACTGCAACACATGACAAATTTCCAAAAACATTTTTACTTGCCACAGAAGCGTGCAATAAAAATTCTCCTAAACCAGATTTAGGAAATTGGAAAGATGGTGTGAAATACAGCAATGACATAATAGATAATCTTAATCATTGGGCTTGTGGCTGGGTGGATTGGAATATAGCTCTTGATTTGTCAGGTGGTCCAAGTTGGGTTAAAAATTATGACAACAGCCCCATCATTGTCAACAAAACTGCAGATGAGTTTTACAAGCAACCTATGTTCTATCACTTGGGACATTTCAGCAAATTTTTACCTGAAGGCTCTGTGATAATACATTCAGAAACAGAATCCACATCTAACTTAAAATTTACATCTGCTGTGACACCATTTGGAGAATATGTTCTTGTTGTGCTCAATCAGTCTCCTGAAGATGTTCCTACCACTGTTTCAGTTGCTATGTATCAGTATAGTTTCATGCACATCATACCAGGAAACAGTATTGTCACATTTGCATGGCCTGATGGCTCACCAAAATAACGCTTTTTTAATGTAAACTTATTTAATGGTTATTTATTTTTTTGAAAAATGATTGTAAAGTTTTGATATATTGCTAGATTTTGTGCAAAAGTTTCATTTTATTGAGTAGAGATTAGTAGTGCTTAATTAGTCCTCAATATATCCAAAGGTCTACATTAAAAACACTTTAGAACGAATAATTTTTTGACCTTTTTTTGATGGTTTGATGAGAGTAATCTATTGAGAACTCAAATCAAACCCTTGATCATGATGTAAGTCTTATGGAAAATCAGATAATATGTCATCAAGGAACCAGGTTTGTTTTTACAAGATTTAGTTTTAAAGGTACACAAATTGTATGCCAAAATGAAGTATATAGCATGACCATTTCATAGTTAACTTCTCATTGTGATCTCCTGCTTTCCAAACTGCCTTTTCCCATCTTTTAACAATTGCACGTATTCCCTCATTGTAAAATTTTACAGATTGCATTTTCAACCAAGACCACTTTCACCTAGTTCTTTCTGTCCTTTATTGATTTGCTTGACCCACCTCGTCACTGTGCTATTGTCTACTGCATTGTCACCATACACTTGATTTAGCGTTATGCTTATGTTAGGAGCTGCTTCTTCCTCTGACCGTGTCAAGATTGCTTTGCAGCAATCATACTGGGTTTATCATCTACCAAAAAGGAGACAGAGGGGTCGCTTAAACTGTGAATTGCAGGTTGCAGTAATTCAAACTCTACTTTTTTAGAAAAAATATGTAAACCTTAGTTACTAATGCATTATATGTTAAGGAATCAGATGTTAGTTGTATGAATGCTGCAAAAAATTGAATCACTTGCATTACTTCCTGAACGCCCTTCATAAATATTACAATTTATTTCTGCATAATTATGTGTATAGATTTGTGAAACACTTCAAAAACGCCACCTTTTGGGTAACATATGAGTTTGATCATTAATGGTATCTGAGGCGTATTGCTCTCCTTCAGTTCTATTTTCATTATTATCATGCAATTTTGTATGCTTTATAGTTTTTGTGCTGATGTTTTTTTCTTTTTTGTCCTCTACAGGGTGTCCACGTTCTGCTTTGTCTTGCCCTTATTGTATTCATTGATACGGAGCTTTTGAGTTCCAAAATTAAGATAAACAGTGTTGTTTTTGAGACATTATTTTACTGAGGTGTATGGGAAGCATGTTTTTAAAATTACAAAAACATGACAGCCTATGTAGTGTTGCACTTTTTATGTTTTCTTCTGTGATTTAAACCTCGAATACTGTAGCTATAAATAGAAGGTTACTTGAACATTTTTTTTATGTGGCAATATTTGGGTGCTTGTTGTTGTTGGAAGAGGTGGTGTTAATAGTGGCTATTTGTTCAGGTCTTGAAAGTGCCATTGCACATTCTATTAAACGTGACTTAGTAAACTGAGTTTCATAACTTCTAGTGCTTAGCAGAGCATCTGTGAATATCATTTTTTAATGTTTTTGGTGTGATTTGATAAGGAAATTGAGCCTAGGTGCACCAGCTGCAAACTATGTGCTCTTAACCCTACATCACCGCACTGGCTGGCTTGGGTGCTGCTGCCAAAAAATATTAAATATTCTGTGACCTACTGATCCCAAAGAAGCAGTTTTGGATATTTTGTGTGTTATGCTCCAGCCTTTAAATGTATGATTTAAGGATGAAGGTTATTGTTTTTTGTTAAAAAGCATATTTATATTAAATATTCAAGATTTTTCATTTACTTATAAATAGCATTGTGATCTTGATCATTTATTAAGGTATGATTGAATTAGGATCAAGATGAAAACATTTTAAAATGCCAATTCTATCAAGTTATGACTAAAAGGGAAAGAAATAATCCAGAATGGCAAGCTCTAATAACAGAGGTAAGATAATTAGATTTAGTGTAATGAAATCTGTAATTCTGTGGTTGTAAAGGCTTGTCATATGTTTAATTAACAAGGTACCGTAGGATTGGCAATTTTTATTGTAGACTGCCGTATATGGGGCTGAAACATACAATGTGAACCAACTCGAAGTTTTGCAGGGTTTGAAGCCATTTGTATTAAGAAATATTTTGATTACTAGAAATTTTGTTGTGCATTTTTGATATAATTTTTATCATATATCTTTAGCATCAAATTCTGAAACGTAAACTGCAGAGTAAAAGTGAGGCCTTGCTCATTTTATCCAAGGATTTGGAACGAGCTCTAACTGAGCGAGATCAGTTTAAAATGATGGCTGAAAAATTACAAGAGAGATGTCAGGTAACTTACCAATTTCAATGCAAAAATATACCAAACTGTAATTAAGAAATAATTTAGCAATTTAATTTCAAATCTAGCTACAATTTAGCGTGCTTATATGCTGTTAATGTTTCATTAGTAATTTTATGTGATAAAATTTTGGTAAAGAGGTACTCTTCTTATAGCACAGAGTAGCAAAAATAAGCAGACGATATGTGTTGAACATGTTATATTAGAACTGAATGTTTTTGGCTCATCAAAATGGCCCTGGTCATAGTATCAAAATTACATGTTTACATTGCAACTTAAAAATTAGAAATGAATATGTATATAAAAAAATTGCTATGACGCATTAACAACACATAAATAAGATAAACATAACCTAATAATATTGTTGCTGACGTGATAGACAAATGCAGACAATATTAGGACATGACATGGCCAATTCGTAAAACGAATGAAAGTATACACAGAGACAGCAGTTAAATAGTACGATCAATTGTAAATTCTAAAATACATTTAGGAAAAACAAAGAACCATTGTCATACAGTTGTTTGTTGGGTTGTGGATTGATTTTCTTGATTTGTAAAGCTTCATGATTTTGGTCTCGTATTCTGTACTTTCTAATGATATTGAACGAATTTCTGTTGCTATTTTTCTTGCAGCCATTACATACCTGTAGATTTTCTGTGATGGCTTTTTTTTGTTGTTTTGGAGTAAAGATGCTCATGTGCTCTGGTGACTAAGTGGTATGTGGTCATATCAATGCATGAGGAGTTTGCATTATGCAGATCTATACACCACAATAGACAAAGCAACAGGAGTAGAATACTTCAGTTGAAAATAGACCCCGGTTTTAAAGCTAGTATAGTACCCCGACACGTTGACATTAAATTTCTTTTTCATGAGACGAACAAGACGATTAGCCAGTTGGTAAGATGATTTGCTATAATTGGGGGCTTTAACTGAGTGGGGCAAAGAAAAATTTGAGTGGTAACTATATTAGAAGACATCTAAAAGCCTATGACAGCAATTTGACCAATTCAAAAGAAGGGATGCAAAAAGTGTCTGGGCGGGGAGGTTCAAACGTAGTATTTGCTATTATTTAGTGTTTATGCATCACAAAAAATCAGGAAAGAGAAGTGGTCACAAGGTCTTTTAGTTGAATAGAAAAAGTAGTGGATTTATTCAAGTTTTTAAATTGAATACAGAGATGAGGATTTTTGAAAGTTTAAATTTAATGATGATTTCATCATGGCATTACTATACGTTTAGTCATAACCGGGTCAGTGATGTCCCCAGGGTGGTGGTTCATCATGCAAGAAGTTTTATGTTTTAACACCTAGTAGGTTTAGAAGAGTTAATCAAAATGTGTGTACACAAACAATTATAGTGAGGAGAACAGGAGTATATGCAAACTGTGGCCTACAGTCTAAATACAGCATGCAAGGTAAAATTGTGACGCCTGCATTAGGATTTGATTTGTAGTCAGTGTCTACAAATTAATCTCCCATAATAAAAAAGGTCTTTGGTTTGCAAACGCCTCCCTTTTGGTTGATTTCCAACTAAAAAATAAAGGTTTGCTTTGACCCATAATATCTTCTGGGGTTGGGTGAAATTCACCATCCTGTAAAAAACTTGCTCACCACTAGTGTAGAAGATTGTGAATCAAAGCTTGGTATACATTAGTAGGTCAAGAACGTAACTCATTTAATTGGTTTCGTCAGCATATGCTTTGTTTACTAATCTTTAGTCAGGTGGAGCACCATGAAATAGATCGTTTAAGCCCACAAGCTGTATGCACGTAAATGTGGAAGAATTCCTGTTAAAAGCCTTCCTGAAGGAAACAACACGAAATATTGCTATAAAACATTACTAGTTTGATAGAAATTGAATTGGCTTTTAAAAATATTAACATTTCAAAGGCTTACAAGAGACAGCATGCAGATTTTCTGCTCACTGGAGACAAAGCTCAACTGATTCAGATGATGAAAGATATTAAAAATCAAAAAACGGCATTTCAAAGACAAAGTGAAATTTTGCAACAGAAGTTGAATGAAGCTACTGGGGATGTAAAGGTATATTGTATTAATTTTGTGTGCTATTTCTTCCGACGGTGCTGATTTTAGTTATAATTAGAGCAAATTTTTATTGACCTAAAAACTAAACGAAATTGACTTTATTGACCAAACAAAATTTTGACTGAATAAATTAAAGCTTCTTTTTACATTAAAACGAACATTTAGTTAATGAAACACACAAATCCTCAACAAAACTTGCAATGCGTACGCCTTATATAAGCAGCCAACTGTGCAGTCACCAGGTGCGAGAACTGAATTGCAAAATCATGTGCTGTTTCACATTTTCAACCTTAAAGTTTTTGTCCTTGGCTAACAGTTTTCGCAGCATGGAAAAGCTTTTTTCTACAAAAGCAGTTGTGGGCTGAGAATGTTGAAGTAAACGGTATACAGCCGGTGAAATACCTGGTCTTTCCATGATCATTACTTCGGAAATGTCATTATATTACATTCTTTTTTGAATGTGACAGTGAATGCTGCAAGTGTCTTCTCCGACGTCAAATTCTAGGATTGCTTGCACCACTTCTTTTATGTTGTACTTGGCACTTTCCCATATTTATATAAGCTTAGATAGACATTCATATTGGTCTTTAATTTAGAAAAGTTGAATAGCTAAACCAGTTGTTTGCAAGCTAACTCTTGCTTGAGTTACTAAACTACCAGATCTTTCAAAACTTTTCACGATCGCTTTCACTTCAGGTAAATTCTTTACAAAATACATGTATAAGGCAGCATTTAACCTGCGTCTCATTTTGCAACAGCAGGCTGAAGTGGGCAATCAATAGTAGCTAATTTGGCTGGACGGTTTTGATTTTAACTATTGCTGATTTGACTTTTGTGATTAGAGCTGATTGTCATCTTCAAAGTGAGATTTGACTTTATAACACAGTCGTGCAATAAATGTGCTACACATGTCACGTGAAAAAGCTTAGGATACAGGGATGTTAGTATTGAATCCGCGGCAACCATATATTTTGCAACATCAGGCAATAAAAGACAAAAAGAGTTTCTGTTGATTCCAAGAGATCTAACAGCCTCATCAACTGCTTGAGCAATGCTGCTGCTATTTGGCGCACATTGTAGTGACTGACAGTTGTACAGATAATTGACGTGATTAGTTTCTAGGCATCCAACTAGAATATTTAAATGTTGCATGCCAGGTATTGCTCTCTTCAACAAGAAAAATTGTTTGTTGCGTGCAGCATTGATGTAAATTTTGTGTAACTCATTTGCGCTTAATTGCTGCACTGTTTTTCTACTAGTAGTTTCAGCTGGTAAACTGAGACCTAAGTCATGAAGTAGGTTTTCATATGCTTACCGTTTCATATGCTTACCAAAAGAATATCAGCAATCAAAAATGCCTTGGTTACCTTTACCACAAAATTGGTGTCACTGCTCCTCAAAATCATTTGCATAGTGGGTGGAATTAGTAATCCAGATCTTCTGCCAAACGCTTTTTGGTGTTTGGACGTATATCGATGATTTTCAACAAGAAGGCGTTTGTTGCAAGAAACTGTAAAGCTGCCAAAATTGCAATACAATGCCTTGTTGGGACTTTTCATAAATTTTTCAGGAAAGTCTTGAAGTACAGTATCAATCTAAATCATATACTAAAGCCAAATCTAAATAATTATGTCACGTCACCCTTTTGACAGTTAATAGAATAGTGAAATACTATCTGTTAGCGATCGAGCTTGCACATTGCACCTGCGTAAATAAACTATTCTCTGTTTCTTGATTTACCTTAAATAGTGAAAAAATAATCTAAACGAGCATCGTTGTACTGCAAATGTTATTTTTAACAAATCTATAGTGTTGCTACTATGCGATCGTAACACGTTCGCACATAATTTCGTCTGACTTTGATTATTATTGCACCCTTAGTTGTGACACGAAGTGGCAATCTGCAGTACCGCACCAAAAATTGGCAAACATTGCAAGTTAAAACAAAAAAATTGAGAAGTTTTATCGTCACTTACCATGGTTATCAGTTTTTCTCCAATACGAAAGAAACATTTTGACTAACAGTGTTAATTGTAAAATGTTGATTTTATTACCCTAAGACAATTTAACGTAGCAATAAAAAATTGACTTTTTATTGACCTATCAAGTTGAGAATATAAAACTTCTCTTTTTATCCAGAAGTCTTGCAAAAAAACACATCTTTCAAGCTTACTGCTAAAAAATTTGCTTGGTTGAAAAAATTTGCCCTAGTTGTAATCCCTGCCTGGATGCTGCAGTGTTGCATTTATGCCATTGAGATTTTGCTGATAGCTATAGATGCAGTTTTTGAAATTTGAATAGATTGTAAAAGTTGTGTTGATTGCATTTTAAACAGGACGTGTAAATTATTCAGGTTAGTAATGGTCTTCTTTGTGTGTGTGTGTGTGTGTGTGTGTGTGTGTGTTTACCCCTCCTTATCCTTGGGATGGAGGTACGGCATGAACGGTAATTCAGGTTCATGCCATCAACCTAATTGATATTAGGCTAGGAGAAAGATGGCATCCCATTTCGAACCAGTCTTGAGTGACTGGTAGCCCCACCACCAACAAGGCGGACTGCCACTGGTGGGTACCCAAGAGTCGTCTGACATGCTGGGTTAGCAACTTCACAATTATAATCCGGTGAAGTACGGGTGGGGCCACCTGTCTGCCACATAAAGGTGGAGGCGTCCCGTTAAGTGCCTTGCCCAAGGACACAACAAGCAAGCTTGCCGGCTTGTTCTCCACACTATCCCTTTTTTATGCTGAGCGCCAAGCAGGGAAGCTGTGAATACCATTTTTAAAAGTCTTTTGGTATGACTCGACTTAGGGAATGAACCCCAGGTCTACCGACTACAACCACTGCACCATCGCGCCGGTCTTCTTCTTTGTCGTTTGAGCTATTTGTTGTGAGCTTTTATGCCGGAAGATGTATATTTAGGCCACACTGCATTAGCGCTCACGCTCGGTTTTTTGCAAGTTTTCAGTTAGACTGGGGCCACCACGACGGGCAGACTGCTTGGCCCCACCATCTGTCTGCCACATAAAGACGGAGGCATCCCGTTAAGTGCCTTGCCCAAGGACACAATAAGCAAGCTTGCCGGCTTGTTCTTCCCACTATCCCTATTTGCTGAGCGCCAAGCAGGGAAGCTGTGAATACCATTTTTTAAGTCCTTTGACAAACGACTTGGGAAATGAACCCCAGGTCTACCAACTGCGAAGCGGACGCTCTAACCACTACGCCATTGCGCCGGTTACTAGTAATGGTGTTTAAAAGCCACTCAAAGTTACCATTTATAGTTGCCACTCAGTGATAGTTACCATTCATAGCATCAGTTTGCACACGATTGATTGCTAAATTGTGTAGTGGAAAGGAACCTCTTTCAGTGATCCTGAATCAGCTAGTTATTTTTCTCTAATAAATGTTTTAACCTGTGCAACCGAAGTGTGCTGTTGTCCCGTGCAATTTTATAATGCCCTGCCTATATGCTGCCGTGATATTGAAAAACCTTGCAACTATATTTCAAATTATTTTAAACAACCTGGACCTATTTTCATTTACGTAAAGCTGCTGATCAGCGAACGCAAAAAAATATTGCTCCTTCAGTTAACGGGTTAAAGTCAGGGCAGAAAAGAAAATAGTTCAGAGTACTCTATTGAACAACAGTAAATGACGAAAAAGTTAATTTTTTAAAAAACTTTATTTTAGTTATTGAGTTTTACCATATCACAGCATCAGTGTTGTAACAAAGTTACTTTTCTGGTTGTCCTAAACGGAGATGTGCAAACCATGTTTGTAAATACCCAGGAAATTTACAAGTCATCAAAGATCACGAAAAAAAAATTCTGAGTTCACAGTGTTTTTTGTCCAAAACGAAAATATTGTAACGTACGCTTGTGAAGTGTAAAAGTGGCAACCTATCGAGAGTTGGCGATTGTCTGTTGATATTACGATGAGTCTATCCCGTTTGTTGTAGTTTTTGGTGGATTTGTCGGCGCCTGATCAAGGTTTAATTACATTAAAAAGATAGGTAATTATTTTTGTTTTCAGATCATGATATCTTTGTATTCATTTGGTCTTATAAGCTCATGCTTAGTTTGCTAGTCTTTTGTTAAATTAGGCTCGTGCAGTAGCTCGACCCTACCATCTGTCTGTCAAGTAAAGTGAATAAATCCAAGCGCTTTGTATAAGAACCCAAAAAGTGAACTTACCGACTTTTTGTCCACAGTTATCTTTTTTGTGCTACACGCAAGCAGGAAAGTTGTGAATATCGTTTTTATGAAGTTTTTGGTTATGACCCAGTCGAGTTTTGTACCAGAAACCTCTATTTGATGCAGATGGTGAATGCTATTGTCGCTTCACTATTAACATACTTTTATACTTGTGAGAGTCTCTGGTTCGCATTCAGACAACCTTGGGTCAACTTCGTTATCAACTTTACCATAGAATTTAGATATCCACAAATGCCCTGCTTGGCACTCACTACGAAAGAAATGCTGAGGCAAAAAGCCGGCAACTTTGCTTGCTGTATCCTTGGGTGAGACACTTGACCGGATTCCTCCATCTGTATGTGGCAGACAGGTAGCGAAATTGAGCAATCTACCTATCACAGTGGCCCCGATTAACTGAAGACTAGCTGCTACAACATGAACCTATGTGCTTAAGCATGATATATTTGCAGCTTCTTCGTGAAAAATTTGCTCGACAAACTGTTGGAGATGAAGGGATTGGGGCTCGGCATTTTCCTGTGCATGAAAGAGAAAGACTGGTGTCACAGCTTGAACAATCACATCAGCAGGTTAGTGGTTGATCACATGAAACTGTAATCATTAAAAATTATTAATGGTAAAAGATGCCTACCCATGTTTCACTCGCAGTATATTTTCTTTTATGCTTTGTCTACAAGATTAATAACTGTATTAAATATCACATAAAATTACCAAAATCACAAAATTTTTTAATTAGGCCAGATATCCTCTACTCGTATTTTTCAACCGGTGTTATGGAGTTTGGAGAAAAAACACTAAATAAGATTGTAATCGTTTTAGTGAACGGGGTTTGGAGAAAAACACTTAATAAGGATATAATACGTTTTAATGAAAAAGTATTTCAAATGTCGTTTTGCATTGTGTTTGAAAAAAATTTTAGTGCAAAATTTTGTCTGTTCATCAAAAAATGGTTAAGCTACTGCGTTTTACTTAATGATCATTCCATGAGTAATAAGCTTTTTTAAAATATTTATTATAACTGTACTTAAATTGGTTTAAGTTTGGGTGAAAATTTTATGGGCAAAGGTTAGCAGAAGAAGATATGTTTATACATTAGTCGGCATCACCCAGCAAAGCTATCGGTCAGTTGCTTTGGGTTAGTGGCATCAGCTCAGCAGGTTGTGCCAGCTTCGACCAAATTATATTTTTAAGACCACAAGTGGTGAGTTGGTACAAATGGGGTCATTACCCCAATGCCTCGAATCCTGATCGTATTACGGGTACTTTGAATGAAGAGAAATCTTACAAACTCTTATCATTTCACAAATTCTGTTCGTTCCTTCAAATAAGTGCAAGCGAACAAACACGAAGTTGAAAACAGGTGGCATAATTGTATTTGTTTTATGATAACAAAATCAGTTATTTGTTTGCAGTATAAGGGTCGATGGTGGAGTCATCCATCTAAAACCGAGATCAAACCTTGTCAAAAGGTTAAGCCGCAAGGAAGGTCAGTTTTGCGCCGCCACCAAAACAGCATTAGTAAAAACTGACTTCGGGTGGGATTCGAACCCACAATTTGCACCAGCTATCCTGGGTTTTGAGCCCAAGGCTTTTGGTAATGGGACGTTATAACCGGGCGCACCGCCTTAGCCACACTATAGCATACCTTTTAGCTGAGCGTGCTTCGGTACATGAATGCAGTTTGATACGGTATTGTTCTAGATAGATGACTCTACCATCGACCCTTATATTAATGCTATAGTGCACTTGAATTCCCTCCTCATGCATGATGGTCTCGCTGGTGATCTTAGCGAATTGTCACTTGATTATTACACATTATTTGATAGTATGCTTATTTTACGACTTGGTGCAATCCCTCAAGTGAAAATAGTGGATAGTAGAGAACAATAAAATCATTAGCATAAATGATCTCCCTAGTCCTGACGTTTCTGTTGTTTTTTTATGCGGCCCACTTATGAGGGAATGGCTAATGGTAAGTGTATCGGGTTATCTTACCATCAGCACAGAATAAAGGTGACACAGTTACGCACTTGATATTGAGCCAAGTGCCAATCCAATAAAAAAGCAATCGAACTAACAATAACCAATAATCTTTTGATGCCGAAGTGTAGCCCTCCCACTGAAGTAGTAACGCATTTAAGGTTGAGACACTTAGAATTAATTATTCCTGACTAATGCCAACACCAAATGGAAATAAAAAGGTAATTTACATGTCTTATTAAGCAAGGAGTGAAGTAGTGAATCAACAATTTTTGTAAAAACAATCTACTCTTTTTGATGGAAGCTGGCGTCAATTACAAACAGCCTTTTATTTTTTTCTCTCAATAAAGGTTTCAACGGCGTTTTTACTGCTAGTATGCTTTGAGAAAATCACGAAAACAACTTTTGCAATCCATCGTCGATTTTGATGTCATCTTAAACAAAGAAATAAAGTTATTGAAATTTGGTGAATCTGGTACTGGCTCTCTTAAGCACAAAAGCGTTTTCGTCCGTCAATAGATGCGTTTGAAAACAAAATTTTTTATTGTGATGTTACAAATCTTTTTGTGACACTTGCTCGGGGAGGTGACTAATCTTGTTTAGTGTTGTTTGTGGCTGGTGCAATTGAAAAGGAAATAAAAGGCAATGCCTCCCAAACGGAATGGCAGGACGTTCAAAAACTTTTGTCTCCAAGAAAAAATAAGTGATCTTCTATGTTTGGTCGTGAATATTGGTAAAGTTCTTACCTTTAAAACGTTGACCTGCAAAAAAATATTCATGCTTGTTCGGCGACCAAAATTGGCAAGATTCTCACTTTTACAAAATTTATCTCCCTTAAAACTCTTTCTTCCCTTCCTCAAATAAAATAGTGCTCGCGTATGTTATAAGATTACTTGATAATATGATAGAGTTTACTTAAAGCTCCACCCACTCACCCACCCCCTTTCCCCAAAAAAGAAATTGTTTCCAAACACGCCATTGATTGGAAACACCATGCACATGTAAACAACTAACGTGGCCGTGGCCCTTAAGAAAAAGACATATATTTACATGCTGGAGTCTCTGGCTACATAGGCGTACTTAGGAACTAGATTTCCTTTTAATTAAGCAGCCAAAGATTGCAAAAAGTTTTATTCGTTAATTTTATATAGTGCATGGACGCATAATTTAAAGTTGGGGGGGAGAAGTGGGCACCAAACTGAGTGATCTGTATTTTCGGGAATAAGTAATTGAGATTAAGTCCACTACTTAAAGGACTTTTTTGCAATTTTATGCCTATTTGTACGACTTAAAGCCTCTGGCTGCGCGCACGTTTTGCTTGTTCCTGGAATGAACGCAGCCAGAGTAAAGGCCGGTTTCCATTACGCGTAAATAGCGTAAAATTATTTGTTTTTCTATTCAATTTTATGCGCGTAGCGTTTTTGCCCTTAAAATGACGTCATATAGACAAACAAAAAATATTTGCTCTATACGCCGACAGGTTAG
Organism: Trididemnum clinides; assembly: GCA_963675345.1. Classification (NCBI taxonomy): domain Eukaryota; kingdom Metazoa; phylum Chordata; class Ascidiacea; order Aplousobranchia; family Didemnidae; genus Trididemnum; species Trididemnum clinides. The sequence continues at coordinate 6,468,439 of OY776287.1, read as the reverse complement.
GCCTAATGGAAACCAGCCTTGAGAGCAAACCAACCCAAAGAAAAGCACGCTCACAACTGCGTCGGCTCTACCCAATGCGTAGTTGTGAGAACACTGATAAAAAGTTAAGTTTTTTTGACATAGCCTATTGCGTTTCAAGATAAAAACTATTCTGTTTTAAGTTGAAAATGAGTTGAAAAACACTTGAGGGGAGTTGCATATAGCCGTTATATTTCTCCAAAACTGTTTAAAGTCCCCAGCAATATATTATTTTCCCTGTTTGCAGTATGTACTTTGGGAGAGGACTTGCCCGCTATTGAAACAGCCGATAAGTTCACACACTTTTATCCGTTTGTTTCAGCACTTACATAGAAGCATAAATGAAAAGTTGTGGGAGGAAGGGCGACAAAGTGATTGTAATGTAATTTCCGATATAACCTGTTAGATATTTGACGTACTACTGACGACTTTTTGTAATTGTATGCCTATTTGTGTGACCTAATATCTGTAGATGCGTGCATATTGCTAGGTCCTGACACAGTCGCCGCCAGGGGAAGTACAAACTAACCCAAAGTCAGTTACTCACAGTTATTACAATAGGTTATCATTTAACTCTTTCGCTCCCGCGATCATCGATTGATGATCTCGTGTTTTCAGTGTTTCTCTCAAATTTTTTTAAATTGAGTTACAACATTAGTTTACTAAAAAATCGATTTGTGACTTTATTTTTCATCCGATTTTCATAAAATTTTCAAAAGATCACGCTTATTTCCTCACGCATCGGAAGATCTATCATTTGTGCCCTAATTCTTGGATTTTTATTCCCAAAAAGGGTTAAAAACACCAACAACCCAGTTGCAGACGACAAAATCGGCCAAATTCTCAGCACGTGCCAACTACACTAAATTCAAATTCAGATTACATCTTTACCACAACACCAAACCCTTTATCATTAACACAGTCTGAAAACTACTCTTTTGGGGCATCATTTGACAAAATTTCAAGCGATAATAATAAATTTTACATTTATAAATTTCTAAATTTTTTAGGGGTCTCAAAACCCCCCCAAACAAATTTGAGTGATAAGTAGAAAAAAGTAAATTTAGTGCGTAAAAAATATGATATGTTGCTAAATACCGGTCTCATTTGAAAACTTAGGAAATTTGCTTTCCAGCAATATATAACTTTAAATAGTTTAGACTAAGTGGTATATGATATTTACTGATCAAAAATGAGTACTGTACAACATGTCAGTTCAAAACCCCCAAAATTTTTTGACTTGCCTTCACTAAATTATAATTTTTAGAAAAACTACATCCTATAAAAAGATCAAATAAATTGCAAATGTTTCACCAATAAAGTTGTCATTTTGTATCAAGTTTCCAAGGAGACAAGAAGCAAAATACAAGTTTAAAAGCTAGCAGAACTCTGGCTTTCGTAAATCAAAGTTTGCTGTATCCCCCTTGTTTCTCAACAAATGGGAAGGGTGTAAACAAGCGGCTGTTTCATTGTCAGTGACAGCATATTCTATTTAAACTTGATATTTTCTGAATCTTGAAGAAATTCCCTGTTCAAAAATACATAATGTTACATGGTTTAGGCTAACCTTTAGCAGATAATAACTGATCGTATTTTAGGTACTGAATTTAACTACCAAAATTTGGTACCGGTCGGTACCGGTCAAAAAAAAGGTCATTTATCTCAGAAAATTGCAAATTGTAGAAAACCTAGGCTCTTAGGTAAGTTTTGATTGATGTACCTTGAAAGCTTATTTCCTTAGCATCATTTTGCGACCATTTCTAAAGAAATTGGTAGAAAATAAAATCTGTAGTGATCTTTGAGTTGAGGGTACCTCTTTAATTTTGAAGACAACTACCCCCCACTTGGGGGGGTTCATTTGCATAAAATTTGCATATTCAAAAAAAATTTTTTTTTCTATTTGAAATCCTCAAGAAATGTAGATTTCAACGATATATCACACTTAATGTAGAAGTAGACAGCTGAGTAATGATTTACAAACAAACTTGAGGTAGATAATTATGATTAACTATGATTGATTATGACAGTTTTTCGCGCTGCCACCTTACGGACATTTTTTTCGCTATTCACGCGGGAGTAAAAGAGTTAAGAGTATAAGCCAGTGGTTCTCAAACTGTGCGTCGTTTCAATTTTCCAAAGGCGTCGCGGGATAATTTGATGTTGTGCTAAGTCTAGGTTTTATTGCGTCAAAACTATAATCGTAGACTCTTTTTACTTTCTTCTGACATTCATAATCAATTGTATTTTCGCAGTAGTGTTTTTAATACACTGTTGTAATTGTTGTCTTTTTATTCAAGAATCAAATTGCAGAAGTTTAACTTAATTGGCAAAAATTATGTAAAGAATAAAGCATTCAGTTGTATGTTGCATGAAAACAGGAAAGATGAGTCACAAACTTAGAAGAGCGTAATTTTACGATTGAAGATGACAGACCAATCCAAAATCTCGGGAGCATAAGGACAGTCATTTGTGTAGATTATGGGTCACATTTATCTCGCAGTACGGCAAACTAAATCTTAGGATGCTCTCTGGTGCGTCGCAAAGTCTCGCAAGCTTTTTTAAATGCGTCGCATCGAAAAAAATTTAAGAACCACTGGTATAAGCCATAGACCAGGTTTTTGTGGTGTTGATGCGGATATTCGATGTGATTCCTGTAAAAATTTACATGAAAAATAATTAATTTGTTTAACTTTGCTGCATTTGATTAACATGTTTTGGAGGATAAGATCAGTTAAGCTTGCGATACGACTGTACAAAAGTATTGTAACTTGCCATTGCATTAGTAAGCACCATGTTTTTTGACGAACTGCTACGCTTGTACTACAATAAAGGGGTTTTCAAACTGTGCGTCGCGTAGTCCTAAGGCGTCGTTTTAATTTTCCAAATGCGTCGCGCAGTATATTTCGGTTTTGTGCCAATAATTCTGGTATTTATCCCACATATTTGTTTCTGAACGTAGAGTCACCATTTATTTTACTCCCAACGTGTAGCATATATTCTATGTATTAGCCTATTGCAAAACTGTAGTAACTGCAGAGGTGTTTTATAGTAATTGACTGGTTGCTTGATAAATATATTGCTCATTTTCAACTGACATTAGCTCCTAGCAAATGAATGCTGCGGCAGTCAGTAAAATAGGTGAAAGAGGAAGCTGGGGTTGCATCTCGGTAGTAAGCGAAAGTTGAGATTAATTGGCAGGCTTAAAACAAACTTTTGCAAGTATATCTCCAGTTGTTTAAATTTTGGTTCACATTTTAACTTGCGAAACGCCAAGCAAAAACCTCAATTTATCGTCTGCCGCATTGCGATTTCAGTGATTTTTTTCAAGTGCGTCAGTACCACTGCTCTCATGCCTCATTCTTCTTTGACAGGCCGCATATACCGGTAAGTTATAAACTTTTGAAATAACCGTCAATAGAAACTAGACGCGTAGCTTTCTGCGTATTGCTTTTTCACTTGAATGATGCCCTACACCAGGGGTCGGCAACCTTTTGAACGCAGTGTGCCAGTTTACGAATAATATCAAGATGTAAGCAGCTTCGCGTGCCAAGCATTTTTATGTGTTTGGTTTGCACAGTCAACGATGTAAATAGCAAACGGATAAGAAACAAATTTGTTTATATTAATTTTATTGGATAAGGTCGAATACAGTTAAAAGACTCTTTTTAATGAAACTACAGACAGACTCCTTGTCCTTGCTTTTCCTTGCTCTGCTCAGTAATATTGGAATAAATTTAGATACACTCAGTTGAACACACAATTTTCATTGATCTTCCGTAAGTCGGCTGCGATGGGCACTGATAATAAACTTCATTTGGGAAAATATTTGTTCACACAAATAAGTGGCTTGAAATGCAGACAGCAAAGCTATTGCCATCTTCTTCAGACAGCTAAATTTCTCCTGCAAAGATTTCCAACGTGGTAAAATGTTTTTTTGCTTGTTTTCAATCGTTTCCCGCGATTTCCGCAAATCAACAAATTTCAATATCCACAATAAAGAGGCTTTGAAATCGATCAGCTGCAACTGGAAGTCTTCAATATCCATCCATTCAAATGCACATAAGTTCAAGTCTTCGCTGCTCTCGGGCTTGATGAGAAAAGAAACCAATGAACCAAAATGTTGAAAATCTTGAAATCTGGTGCAAAATTGAGACGTTGAACCCCTAATGTACATATCAATTTTAACCGAATTAACTTGGTAATCCACTGAGAAAGCCTTCAGGTGTTCAAAGTAGCGAAAAGTGGCGATTCGGATGTCCCGTGTGTAGACATTCAGTTTAGATGCAAATCCTTTGCATACCTCAAAAAGACACATCACTGTTTTTCCCATACTCTGCAGATGAAGATTAAGTTCGTTAAGGTGCGTGGTGATGTCCGCAAGAAACATTAGTTTTACAAGCCACTTTTCATCCTCCAGTTCGGGGTCGGCCTTTCCTTGTCCCCTGAAAAAGACCCTTATCTCGATTAGACATTCGACGAACCTCAAGAGAACCTTACCGCAACTTAACCATCTGACACTGCAGTGCAGCAGCACATCATGGTATGCACTTTCCATCTCTTCAAGCAAAACTGTCTGTGAGTTGTAGCAGAGTGTGCGACAAAGAAACACAGTGTTTTCGTAACTGTTTTAGTATTAGGCGTGTCTACACCAAAATATTTCATTCTTGCTGCGTATCGCATCTTTGTTTATTCTAATTTGTTTGTGCTAATGGGAAATCGCATAAACTGGATTGTCTTGAGTCAATTTTTTCGCTTTCACAGCGAACCAGTTGTGAGTGTCATTGGCAGAACCACAACAGACATCGCCGACATAGAAATTGTCAAGTGAATTGCATGCTTGACAAATTTTAAGACTGTTGATTTCGTGCAGTGTAGACAGTTTGAGCTTGGGAGTGCGCGGCGCACGCTTATAGGGTAGATTTCGCATGCGCGTCAAGTCACTTGGCGTGCCACAAAAAATCCTCTCGCGTGCCACCTGTGGCACGCGTGCCAGGGGTTGCCGACCCCTGCCCTACACATTACAGCATCGTAGAGTGAGTTGAAGCGTGCAGAAAAAAAGCGAAGAAGCATGCTTTGGAATGCTTACAATTTTTAAAAACGAATCTTCTATTGCGTCGTTAATTCAGCTTAAATCGTAGTAGAATTGTTTTTAACGAAAGCATCTTGGTAATATTGTATCTCTCGAAAATGCTTTAATCGTGTTTCTGCGGTCCGTGCTTTTTGAGTAAATACAAAAAACAAATGAAATGCAATTAAGCGTTAGGTTAAATCGTTGTAGTATTTTTTTTATCGAAAGCAGCTTGTTTTTATCTCCTGAAAATGCTTGTAATCGCGTTTCTACGGTCAGTACTTTTTGAGTAAATACAGATAACAAAAGCGTTATTTTGCACCCCAAAAGAGATGAGATTATTTGGAGTTGTTAAGTGGAAAGCTAGCTTTCGTTTGAGCAAAAAACCGTTTTCCTCGGTCAGCAAGAGCAAATTATAAAATCATGTTTGATTGTGACGCAATGGTGACGTTACAAAGTCCTTGTGACACTTACCCCGAGGAGTTGATCACTCGTGGCAAGTTTGATGTCTGTACGTCCAGCAGTTTCAGAGAGTTACAACAGACTGACTGAATTGCGCTTTTTGGTGTAGGTTTTTAATGTAAACTTTTAGAAAAGTAGTTTGATTGAAATAGACTTTCAGCTTTTCTCATTATCTTACGTGTATGTAGTTCGAAAAGTATTGGTTGCTTAGCAAGCGTCTGATAGAAATTTTTTTTCAAGATGAAATAGCTATAGCTTGTGTTGAAAAACATGATTTTGCATCTTGCATTACAAATAGAGATGTACCAATACCACATTTTAAGTCGATACCGATACTACTACCGATACCAACATTTGGAGCCGATACCGATACTGCCGATACCACCGATACTTTTTTATCTATTAAGCACCAACAATAAAAGCTTTTGTAAGCAGTACCAAAGAATGTATTAGTAAATCTAGCTTTTTATTGCATTTTGAATTTTTTCTTGGTACTTATCTATCATTATTCATCACAATATTATTGCAAATATGTGAAAGAAAGTTGAACAAATCAAGCAGTACTTTTTTTATAGCAACATACTAAAGCAATGGATTGAATATCATTATTCAAAGAAAATAGGCTTACCTTACAACCACAAAAGATTAAAAAAGTAAAATAAAATGAGAAAGTAACAATACCGTAATCGAAGAAAAAAATAAACTGGACAACATAATCAAAACACCTCGATAAGTGAAAATTTCCCATAGACGTATTAATAAAAAAGAATTAGCCAGTTGCAGCTATTATTATACAAACAGCACTCACAAGTCAAAACTAAAAATAAATACTTATACTACTAAACTGCAGCTTTACTAGCAAAACAACATGTTGGTAAGTCAAAACTGAAAAATGTGTATAGCATACTTAAAAGAATCAAAACCATTCACAAACTGCAAACTCTTTTTATCAAACAAACTACCCTCATATTATAGTCAATACTAAAAACTTTCTCATTACTTTCTCCTCTCAAAAATTCATTGCTACATAAATTGCAGATAACTTTTTTGGCATCAGTAGGTTTAATATTAAAAGATTTCAATACAATGCTTTTATTAGAAGTCATTTTTACTAACCACTGCCTCTGAAGTTAAAAGAGAAACTGAAATTTACAGAATACTTTTAATATGTATATTTATATAAACAATATTGAGGACTGCACGGTATTTGAAACCTGTTTGGAAGACCCCCTCCCCTGGTCATTATTGATGCATTACAAATGGTTAATTATGTTACAAATCCAATCCAGTTCCAGGGAGGGAACAAAAATTTTTTATATTTATGCTATGAAAAAACATAACAAAAAGTGTCTATATTTATGTTGTGTTTAAAAAGTATCGGTAGGTATCGGCTATATTTAAGCGATACCGATACTACTACCCGATACCATAAAAAATAGGCCGATACCACCAATACCGATACTAAAGTATCGGTGCATCTCTAATTACAAAGTTCACTCTAATTAGCCGTGCTTCACCGGCAGCCGTGCTTCACCCGTTAAAGAATAGTGAAGCTGTTTACCCAGCATGTCGTAAGAGGCGACTATTGGGTACCTACCAATTGCAGTCTGACTGTTAATTGTGGGGTTGCCAGCTTAATTGCTTGGTTGGACCACTCATGTCAGAAAACTGAGGTTGGGGGTAAGCAAGGGCATGCTCCCTGTAGAAAAATTTCGCTCCAACAAATCCCCATGCATGGGGTAAATCCGGCCATCTCTGCTAAAGGGACAACACCGGATGGAAACTGAATCACCACTACTACTAATTTATTTCATCCTTAAAACATCTAGTTTAGTCTTGTACTGTCATAAAAGTGCATGTTTTCAATTTCTTGTCTTAATTTTATTGTTTTATTAAAAAACCTGTTGCAATAAGTTTATTTCGTCAGCTGTTGACGATAAATAATTTGATAAATGATTGTGATTTTAAAGGTTTTTATTGCCTTGAGAAAATTGTCCCATAGTGTCACATTTGCTCTACAATACCACATTTGTGTATGTCAGGGGGATCCAACCTTTTTGGCTGAAGGGTCATATTCGGTCTGCGAATGATTTTGCAGGCCACTCCACACGAATTATGTTCTAATTTTTATTACACTGACTATAACTTGGTTCAACAACTGACAAAACGTTCACACCAAAATTCCAATCTTAGAAATGTGGATATTCTTTTTTGCGCCATGGGGCAGTGATAATTGTTTCAGACCTCGACATAAAAGGCCTGGAGTTAGAAACCCCATAAAAGCACAATTGGTATTCGCCAGGGAAGTGTTCAAACTTTAAAGGGCTGCCTTGCTCCAGCAAAATGTCTAGTTCGAAAGCAAGTGTGTCGTGATAGACATACGAGGGTAAATCAAAAAGTTCTAAGACAAATGACATAAATTTAATCTAAGTAAAAATATCGCAACAAAATAACGTCTAATTGCACCAGTAATGACTTAACAACAAATTGTTAGATTTTCTTGAAGGACAGAAAACTATCACTGCAAGTTATTTCGAAAAAGTTAAAGACTGCATTGGCCAAGAAGCGACAAGGAAAGCTCCATCGTCAGATTTTGTTCCATCATGACAATGCTCCAGCACACACGACCAAGACTGTAACGACAATTTTACGGGAGTTTTGCTGGGAAATCCTTTCACACCCTCCCTTACAGTCCTGATTTAGCTCCTTGTGACTTCTTCCTATTTCCAAAACTGAAGAAACATTTGAAAGGAATAAGATTTCAATCCATAAACAAAGCAAAGAGGGAGGTTGTGATCTGGTTGACTAGACCAGCTGCAGAATTCTATCAAGAAGGAATTTCTCGTGGAAACATCGCTTGCAAAAGTGTATTGAGTTAGGTGGATCTTACGTAGAAAAATAATTTTGCAACTTCAATAACCCTTTCAGCCCTGACTTATCTAAAGTACCATAAATTTTTTGAAGTTTTGGATATTTTTGCTCGAAATGGCATCAATAAACATATCTATTGTTATGAAGTGCATCAGATGAATTTTGGGGTCATTTTAGGGGTCGGGAATTTTAATTCCCGTCAGGATTTTAGACGTTAAAAATCGAAATTATTCGCCAAACAGAGTCTTACATTTCTTCCATATGATCATATTGATGACGTAATAAACATACCTGTATATTTTCATCTCTGAAAATGAACATTCTACATGCTTATTTGGCTAGGTTTTGCCATACATACAAAAAACACTAAGGCAACATAAATATGGCGATATGTGGCAATGCGTATCAGATATTCTTTTCAACCAAATTCTCCAAGGTTAACAAATTCATTTAAAAATTACGAAGAAATGACAAATACATTTTATAGTGCAACTAATGATATGCCTAAAGTGTTGAATACTGAGATTCCCTTCAGTGCTCAAAGATTATTTTTTGCTTACATTGCCTAACTATAGGCAGGATTTTAAGATGGGAACTGGAATTCCCGTCAGGGCTCAAAGGGTTAAATAAAGTTTTTTTTCAATTTGTCTCAAAACTTTTTGATTTACCCTCGTACGTGGAATCAGCGCGTGGAAGCCTGCGAAAACGTGAGAAAAAAAGATGTAAAATTGACGAAGCAGCAAAAATAGCTAACAGTAAAGAGACAAAATTTTAATGCGATTGTGTAGAAACAATGAAACGTAACAATGTGGCTTCCGACTCACCAAAAATAATTTTGAGCAATCACTGGCAGTCTTTCATAAACTAAGGTCTGTAATGGTGGTGATAAAAGCAAAAAGGTGATACATCCCTGCTCTTGACAATGTTTTCGCGTCTTCGGGAGTTAATGACTAACAAATGCCTTCCCGATGTTTGCAAAAAATCCTTTGCATGCAATCAAATAAAAAACGGTTTAAAGCTTTTAAATGAAGTGTTTGCACTCATTCTGTCTTTGCTCCCCGAATCACCTAGCGATCTGTCTTAGATTATGTATTGGAATCAGCTGTACTGGTTTTTAACAATATCAGATACGCTGTGCCCAAAAGTATTAAGTTTTTTTTCTATCTTTTGTACTTTTTGACGTATTTGCGATTTTTATGTTGCTAGTTTAGTCATTTTAACACTACAAGCAGATTGTATTTATGCACAATACAACCATTTTGTAACAATTCAATTGCTGTGACGCCATAACGCTCTTTATTAGTTGAAAATTGCAGTAAGTAGCGAATGCTTGAGCGCAAGTTTTATGGGTGGGATAAGTTTTTCATCCCCTGTATAACGTAAATTATTTAGCAACGAACACAAACTACAAAGCACATACAATTTTTTGAGTAAACTGCATCGCGTTTGTGTCTGCCCTTTCACACATGAAAACCTGATTATGAAAGGGTTAACTGTACCTGTTCTGTGTTTTGTCTGTTGTAGATCCAGAAGCGATGCAGTTTACTCAAAAAGTTAGTATGTCATTACCAGCTTATGTTGGTAGCTAATTATTTCACATTGTATAGGAGATGAAAAACTTGTCACATCAATAAAACTCGCGCTCAAACAATTGCTACTCACTGCAGTAGTCAACTAATAGAGAGCGTTATGACGTCACAGCAGCTGAATTGTTGCAAAGTAAATGGTTGTAATGTGCATAAACAAATGTGCTTGTAGCATAATAATGAATAAAATAGCAATATAAAAATCGCAAATAAGTGTAAAAGTACCAAAAATGGAAAAAACTGATACTCTTTTTGAAATCAGCAATTGACAATACTTAAAAATAAGTCAGAAACATTCAAGAAGCAAAAATTAGTAACATAAGTGACGTAGTGATAGTTATGTTGAAACCTGTCAAGGCCATTGGTAGCATCTTCGTATCCAACAAGGAAAGAAATGATAAATTTACCGACCAAAAAGTATGGTACGGTACTTCTTAAAAGATTCTAAATGGCAATATTAGCGACATAAAGCATTGGTTTCTTATTGTAAAACAGAACGTAAGCGCGACGATAAAAACGTCAAATTGAATAATGCTTTTGATTTGGAATAATGCTTACTATGCAAAATGTTTATTGTGCTGATTTGGTACAACTGTAAAATGCTATTATTTTGAAATGATTCCTATAAACAACATTTTTTGTGCATCTTTTGTTAAATATTCCTTAAAAATGTTAAGTACGATTGATATGAACTAAATCGGATCAACTTGGATTATAAATTTTAAAAATAGTGCATAACATTTTAATTTGCTGCAATAATATTCTATAGTGAATTTTCGGTGTATTCTATGCTTCTATGCTATGCTTTGCTTTATTATTTATGGTGCCCATAAATCATTGGTACAATTTCAAAAATTCATCTAAGTTTTATTTTTGTGATATTTTCATTTGGCTGGTTTGAAGTAATGGGAAATACTTCAAGTTTTTTTTAAATGTATTGTTACACCTCCACACGTGCACCATCAGTGTGTGTGTGTGTGTTTACCCCCCTCTTCCTTGGGATGGAGGTACGGCATGAACGGTAATTCAGGTTCATGCTGTCAACCTAATTGATATTAGGCTAGGGGAAGATGGCAGTCCATTTCGAACCAGTCTTGAGTGACTGGTAGCCCCACCACCAACAAGGCGGACTGCCACTGGTGGATACCCAAGAGTCGTCTGACATGCTGGGTTAACAACTTCACAATTATAATCCGGTGAAGTACGGGTGGGGCCACCTGTCTGCCACATAAAGGTGGAGGCGTCCCGTTAAGTGCCTTGCCCAAGGACACAACAAGCAAGCTTGCCGGCTTGTTCTCCACACTATCCCTTTTTTTTATGCTGAGCGCCAAGCAGGGAAGCTGTGAATACCATTTTTTAAAGTCTTTTGGTATGACTCAACTTAGGGAATGAACCCCAGGTCTACCGACTACAATGTGGACGCTCTAACCACTGCACCATCGCGCCGGTTACACCATCAGTCGCACGAAGAATTTTCAGCCAGTGTTTAATTTCTTGCCGTAATCGAAATCTAGCCTGCTCGGCATGCTCGGTGCAAACTCTTCGTCGCGGCTTATCTTCTGGCTTTGAGGGCCTGCAGTAACTGCACTTTATACACGTTAAGTCGCAAACTTTTGCAAAAAACTTTATAAATAGCGGAGTGTGGTATCTGTGACTATGTGGAAGCCTTACGAACAGACTTTCTGGGGGTTCTGATATATGCCGCACGCACAGATTTAATTTCTTCTGATGTTTGAAGTCGGCCAGCTCCCTTTCTTTGTAGCACACTAGCAGTCTTCATAAACTCTTACGCCGTGATCGAATGGTAGAATACGCCGGTTGCTCCCTTTCTTAATTGCGTCTGAAGTTTTGCTGGGCTTCAATGTCTGACTTCGTCTCTATACACCAGGAAACGGGTTGGGTTATTTTCATGAACTCCACTTGCGCTGGTAAATTCAAAAGAATCTGCTTAATCACTAAATAAATTGTGATTTGAAAAAGCACACTGTCAAGAGAGAAAAATCTTAAAGTTTTTACCTTTACCATAAAAACAAACCAAATCAAAATACCTCAAAAAATAAATTTCTGAAATTTGTTTCATGCAGGCGAGGTCGTATTAGCTTCTCATTCGCTCTTTTTTGCTAATCTTATGTAAACTGGACCACCACGACGGGTAGACTGCTTTGTCCCGCTACCGGTCTGCCACATAAAGATGGAGGCATCCAGTTTAGGGGCGCGATGTCGTAGTGGTTAAAACGTTCGCTTCGCATTTCGTAGACCTGGGGTTTATTTCCCTAGTCGAGTCATACCAAAAGATACTGAAAAATTGTGTTCGCAGCTTCCCTGCTGGGCGCTCAGCACAAAAGGGATAGTGTGAAGAGCAAGCGGGCAAGCATGCTTGTTGCGTCCTTGGGCAAGACACTGAACGGGACGCCTCCATCTTTATCTGGCAGACAGGTGACGGGGCCAAGTAGTCTACCCGTCGTGGTGGGGCATTCTAACTGAAGACTCTCAAAAAGAGTTAATAAGAAGCCCATATGCATGAATGAATTTTTGAAATTGTAGCGATAATTTATGGACACCCTGTATTTTATATATTTGTAATAAGTTGAGCAGATTTAATTCATATTTATCGTACCTTTCTGAGTTCTTTGAAACGGCAACGTAATCGTACTGACATATCGGAGTTGAATAGGTTGCTGCATATCTCCAAACTCAACTAAAATAAAATCCAAAATGTTAAGAATTATAAAAGAACCTGGTTATTTTAAGAGGGTTTGTTTATTATCAGTAAGGAATTGAACCCGTGATTGTTTGTGCTGACTAATTACATTAGTGCTTTGTCTTATAAAATCGGCAGTATTTTGTGTTAGATCAGTAGTTCCCAATGTTTTTGTAGTTCCGGAAAGCTTTTTAAGAAATCGTCGATTCTTCGGACCAGTGCTTTAAGTATGTTTGGAACTCGATGAAAATGCTGTACCATTAATTTTTATGCTTTTCAAAGTTTATATTTATAAATTTTTATTAACCGATGGGTGTGAGGAAATTTTGGGGGTTAATTTTTTCGAAACCACGTGGGACTCAACTTTGAGTCGCAACCACGATCGTAGTTCATTATGCGAGCCATCGAAAAATATGATCAAAGATTAAATAAGCATCAAGTGAATCAATTGCTTTTAGCTCTATCAAAATTCATTGAAAGCATTTACGGACACCCTCAAACTTTCTCACCGTCCCGCAAGGGGTATGTGGACCTCTAGTTAGAAACCAATGCGTTATACTGTTTGGCTCAGTTTGCCTTGGCATGTTACCGATTACACACGTTTTTTCATTTGAACTCGTTCCGATGCCCGATAAAAACGACCAATTATGATTAGCTAAATCGTCTAGACAGTTGATTAAAGAAGTGATCTCGGCATATCGTAACACGCTTATGTTGCTGGTGTGAAGTGTTGGAGATTTGCTCGTGCTTTGTTATGTTCGCGTTTACTAACGTCTTCATACTGTAGTAAGTGCGGTTTCCTTTCCTGCACTGGAACGAAACCATACACGTATACGCGCACGATATAGCTTTGTGCAGTAGATTGTTCTGAAGCGTGGATTGTGTTGAGTAAGTTTATTGGTGGTAAAGTATTTTTCATTTGTGGTACCTAAGGATATGAAAAATGCAAAAGCTTTTTTGGAGCAAATTATTGGGATCTTCTGACGTTCTTAGCAAGAAACAGAGCCAGTATACTGCGGTACATATTTTTGTAGGACGTTTCGCTGAACGCTGTTAGCATTGTCAACCAAAATATCGCAACCAATTACTTTAAAATTGAATAAACCAAGGCCAAGTACAACATTTATGACGTGAAAATTCAATTATTAAAGAAGATAATATCTGTTGCATACTTTGAGGTCAAAGTTGTTTCATGTTAAATTAATATAGCAATAACTCAAAATAAAACAAAATTTATGCATGAAAAAGGTAAAGTGGATGCCAAGCTTTATCTGTGTTCAATTGTGGCTTCAGCTTTTGAATATATACGCTTCCTTAGCGGATATATAAGGAAACTCGTTTCCTTTTGAATATATATAACTTCATATTAAATCCCAGTGCATGCAAATTTTGATTTCAAAAATGCGTAAAAGCATTTTGGATTGCTTGCCATATATGGTCAGGTGAATAGCGACACTTTTATCAAAAATGGAATACACTTTTTTTTACGTTCTTGACATGGTTACTTTAAAAATATGTAATTTAATGGTTTATGAATTAAAATTTATGATATAGAAATTTTAATGAAAATGGTTCTGGCATTCTGTCTGGTGAGGCGACGGCGTTTGTGCTGTTTTAGGCAGCCAGCGGGGTTGCGGTCTATGCTATGACTATTAAATTCCAGTGAATGACAGATCCTGTTGCATTTATTGCGTGTAAATTCTAAAGCGTGGGGGGCTCTTTTGAATGCCGTTGCAGCGTATTTTGTTTTCGAATGTTCTGTTTTTCCCATTGGTCCTCTCTTCTTTTCTTTGTTGGCATGGTACCAGCTTTCCCTGTGGAACGCTAGTCTGAAACTGTTGGCTCCAGATTTTATCACAAGCCAGGTCGCCTCGTTGGCCTTGTGCCGGTGGCCAATGCTCTATTTGGTAAGTCGTTTGGAATACGACTATTGTCCGCAAGGCAGACTTGCCCCAACCACTGCATACGACTTCGTTTCACTGGCAGTTGTACTAAAATTGTAGTACAATTGCAATTCAATTTCAGTACAATCGCGATTTCTCCACCCCGGAAAAAAATGAAGTATAATTACAATTATTCTGAAAGATGTCATTAACTGCAAATTGCATGTTATTTTATTTATTAATAACTTTATATGCGTGTTTTAGTGCCTGCTTGTCAAATTATGCTTTGCAAATGCTGGTCCACCAATATTTGTTGATTTGTTTGATTCAAAATACCACAGCATTAGCCTGATTACACGAGCCACGTAAATGATTTTACTCCGCTAAAATCACCCTTTTTCAGCGGAGTGAAACTAAACTATTTTCGTTTTAAAACAAAAAGTTTTAGCAGAGTGAAAATTCTATACACTTCGCTAAAAATAGATGGGGTGATCGTTTAGTATACCAAAATTTTGCTTCATCTCTGTTGGATAAATGTCAAGTTTAAGTGGTTATATGGGCTTTTTTTCGATTTCCAAGCTCACCTGTAACGCGTTGAAGCAAAATTTATTGGCAGTAGCAGAAAACAGATGTAGGCAAGCCGTGTGGCTAATTTGATATCAAAACTAGCGTAGTTTTATAAAAGAAGTAAGCTGGACGGTGGTTGAAGTTTTCCTCTTGACCATGACACACAGACACGAGCTCTTGACACAAAACACCTCAAAAGCAGGTAAACGCTCTTTTTTGAAAGGCATCCAGCACCTTTGTTGTAAAATCAACATTATAGATTTGGCTAGCTTCCCACTGGCAAAAATTTTACTTTCGAGTCTTAGAAGTATATCGGCATGATCAGATGGACTCATAGCAAAAGCAAAGTGTAAAAGTTATGCAAACTCTTGCCAACTGACCGGCTGCGTGTCTGAGCTACACAAAGAGGAGGCCATGGTATTCTTGTGCTTACAAAGCTTTCAAATAGTAATGGCTCAGTCGCACAGAGATACAAGGATGCCAGTATTCGAAAACCATATACATGCTAGAGAGCCGTAACTTAAGTTTTAATTCAACACTTTGTAGATGGCATTCCTTTGAGTTTTGCATCCAATTTGCTAGAAAGTTTTTCATTGTTGTGTAAAACCAAATATGCTAAAAAGTATGCAAATTAATATACCGATATATCTTGCGAGAATAGCCCGTTGTTAGCACTAAAACACTATGCTGTATGATACCTTATCTACGTGTCTACACAACAAGTTGCTGGTTTTTCGTACTCATGAACCAAGTTCATGAAATACATTGTTTTTTACCTAACGTCTCATTCTTTTTTTACATGGAGTTTGACTACTTCATATTCCAGAAGCTGAGTGATTTCTGATTTTCGCTCTATACAGATCAGATCGTGTCGGTTGTGCCTTTACATATTTAGGCTAACGCTTTGTCGTTAGCCTAAACGAAGGCTCCATCAAAGTACTTTGTGCGGTTATCTCTCACCGCTAGAACCAAAGAAGTGATGTTATTTCTACTTAGTGCTAGAGAGCCTTTTTTCCTTTATCGTATTTTACAAGCCAGTTTAATCGTTCGAAATTATTTTGAGCCGGCATACTACAGCACTGTCATAGACCTTGGTCTTGTTGTAGATGACGAATGATAAAGCAATGGAATAGATGGTGCTGTGATTATTATCGTGCATTGTGGGTTATTGTTACCTCACAAATATTATTTAAGGCTAAATTTTAGCAACTGCTCGCAGCAAAAGTACTTTCCTAACCTGTGACTGTAAGTGTCAAGTTCGCCGGTTTTAGTTTTTGTTGCACAGAATTTTTTCGCTTTTGTGTACTGATACATTTTGTTTGGTCAAAAACAAAACATTTTTTGTTGTACCTGTCTGCTCACTTCAAGTACTACTATCTCTGTGCAATGTGCATTGTCAAATTTAGTGTGACGTGCATGGTCAAATCGAATTTAGTGTTATGTGTCGTACCTATTTGATATCTGGCTATGCCACATTAGTAGTTTTGAAACGTAATTTTAAAGAGCTGTATATTTTTATGAGTTGGTTTATGCTCATAAATTCTATAACTTTTCGTGGTGGCTTAACTTAGTAGCTCATATGCGTCATTAAGTGAGATACTTTTTGAATAGACACAATGTTGACAATTGTCAATGGTAAACTTAGGTTTTGAATCCCAAGCCTTAGACAGTTCAATGCATCAACTGATTTCATCAAGGTATATATTTAATAATAAAATGCAAGCTATTAATTGTACACAAGTACTGATAGAACGTTTCAGTAAAACAATTTACAAAAACAATAATAAGTACCATCATATCCACCCGTTAACACAAGTTCTTTAAGATTTTTCAATTGTGGAAAAACAATTTGGAAACTGTGTGGTGTGAAAGTGAGTAGTACTGAGCTTTGTATGCAATGTCACCATAATACGACTTAAAATAACTTGGTACCGCAAACAAGAACGACTTTATAGCTGTTGCTGACAGCACCACGCTTCCAAAACAATGCCAAAAAAGTATTAAATTCGTTGTTTGCGTGACAAATACGATGGAATTAAAGCCTGTGTTTGGAATTGCAGGCTTAATTAGAAAATTGATGATCTCTACAAAAGTAAAAATTTATGTATTGCATATATTTCGTGTAATATGCTCATTTTTAACAATATACCCTTAAATACGTATCAAAGCACAATGTTTTCAAAGAGCGATGATACTCACGTAAAATAAACAGTCTTTACATTAGGGGTCACCAACCGTTTGAAACCGCGAACTAGTTTCTGGGTACTGATTAAGGCGATGGCCACCAGTTTGATGTAACAGCCAATTTGCTCCATTTGCTATTAACTATGTGTTATTTATAACTTTTGTCCAAAACTAAAATGAAAACTTTTTTCCGAGATCCACTATCGACTCAACTTTTCGAAGAAATTTTGAGATCTGTTTTATTCTAGATCGACTGCATGGATTATTAATTAATTAAATTAAGTACAATTACAAATTAAAATTGATCCAGCTGTGGGCTGAACCAGCGTCGAATGATTTATACCAAATTCCTGCGGACGGTGTACACTTTAACATGTTTTTAATGAATAACAATTAATCAATTCACAAAATGTAAGAGTTACAAAATAATAAGAATTGTTTTTTTTTTGCCAGCGTTGGTATATTATAGGCTAAACAAGAGTGTTTTCAGCCTAGTAATTTCTTGATCGTTCAAGAAATTTTGTTATGATATCTTACCTGTAACTTCTAATTACAGTGCGAACACTGGCATCGTGAATACGAATCTCAAATTGAAATAGCCAGTGAAGCGATTGCCGATCGCGATGAGTCTCGTGAAAAAGCAGACCGATTGAATCAAGAGTTGTCACGGGTTTTATCGGGTGATAAAACCAGAATTGTCGACATCGATGCTCTATGTATGGAAAACAAGTGAGAATGGTCTCGTCATTATAGTGTGCTAACTCTGTATTTACGAGTCAGTGTTTTTGCTTTTCCTTTTAAATTGTGAAAAACTTGTGTTAAAGGGTTTTCATCTTCCAAACTTAAACTATTTTTGACTTTTTCTCATTGGTTCAAACGTTTTTTCTTCGAGAGATGAAGAATCCGAATTCACTTTTGTATTTTATGGCCATGAGAAAATGTTGTCAGTTACGCTGCGTTAAGCAACTTTTGTCGATTCACAGTTGTAAGTACTGCTGCCACTGTGCATTTTTGCGACAAC
The DNA here is from genome assembly GCA_963675345.1 of Trididemnum clinides. Lineage (NCBI taxonomy): Eukaryota > Metazoa > Chordata > Ascidiacea > Aplousobranchia > Didemnidae > Trididemnum > Trididemnum clinides. The sequence continues at coordinate 6,450,078 of OY776287.1, read as the reverse complement.
TGCTGCGGGGACTTCATCCTCCCAGTAATTTACTGCTGCGGGGACTTCATCCTCCCAGTAATTTTTCAGAGTATACCAATGCAATCATTCTCCCATTGTTGAAAACATGAGAAAAACCGGTGAGAAAGTTTTGTTACTGTGCTGGGTGGTTGATTCCGCATTTTTCGTTCACTTAAAATCAATGTGTAATGGCGGTCGTAAAAAGTAAATATGAAATTGTAGTTATAGTGCGTCAGGAACAAAACTATGATTTTCTTAGGCATTGCTTTGTTCTTCGTGCATAATAATTTATAGTTGATCTAGATATTGAGAAGACAGCTATTAACTTTGCGTTTAGGCCAGTGAGAAAGCGATTACTAAAAGATATGTTAGGTCAAGTATGAATACTCGGCCTTTGACGGTAATGGGTCCCCGATTACTCAATTCTTCCGGAAAACGACATGGCCTATGAGTATGATAGACAAGGTGCGCTATAGCTGCTATCGAGAGCCCCGTATAGCCTCTTACTTCTTGTATTTACTCATCTTTTTTTTGGACCGTTGGCGTACTGTCTCACGGAAACTTTTTCAAGACTCAAGTGCTTGTAGTATTCACTAAATAACCAATGCCTCTTTGTTGCGCTTTCTGTTTTTTTTTCTCATCTTCACTTCAAAGGACGCAACCTTCTTTAAAATTTATGTCTTTTTACTAATCGGCAGAATAGAGAATTTTTTTAATAGCGCCTGTGGTTTCCCAATTCAGAATGTTTGTCATGCCATTCTGCACTGCTCTACTACGCACTCTTTAACGCCACATCCCTTTTAGCTGCGCTTTATCTGTTTACAACTTCTGATCCCGTTCGTGGAAAGTTTTCCGGCTTATAAAGCTTCATAGTCTTTCGCCATACCCTCATCAGGTGATACTCGAACGAGTACAAACATAGATTTTAATCTGCTTGTGTAGCCCACTGATCGACAAATGTATGTAAGAGCCACTCGTATTTTTAGCGTTCAATATTAATCTGAGTTTCCAACACGTTGCCAAAAGGTGGGGACGAAAGGGGCTATGACCACCCATTCCCTCAAAAACAATTTCTTAAAATCAATCTCGGTGTTTGCTATTTTTTCTAATGAAATAGAAAATAGTGCTACGCAATTGGAAAGAAAAAGGCAAAACAAAAAGTTTAAAAGCGAATAATAACCAACTGTAGATTACGCAAATTATCATAAATTTCAGAATAAAAGCAATTTTCTTTATCACTGATTGCATTTTTAGAATTATGAATAAAAAAGATTCAAGAAATCGGCGTTTGGTAAAATATGTTTCAAAGGTTAAAATTTTGCTATGATCCCACTCAACTCGGTGATCTTTGGTAATGACATGTTTGACCAATGCCGTTTTTTTATTAAAATTGTTATCATCAACTTTTTCCAGATTTGCTGGCATTAAATTCCTTTTATTCTCAGCCAATCTTGTTTTGTAAGCCCGTCCAGTTTCCCCAATGTAGATACCAGTGCAATCCCAACAAGGAATCTGGTAAACTACACCAGGTCTAGATGACCTTTCCACCGAGTCTTTTGCCTTTGGTAAAATGTCTTTTAAAGTTAAATGCGGTTTGCTGCAAACCAAAATTCCTACGTTTCTTAAAATTTTTGTTAAAGCCTCAAAGTATCTGGGAACATAAGGCAGCGCAATACCTGTTTTAATTTCCCTGTTATTGGCTAACGATGAATTTGTTTTTCTTTTCAAACTTTTAACTGTGCGTTTTAGAAACCATTTGGAATAATCATTCTTTTTTAAAGCTTCCATAATTTTTGAAGTTTCTAATGTTTTATTTACCTGCTTGGAATTTAACTGTGATTGAGCTCTTTTTAAAAGACACTTTACCAATCCTTGCTTCTGACTTATGGAATGCGCGGAGTAAAAATTTAGATATCTGTTAGTGTGCGTTGGCTTTTGATAAATCTTTGTCATTAACCCCCACTGGATTTTCGAGTAACACAGACATCCAAAAAGGTATGGAATCAGAAGTTGATGAATTTTATTACCATATTAATGACATTGAAGCCAGTATGAAATTTACCATAGAACATGAGACCAGCAATTCCGTTTATTATTAGTCCTGATGAAGAACAGCTGTATAGCTGTTCGAAACGTTGACGAATATTGAAGTTTTTTGCATGCTCGGTAAGGACTTTCATTAACTTGAATAAGCGTTATCATTACTAGAAGAGCTAAATAAAATGAATTTATCAAATATATCTGGTAGCCAGAAAATCAGAAATAAAAAAGAGTTGTTTCGCACGTGAGCGCGATTGTGCACGGCGTATCGTTTCTTTCAATTTTCCGTTAAACTCATGCTTTCATTAACTTTTTATTGCTTTGTTATTGTCGCGTAACGAATATAGTTCATGTACGTACTTATACCAGCACAAATTGAAGTATAGGTTGCAGGCGAAGCAATTTTATGCGTCTAAAAATGCAAAATTTACATAAAAAAGTAATAAACGTGGAATAAAAAATCAAGAGTTTGCTCCATCTCCAATATTTTTGTTTGATTTTCCTAGGTTTCTAAGTATTACCAATTTTGTACTTCTCAAAAATTAAGTTAGAATTGCTTTAAAAAATGAGGCGTTAGGAAGATATAGAATTGGTTAGCGGTACTCAAGCTAAAATACCTCATCGATATGTAAAATGTCTTTCCACAGAAAGCATTTTAAAAACTTCAGAAAAAAGTTTAAGATATTGCTTGTATTCGCAATTTATCCATTATACTTGTTTATTTTACATATGTACATATATATATTTAGATATTTGCAAGACAGAGTGTCACAATGCTTGGCTGAGAAGAATACGTTGCATGCTCAAATTGAGAAATATAAAGTAAGGTTTAGCACTCACATGCGTATTACCTGGTTGGCTAGCTTTACTCTATTACAGGTCACTAGGGCGATTTTTTTTGCAAACTAAAAAACTTCAAAAAGTGGCTATATTTTTTTAAAAAGTAACTATATTGATTTTGCTCAACGAAATGAAAAATAAACGAAAAAATAGAGCAAATACATTTTAAAAAATCCAAAGTTTGTTCAATTGGTGCTTAAATTATCATGCACACTTATAGTTTGTTGATTGACCTGGCAAATATAAATTGATCTAAAATCAGAAAAAGTAACTTTATAACTTCGTTGATAGTGACTCTACAACTGTGAAATTTTTCTTCCACGGTTGTTTTATTATTCTTTACAAGCAGAAAAGTAACTTTATTGACTTTAAATCGTTCTACTGATCACCTCTATAGTTACAACTAAATTGGGATTTCCTGAGGCAAGCCATGCGGTGTATATAACAGTCCGTAGATAGTACGCATTGGGTTGTACTCGACGAACAGACCTTGAATGAATACCAGTGCTTTAGGGCGGAAAATTCTAATAAAGATGATATCATTTGATATTATCGTCGTCAAAAAAAATTTTTAAGCGTTGAAGGTGGCGCTAACAAGACTCGCGATTAATCATTTTTACGCATCTTGCAAGGTAACTGCTCTGTGCTTTCACTCGCAAGAAAATTTTCTCAGCCGTTACATCTTGATCGGATGAATATGGCGAGGTGAAGTTGCTTAGCTGTAGATTGGTCAAATTTTCAACCAAGCGTTAGTTTCAATAAAGTTGCAACGATCTAAAATATTTTGATAAAATGAAATTTATTCCAGTTAAAAACACCTCAACAGTCTGTTTCGCCTAAGGCGGCTCGTCAGGAGGTGGTTCTTATTCAAATAGAACTTCTATTTGAATAAGAACTACCTCCTGACGAGCCGCCTTAGGCGAAACAGACTGTTGAGGTGTTCTTAACTGGAATAAATTTCATTTTGATTTATTGCTCTGATTCTATCATTGAGATCTCTACTGCCAAATCGACCAACTACGTAAAATATTTTGATATGTATTTATTGTTAGAGTGGGGCTTCGTTTCAACAGTGTATTTAAGGCAAACCTTCGAATTGTTGGTGCTTACCTTCATAATATGTGACTACTCATTGCGATTGACTTTAACTTTCAGCTATGAGCTCTAACTCCTGTTGTTGTTGTTGTGACTACCCTTCCTCTTCCGCGGAATCGAGGTACGGCACGAACCGCAACCCAGGTTCACACCATCAACCTAATTGAATTAGGCTAGGAGTAAGGTATGAGCCCATTTCATGATTGACTGGCACCCCCACCACCAACAAGGCGAACTGCCATTGGTGGGTACCCCAAGAGTCGCCTCTTGCGACATTCTTGGTGAGCAGCTTCACAATTGTTACCCGGTGAAGTACGGGTACGCCACCTGTCTGCCACATAAAGATGGAACAGCCCGTTAAGTGCCTTACCCAAGGATACAGTAAGCAAGCTTGCAGGTTTGTTATCCACACTATCCCTTTTTTATGCTGAACGCCAAGCAAAGAAGCTCTGAATGCCATTTTTCAAAGTCTTGTAGTATGACTCGACTCAGGAAATGAACCCCAAGTCTACCGACTGCGAAGCGAACGCTCTAACTACTACACCATCGCGCCGGTCTCCAATCCTAGAAGACATAAATGCGCAACGAACGCGGTTTATTGATTATATTATTTTAATAGAAAATGTCGAGTTCAAAACGATCGTCAAAAAATGAGTGGCATAAACAAGGTATGTTACGCACATCCGATGTCGTGTCGCCAAAACATTTACGGGATCTGCTCTCTCAAGGTATGTAGTGATTAATTGTGGGAAGTTTATGGTGGTGTAATTTCTTTAAATCACGTACCGCATGTCACTTCTCAGTTCATTCTTTAACTCTCGCTCCCGCGATCATCAATTGATGATCTCGTATTTTCAGTGTTCCCATCAAATTTTTTTCCGCCGAGTTACAAAATCATTTTACTAAAAATGAATTTGTGACTTTATTTCTCATCCGATATTGATAAAATTTTCGTATGGGCCACAAAGCGGAACACCAGACGCAGAGTGAGTTCGTTTTTATGATGAAATGGGGATTGAGTGAGACTTGGGAAGTTCTAGTGAAATTATTGTTTCTTCAGGGGGTTTTAATGGATATGTGGGGAAATGTTCTGAGGGTTTGGAAGGTGTACATGGGGGGGGGGAATGATATAGGGAAAAGAAGTGCAGAAGGAAGAAGATTGCTGGAGTTCTGTGATGAAAAAGAACTGTGGGTGGCAAACACTTGGTTTTATAAGGCAAACAAAAGGAAAATCACTTATAGTGCTTGTGGATGTGAAACAGAAATCGATTTTGTGCTAGTGGGGAAAAAATACAGAAAGTATGTAAGCAATGTGAAGGTGTTTTCATGGGAACTTCGGTACATGCTAGTGGTCGTAGATCTGGATAAAAAGGTGCTAAAAAAGGTTGTGAGAAAGCAACAAATCATAAGAAGAAGGATTTAGCAGTTGAATAAAAACCGAACAAGAGTAAGATTTGAAAAAAGAGTAAAAGAACTAGTAAGTACAGACGCGCCTGATTGTGGAAAACTTTCAAGGACGGTGTTCTAAATGCATGTGATAAAGTATGTAGAAAGAAGAAGTCTAGGAGAGATCGAAGAGGCATGTGGTGGTGGAATGGAGGCATGTGGAGGTGGAATGAAGAGGTCAAGGATACCATAGCAAGAAAGAAGACGGCATTTAAAAAGCTGTGTAGGTTTCCATCACAAGAAAATATGACTCAATACAAACGTTTAAGAAATCAAACCAGAAAAATTGTTGCTATAGCTATCAGAATGAAAGCTAATCTGGAATTGAATAATTTATATCAGAATTCTAATAGTGTTTTTTATTTCCTTAGAAGAATGAAAAAGAAAAGTAGTGATTTGGAAGGAGAAAGGTGCTTACGAGGAAGAGACGGACGATTGGATTTTATTGAAGAAGATAGGGCAAAAATTTGTAAGGAACACACGGAAAAGATCATGAATGAAGAGAACGAATAGGACCACATGGTGGAAACTAATGTAGTAGAAGGACCAGTGGAAGAAGTGGCTTCCAATGAGATTGTGGAAGCAATGCAAAAAATGAAATCAGGAAGGGCAACTGGACCATCTGAAGTAAGTGTGGAAATGATAAATGCAAAAGGCGAATTTGGGGCTAAATGATGATGGAACTATGTCAGCGTGTATTGGATGGTAGAGGAATGCCTGATGAGTGGAAAACTAGTGTGATTGTGCCTATCTTTGAAGGGAAGAGCGATGTGATGAGCTGTGGATCATAGAGAGAAGTGAAGTTGCTAGAACATGCCATGAAAATTGTTGAAAAGGTACTAGAGAGGCGAATACGAACACTAGTCAATTTGAAAATAAAATGCAGTTTAAATTTATGCTAGGAAAAGGAACAGTGTATGCAATATTCATTGTGAGAAGAATGCAAGAGGAATATCAAAAGAAGGACAAGAAGTTGTATATGTGTTTTGTTGACATGGAAAAAGCTTTTGATAGAGTGCCAAGAAAAGTGATGGAGTGGGCCATGAGAAAGAAGGGTCTATCAGAAGTAACGGTTCGGGCAGTCATGAGCCTGTATGATGGTGCAAAGACAAGCGTGAAGGCGGGATCCGCATATTTAGAGGAATTCAAAGTAAAAGTTGGTGTACGTTAAGGATCTGTGCTGTCGCCACTATTGTTTGCAAGAGTGGTGGACGTTGTTACAGAAAATGCAAGAAGGGGTGTGGTTAATGAATTACTATATGCAGATGACCTTGTTATCATGAGCGAAGACATGGAAGACTTAAAGGAAAGGATTTGGAATTGGAAGAATGCGCTGGAAAGTAAAGGTTTAAAGGTGAAAACCAGAAAAACAAAAGTGATGTTAAGCGGGTCAGAAGGAGAACTATTCAAAAGCAAGACAGATCCATGTGGAGTTTGTGGGAGGAGAGTCATGGCCAATTTAGTGTTTTACACAAAATGTGGAAACTGGGTATATGGCAGATGTGCAAAAATAGAGAGTTACCGCTAGGTTGGCAATGCATTTTGTTTGCTCAAAATGTAAAGGAATAATGGAAGGAACTGTGGATTCGATCGAGAAGATGCGCGATGAAGTAGAGAGAGTGCATTGATTTTGTTATTTGGGAGACTGACTAAATGCTAGTGGTGGTTGTGAAGCGGCAGTTACAACAAGAGTAAGAATCGGTTGGGTAAGATTCAGGGAATGTGGAGAGTTATTGCTAGGAAATAGGTTTCGTTAGAAGATGAAAGGTAAAGTTTATCGTTGTTGCGTAAGATCAGCAATACTGTATTGAAGTGAGACATGGTGTCGAAAAGAAAATGAAAAAGCAATTTTAAGGAGAACGGAGAGAGCTATCGAGAGAGCCATGTGCGGTCAGAAAGTTGTTGACGGGAAGGCGACTGAAAAACAGATGGACATGTTGGGGTTAAAGGAAACTATAGACCGATTAGCAACAGCGAATGGAGTTAGATGGTGTGGACATGTGCTGAGGAGGGATAGTGATAGTGTTTTGAGGGTTGCTCTAGATCTTGAAGTGAGTGGCAAGAGAAAGTGAGGACGACTTAAGAAGACCTGGAAGAAGCAAGTGGAAAAGGAGGCAGAGAAGATTGGTTTGAAAAAGGAGGACGCCCTGAGATGAGACAAGTGGAGAGACGTAGTGCGAGCAATTACCGAAGGAATGGGCTGAATCTGGCCATCTCTGCTAAGGGGACAACACCGGAAAAATTTAAATAACTACTACTACACTACTTTCAAAAGATCACGCTTAATTCCTCACGCATTGGAAGATGTAAAATTTGTGCCCTGATTCTTAGATTTTCGTACCCATAAAGGCTTAAAAAGACCTAGAACCCAGTTGCAGACGACAAAACCTGCCGAAGTTTTAGCAAGAACCAACTACCTTAAAATCAAATTGAGATTACATGTTTTCCAGGAAAACAAACCCTTTATCATCAACACAGTTTGAAAACTACTTTTTTGGGGCATCATGTGACAAAATTTAAAGCAATAATATAAAAATTTACGTATTAAAATTTTTTAATTTTTTAGGGGTCTCAAAACCCCCCGAAAAAAATGTGTATGATAGGTAAAAAAAGTAGATTTGGTGCGTAAAAAATATGATGTTTTGCTAAATACCGGTCTCATTTGAAAGCTTAGAAAATTTGCTTTCCAGCAATATATAACTTTATAGTCTAGGCCAGGGGTGGGCAATTGTTTTGGCTTGCAGGCCGCATCGCGGTCACGCAAGCTAGCTGAGGGCCGCACTTTTTAACGAACGCATTGGTATATTATTCTAATTCAGGGGTGGGCAAACTTTTTAGCCGGAGGGCCGCATTGACCATTTCGAGGGTGGTCGAGGGCCAGGGCTTGTTGTCTCGTACAGCTGCATGCTATAGAAGAAATTGCATTAGCTCACAATTTTGCAAAATCTTCTGGCAGTGTGGTATCTCAGCGCGCAAAATTGGTGGTGTCTCTAAAAAAAAAGGTCTTCACCTTTTCGTAGACGTTAACTGCCTGACGCATTTTTCGTCTAAGGTAGAGGCGATTGCCATTTTTTTAAGGACACCGTCACTTTTGCGCCTTGTTAATCCCCTTGTCGTATTTATTTCCAAATGGCAAAGTTTTAAAAAGTGTTCGCGGGCCGCACAGAATGCTCTCGAGGGCCGCATGCGGCCCGCGGGCCGTAGTTTGCCTACCCCTGGTCTAGGCTAAGCGGTATATGACATTCACTAATCAAAAATGAGTACCGTACATCATATCAATTGAAAACCCCACAACAATTTTCGACTTACCTTCACTAAATTATAATTTTGAGAAAAACTACATTTTTTAAATAGATATAATAAATTGCAAATATTTCACCACTTAAGTCATAGTTTTCTAACAAGTTTCCAAGGACATAGAAGCTAAAATACAAGTCTTAAAGCTGGCAGAAGTTCGGCTTCTCTAAATCAAAATTTTCTGTATCCCCCTTGTTTTTCCACAAAAGGCTGGGGTCTAAAAAAGCTTCTAATTCATCGTCAGTGACAACATATTCTATTTAAACTTGATATTTTCTGAATGTTGAAGTAATTCCTTTTTCAAAAATATATAATGTTTTATGGTTTGGGCTAACCTTTAGCAGATAATGGTTGATCATATTTTAGGTACTACATTTAGTTACCAAAATTTGGTACCGGTCGGTACAGGTCAAAAAAGGTCATGGGCCTCAGAAAATTGCAAATTGTAGAAAACCTAGGTTTTAAGGTAAGTTTTGATTGATATACCTTGAAATCTTATTTCCTTAGCATCATTTAGTGACATTTCTAAAAAAATTGGTAGAAAATAAAATCTGTAGTGATCTTTGAGGTAAGGGTACTACTTTACTTTTGAAGACAACTCAGCATCAGTTGAGGGGATTAATTTGCATATTCAAAGAAAATTTTTTTCTATTTGAAATCTTTAAGAAATGGAAATTTCAACCATATATAACACTTAATGTAGAAGTAAACAGATGAGTAATGATTTACAAACAAACTTACGGTATATAATTATGATTGATTATGACAAATTATGACAGTTTTTCGCACTGCCACATTACCGAAATTTTTTTTCGCTGTTCACGCGGGAGCAAAAGAGTTGAGCCGCCAAGAGAACTGAAAAGGTTTTTTTACGTGATGTTAATGCATTTATCAGGTTATTCGTAGTCCAGTGATGCTCAACTGCAGTTTTACCAAAGTTGTTATCGAATCGTTAGCCCAAAATCTTGTAACTTTTTCTACAACTTTTTGTTGCGAGTCCAGTCCAAGATAGGTGACGGAAGACCCACTCCTGATTTACCCAAGCCCGCTATACCACAAATTTGCTACTAACTTGCTATTGAATAATATGTTGAGTCTGTTGTCACTTTTTTCACGTAGCAAAATTGTTTGTTAAAGCGTCTTAAAATATATGAAACAACTTTTGATTAGATTGACATTTATGTTTTCTGCTTTCACTTTTTTGAAATTCTTGGTTTAGACGTCTCTACTTTCACTTTTTTCACATAGCAAAGTTGTTTGTTGAAGCGTCTCATGATATGAAAAGGAAGTTTTAAATACGTTGTCTTTTACTTCCATGTGTTTTCTACTTTCACTTTTTTATGTTGGAAATTTGTTTATTAATACATATTGAAGTACATTAGCATACAGACGTGCTTGTTGCAAAAATAATTAATATCACTTTCATGATACTGGTCCGCAAACGCTTTTGCACGGAAAGAGAAGGACTAATAGCCGCAAGCTGAGGTCAGTATAGGTTTTTTGAAAATGAGGTGTCATTATTGAATATTGGTTTTTCAAGTAAAGTGTTGCAAAATAGCAAAATTACTATTTTATTACACATGTACGAAACTCTTGAGGTAATGTGGTATTATCGCTTCTGTGTGCACTTTATATAGTTTTTGTAGGTGGTGCAATATTTGGTTCCCATCTGCTGGGTAAGATAACTTTGGAGAGAGAGTTGCACTTTTTTAAATTCGATTTTGTCTGCGTTAATGCAGATGGCTGGATTCCCCTCATGTTTCTTGAAAGTTTGTAGATACCATCACGCTCTTCAATGGGATCTTCCTTTTTCAGTCCAATCTGATCGTTATGCTCTTCCACTTGTTTTTTCCACGTCCTATTCGGTCGCCTACGCCCTCTTCTTCCCGCCACTTCAAAATCAGACACCAAATCAGAGGAAAACACCAATACTCAGACCTGCGCTCCAATCGAAACAGAGCTCCTTGTGTGGCCTCCACCGCAGTGGGGACCGAGGGGGAGGAGGACCAAATGGCCAGATCGTCAGCGTAAAGAGAGCAGCTGACGGAAGAAGGCAGAGAAGCCGGAAGATCATTAATGAAGAGAGAGAAAAGTACAGGGCCAAGAACGAATCCTTGCGGAACACCTCAACGGCCTCGAAAGGAACGACTTTTGTGATTTTGAAAGACCACAGAAGCGCGCCTATCAGAAAGGAAAGATTGAGTCCAACGAGCAAAGCAAGGAGGAAGGCCAGCCGAAATAAGTTTGTGGAAAAGGGCGGGATGCCAGACAGAGTCAAAAGCTTTAGAGAAATCGATAGTAGACAGGATCGTCCGAGAGCCCGGCCTGGGTTAGTTAAACTCATCCGAAATGGACCGAGAAAGGTACAGAATTTGATCAAGTGTAGACCATCCAGGGCGGAAACCGGCCTGGCGGGGAGAAAGAATGGAATTAGACTCCAGAAAAAAGAGAAGACGGGATAGAATGATGCGTTCAAAAAGCTTTGATACGCTGGAGGTGAGAGAGATAGGCCGGAAGGAAGCAGGAGAGTCGAGAGGTTTTCCCATCTTATGTATGGGAATAATAGAAGATGTCTTCCAGATGGAAGGAAAGGAATGTGAAGACCAAGAAAGATTGAAGATGTGAAGAAGAAAATCCATGCCAGAGCGAGGAAGGTGCTTTAGCATGGGATAGGCAACTTTGTCTGGGCCAGTGGCAGTGGATGAGGAAAGGTTGGAGGCAGCCGCAAGAAATTCAGCGGGAGAGAGAGGAGAGCAAAAGGACGAGTGAGACTCCACAGAGCACGTAGCTCGGCGGAGCTCAGTGAGGTAGCCTCTGGCTCTGCTGCGCAGGGCCTTTGGCTGAGACACGGAAAAGTGAGACGTCAGGTAAGCGGCATAAACCGAAGCCGATTCCCTGGGAGAAGAACAGTTAGGAAAGTTAGGAGAGGAAGAAGACGAGGAAGGAGAGCCAGCAATAGAGCGAAGAAGAGAGGGTACAGATTTAGGATTAGATTAAGGTGAAAGAGAAGTGCAGGTCGTCTGCCATGCCTCAGCCTTGGCCTTGGCAATGACCGACGAGGCACGTCGAGAGGCGGAGATGTAAGTCTGGCGATCTTCATCACTTCTGTGAGCAGTAGCGAAAGCCCTGCGTCTTTCACCAACCGCTTGTTCCACCTCAGCAGACCACCAGGCTTTAGGAGGGCGTTTGATGCGGCCGAAAGGAATGGAAGATTTGGCCGCATTTATTGCCAGAGAGGTAAAGAGAGCAGCTGCAGAGGAAAGAGAAAGAGACGAGTATTCCTCTGCAGTAGGACAGTGAGAGTCAAAGTAGGAGGCAAAGTCATCCCAGCGAGCTTTCTGAAAATTGAAGGAAGGGGGGCGCTCGTTGGGGTGAAAGACCGGAGAGAGAGGGATAGATAGAAGAATTGGTAGGTGGTCAGAACTCAGGTCCTGAAGCACCTCCCAGGAGCAAGAAAAAGCAAGAGTAGAGGGAGCAAAGGAGATGTCAGGAGAGGAGCGACTGCCAGAGGAGCGATGGAGAAGGGTGGGTGTGTCAGGGTCATTGAGGGGGAGGAGGTCTGAGGAGATGACCCAGTCGAATACTTCCTCCCCACGGGGGTCGGAAGTACCTCTTGAGTCCCAAAGCGGGTGATGGCAATTGAAGTCCCCCAGAATGAAGAGATTTCTGGAGGAGGGAAGAATTGAGGGAGAGAAGGAGTCGGTTCTGCCATCCGTTGGGGAGGAGCGAATAGGGGGGGCATACACATTAAGAAATGACACCGAGGAGGATTTGTTTAGAGAGATGTTGACCCCTACATAATCAGAGTAGGGATCGAGCGAAGAAAGAGAGGTGGTAGAAAGTTCAGAAAAGGATAGGCCCTGTCTGACGAAAATGACAACGCCGCCACTGGCATGCGAGGCATCAGAAGAGAGAATGCCAGACCGGGAATGAGTACGATCAGAAAGCAGAACAGAGAATCCAGGAATCCGGAAAGAGGAAGATGAGTTAAGATTGGATTCCTGAATGCAGATAAGGTCGACAGGATGGGATGAAAGAAAGTGAAGTAGTTCAGTGCTCTTGGCTCGAAGACCTCCAGCATTCCATTGAAGAACCCTGAGAGAGTCAGGGGGAGGAGAGGAGGCAGGAGGTGCAGAGGTATAGCCAGGAGCAAGGGACGGTGGTGGAAGGGCAGGGGAAGGAGATATAAGATGGGCAGATGGGGGATAAGAAGTTTGGAGACGAGGGTGGGGCAAGAGTGCAGCATTAGCAGAGGGGGGGCCGGATTCCACAGTGGAGGTATACGTGCCGGAGGAGTTCGAGGAGGGGGGAGTCACAGTGTTACGGCAGGGGAAGCAGCTCCAAGAGTGAGAGCTGCCAAGAGCTCTGAAGTTAGATAAAGAAAGTTGTGAGCATCTTAGATGGGCCCATTTGGAGCAAGCGCAGCATTGCACTGACTTGCCCCGCCAGGTCACATTTCAAGCGCACACGGAGCAAGGAAAGATGGGGCCAGGGTTAGGATGAACGTTACCGCTCATCAGGAGAAGAAGAAGAATGAGGAGACGAAGGAGGGCAAGAGTAAGGCAGGAGAGAAGAAAAAGTGAAAACATGCGACCGATTTTAAAGATGCTGTGTGCTGCCCTTCTGCGGTCGTTCAGGGGGCAGCATAGCGAAAAAATGAATGGGGAGTGCCCGGGGTAACTGGGACCCTCGGGAAGGCTAACAGCCATTTCGACCCAACCCAAACGGGGCCGGGGACCGCACCACCACGTTGAGGCGGCTGTTGATTGGTGCAGATCCTGTCCTGTTGATTGGTGCAGATCTGTGCTGTCGCCACTATTGTTTGCAAGAGTGGTGGACGTTGTTACAGAAAATGCAAGAAGGGGTGTGGTTAATGAATTACTATATGCAGATGACCTTGTTATCATGAGCGAAGACATGGAAGACTTAAAGGAAAGGATTTGGAATTGGAAGAATGCGCTGGAAAGTAAAGGTTTAAAGGTGAAAACCAGAAAAACAAAAGTGATGTTAAGCGGGTCAGAAGGAGAACTATTCAAAAGCAAGACAGATCCATGTGGAGTTTGTGGGAGGAGAGTCATGGCCAATTTAGTGTTTTGCACAAAATGTGGAAACTGGGTATGTGGCAGATGTGCAAAAATAGAGAGCTACCGCTAAGTTGGCAATGCATTTTGTTTGCTCAAAATGTAAAGAAATAATGGAAGGAACTGTGGATTCGATCGAGAAGTTGCGCGATGAAGTAGAGAGAGTGCATTGATTTTGTTATTTGGGAGACTGAATAAATGCTAGTGGTGGTTGTGAAGCGGCAGTTACAACAAGAGTAAGAATCGGTTGGGTAAGATTTAGGGAATGTGGACAGTTATTGCTAGGAAATAGGTTTCCTTAGAAGATGAAAGGTAAAGTTTATCGTTGTTGCGTAAGATCAGCAATACTGTATGGAAGCGAGGCATGGTGTCGAAAAGAAAATGAAAAAGCAATTTTAAGGAGAACGGATAGAGCTATGGTGAGAGCCATGTGCGGTCAGAAAGTTGTTGACGGGAAGGCGACTGAAAAACAGATGGACATGTTGGGGTTAAAGGAAACTATAGACCGATTAGCAACAGCGAATGGAGTTAGATGGTGTGGACATGTGCTGAGGAGGGATAGTGATAGTGTTTTGAGGGTTGCTCTAGATCTTGAAGTGAGTGGCAAGAGAAAGTGAGGACGACTTAAGAAGACCTGGAAGAAGCAAGTGGAAAAGGAGGCAGAGAAGATTGGTTTAAAAAAGGAGGACGCCCTGAGATGAGACAAGTGGAGAGACGTAGTGCGAGCAATTACCGAAGGAATGGGGTGAATCTGGCCATCTCTGCTAAGGGGACAACACCGGAAAAATCTAAATAACTACTACTACACTACTTTCACAAGATCACGCTTAATTCTTCACGCATTGGAAGATGTAAAATTTGTGCCCTAATTCTTGGATTTTCGTACCCATAAAGGGTTAAAAAGACCTAGAACCCAGTTGCAGACGACAAAACCTGCCGAAGTTTTAGCAAGAACCAACTACCTTAAAATCAAATTGAGATTACATGTTTTCCAGGAAAACAAACCCTTTATCATCAACACAGTTTGAAAACTACTTTTTTGGGGCATCATGTGACAAAATTTAAAGCAATAATATAAAAATTTACGTATTAAAATTTTTTAATTTTTTAGGGGTCTCAAAACCCCCCGAAAAAAATGTGTATGGTAGGTAAAAAAAAGTAGATTTGGTACGTAAAAAATATGATGTTTTGCTAAATACCGGTCTCATTTGAAAGCTTAGAAAATTTGCTTTCCAGCAATATATAACTTTATAGTCTAGGCCAGGGGTGGGCAATTGTTTTGGCTTGCAGGCCGCATCGCAGTCACGTAAGCTAGCTGAGGGCCGCACTTTTTAACGAACGCATTGGTATATTATTCTAGGCTAAGCGGTATATGACATTTACTAATCAAAAATGAGTACCGTACATCATATCAATTGAAAACCCCACAACAATTTTCGACTTACCTTCACTAAATTATAATTTTGAGAAAAACTACATTTTTTAAATAGATATAATAAATTGCTAATATTTCACCACTTAAGTTATAGTTTTCTAACAAGTTTCCAAGGACATAGAAGCTAAAATACAAGTCTTAAAGCTGGCAGAAGTTCGGCTTCTCTAAATCAAAATTTTCTGTATCCCCCTTGTTTTTCCACAAAAGGCTGGGTCTAAAAAAGCTTCTAATTCATCGTCAGTGACAACATATTCTATTTAAACTTGATATTTTCTGAATGTTGAAGTAATTCCTTTTTCAAAAATATATAATGTTTTATGGTTTGGGCTAACCTTTAGCAGATAATGGTTGATCATATTTTAGGTACTACATTTAATTACCAAAATTTGGTACCGGTCAGTACAGGTCAAAAAAGGTCATGTGCCTCAGAAAGTTGCAACTTGTAGAAAACCTAGGCTTTAAGGTAAGTTTTGATTGATATACCTTGAAAGCTTATTTCCTTAGCATCATTTAGTGACATTTCTAAAAAAATTGGTAGAAAATAAAATCTGTAGTGATCTTTGAGGTAAGGGTACTACTTTACTTTTGAAGACAACTCAGCACCAGTTGGGGGGATTAATTTGCATATTCAAAGAAAATTTTTTTCTATTTGAAATCTTTAAGAAATGGAAATTTCAACCATATATAACACTTAATGTAGAAGTAAACAGATGAGTAATGATTTACAAACAAACTTACGGTATATAATTATGATTGATTATGACAAATTATGACAGTTTTTCGCACTGCCACATTACGGAAATTTTTTTTCGCTATTCACGCGGGAGCAAAAGAGTTGAGCCGCCAAGAGAACTGAAAAGGTTTTTTTACGTGATGTTAATGCATTTATCAGGTTATTCGTAGTCCAGTGATGCTCAACTGCAGTTTTACCAAAGTTGTTATCGAATCGTCAGCCCAAAATCTTGTAACTTTTTCTACAACTTTTTGTTGCGAGTCCAGTCCAAGATAGGTGACGGAAGACCCACTCCTGATTTACCCAAGCCCGCTATACCACAAATTTGCTACTAACTTGCTATTGAATAATATGTTGAGTCTGTTGTCACTTTTTTCACGTAGCAAAATTGTTTGTTTAAGCGTCTTAAAATATATGAAACAACTTTTGATTAGATTGACATTTATGTTTTCTGCTTTCACTTTTTTGAAATTCTTGGTTTAGACGTCTCTACTTTCACTTTTTTCACATAGCAAAGTTGTTTGTTGAAGCGTCTCATGATATGAAAAGGAAGTTTTAAATACGTTGTCTTTTACTTCCATGTGTTTTCTACTTTCACTTTTTTATGTTGGAAATTTGTTTATTAATACATATTGAAGTACATTAGCATACAGACGTGCTTGTTGCAAAAATAATTAATATCACTTTCATGATACTGGTCCGCAAACGCTTTTGCACGGAAAGAGAAGGACTAATAGCCGCAAGCTGAGGTCAGTATAGGTTTTTTGAAAATGAGGTGTCATTATTGAATATTGGTTTTTCAAGTAAAGTGTTGCAAAATAGCAAAATTACTATTTTATTACACATGTACGAAACTCTTGAGGTAATGTGGTATTATCGCTTCTGTGTGCACTTTATATAGTTTTTGTAGGTGGTGCAATATTTGGTTCCCATCTGCTGGGTAAGATAACTTTGGAGAGAGAGTTGCACTTTTTTAAATTCGATTTTGTCTGCGTTAATGCAGATGGCTGGATTCCCCTCATGTTTCTTGAAAGTTTGTAGATACCATCACGCTCTTCAATGGGATCTTCCTTTTTCAGTCCAATCTGATCGTTATGCTCTTCCACTTGTTTTTTCCACGTCCTATTCGGTCGCCTACGCCCTCTTCTTCCCGCCACTTCAAAATCCAACGCTCTTTTCAAAACCTGTCCATGCCATCGTACTCCATTCGCCTTGGCTAGTTCATCCAAAGTATCTTTTAAACCCACCAAACTCATAAGTTCTTGGCTTCTTCTTTTCTCAATCAACTTTTCTTCACACATTACTCTCATCATTGCTGTTTTAGTTCTCAAAATTCCCATCTCATTCTCCCTCAGACATCTTGTCTCGCTCCCATATAGCATTGCTGATCAAGTGATCATACGCAACTCTGGCAACTCCTTCCTTTCATTTTTAACGAAAACTTTCTCCCTACATATAGCCCGGCGATATTGTTCGCAAGTCAATAGCATCATTTTTATTTTCTAGAGATTTTATGAAGTGTTATTGACAGGTCTTAATCAAAATTCTAGCGAGAAAATATCTGATCTACAGTCAATCGTTTCAACTCTATTGGAAACAGTCAACGACAAAAATCTTGCTCTTCATCATTTGAGAAATACTAACAAGTTAGTATTTGTTTGATCAACCAGGACTAACACCGGGCAGTCACAAAAGATTTTACCTTTTAAGAGGACAATAGAACTTGATTGGGTTTCGATAACCATCGAAAGTTGGTTATCACTGATTTTGCCTTGAAGAGACGATGTGCCGACTGGTTTCCATTGTTACCGACATCTATATTTAAGGACATACTTCATTTCTTTTTTAATTTATATTTCAACATTATGTTAAAATTTGAAGTCGGAATATTAACTGCTTTATAAATTAGTTAAATGCGAGTGTGTGTTGAATGAGTATGTACAACTGCATTGAGGCTTTATATTCTCGTATAACATAAGATTTAGATTATGTTTATCATAAATGTGTTCGGCAGAATTTTGGGAAATCGTGTATCAGATTTGGAGCGAAAGTTGAAGACGTATGAAGTTTCAGGATTATGGAATATTCAAGGTGATAAGAAATTGCTGAAGTGTTGTGATCTTAATTAAGACATTGAATGCAGGTGGTAAATCCTGCCTTTTTTCTTTCTAGCGATTAGTTGTAATCACATGCATTGCTTTTGTGGTTCTTCAAATGATTATTTATGTTCTAGCCAAAATCTTCAGAGCAGTAAATTGGCAAGATTTACAGGGTGTTCATAAAGTCCTGATACAATTTCAAAATTTTTTTATGAAGTCAATTCTCAAAATATCTTAACCAAGTTGGTTTTATTTGAATCAGTGCTGCTTAAAGTTTTTTTTACCTCATTTGAATCAGTGCTGCTTAAAGTTTTTTTTACCTCATTTAATACATTTCTATATAGGCACCATTAGTTAAGCGAAGCACATCAAGACGGTATTCGATTTCCTGCCACGTTCGTTGCAGCATATCCTCATCAATGGTGGCAATAGCATCAGAAATTCTTTGCATCAAGTCAGTTATATCCCACACCTTTGTTCGATACACGATATCCTTCACATAACCTCATAGAAAGAAGTCCAGGGGAGTAATGTCTGGTGAACGAGGTGGCCATGAAATCAGTCCATCTCTTCCAATCCATCGGTCTGAAAATGTTTCATTGAGGAACTGACGAACACGTAGTCCTTAATGCGGTGGTGCACCATCTTGCTGGAATATGATAGTTGGTTGAGAATCAATTAGTTGTGGTGCCACATATTCAGTTAGAAGGTCCAAGTAAACGTCTGCAGTAATTGTTCTCTCGTGGAAGAAAAATGGACCAATTACAGGATACACATTGTGCTTTCTCTTGAGGAGTAACCATTTCATAAGGGTTATTTTAACACATTCATAAAACACATAAAAATCATATCTGAAACACAAAATTTCATTTTAAATAAAAACTTTAAGCAGCACTGATTCAAATAAAACCAACTTGGTAAAGATATTTTGAGAATTGACTTCATAAAAAAATTTTGAAATTGTATCAGGACTTTATGAACACCCTGTATTATTTACAAAGTGGCTAAGTACAGGAAGTTATTGAAATTAAATAATTTATCAAACACTACATGTGAAGTTGAAGCTGAAAAAAAATGAATGAGGCTGACTGCACAAAAGATTTATTACCCATAGAATTAGTCTATTTATTACCCGTAGAATTTAGTCTTAGACGCTGCAGTAATAACAGAGTAAAGTGTAGAAATCTGTGAAGTAAAATACCAAGCAAATGACATTTTTTCTTTTGGAAAAAACACGAAGTTGTTTGTCGGTTTAACAGTTGTAAGAAAAGGCTATTAACGTACCAAAACTTGCGAAAGAAGTAAAGAATAAATAAATCTTTCGCAAATTGAAAACAGCTGAAGATATTTTGCTGTTTTTTGCCAAAAACTGGCGAAGTTCTTCTGTATTACGTCTATTGCGCGAATTACAATTCTCTGCATATATTGTAAAAAAATTTTCTTTGTGTACGGTATTGTAATTTCTGTGCGAGTCCTGCCAATTTTTTTTTTTATTATTATTATATTGGTAAAGCTGATGAGATAGTACACTTCTTTATCCAATCAATAAATAATTTTAAAATTGTTTATAGCAATTCGTCTTGACATGATTTTTGTGTCATCCCACGAGGTGCCGTTATAGGCAAATTCTGGTTTAAACTTAGGGCAACAAAAAGTCAATACGGACAACATTTTTTTGTGAATTAGAATGTTGTCCTGTTAAAAATTGAGTCGAGGAAAGTGGGTTGTTGATACATTGCTGGTTGATTCATATGTGTTTTTCTTAATCACGTAGATTTTAATTTTATGTTGTTGTTATCTTCTGTTTTGTACAGTTGATTCATTTAAACAAGTTGAATGGAAATATTTATCTATCTAACGTGATCGTTTAATCTAATGCGCAGCTCTAAAACGTTAATTCGCTTTCTAGTAAACGCGAAATTTTTTAGGCCTAAATTGCAAAATTTGCAACTTTTTGGTCAAAAAAATAGTTGCTCCAATTATACGAAATTAAACCGAATCCTTTAGCTTAATTTTGGATCTAGCCAACATTAAGGTATTCGTGTAGTTATTGCTCACCGTAGAAAGTCAGTTTACTTTTTAATGGTTGTGTACCGCTGATTCAGTTTATCATTTATTTAAAGAACAGACTTACGGCAATCAATTTATTTTCTGTTTATCGAAATAGATTTTGTTAGGCACACGCAAGTAACCTTGTCTGATTATTTTCATGATAAAGAACCTAAGACTAAGATAAAGAACCACTGCATACAGTGAGTTGCTTTTGCAGTCTCAGTAGCCAGGGCATCCATGATCACAAGCAGCACAGGTAGGAATGTCTGAGGTAGACCGAGGGTTTTATTCTTTCACCACCTACTTTAGTGTCGGTTGTGGGCCTGCAATCCTCGACGAGATACCTCTTGTTTGCCACAAAGATTGAGGTGTCCAGCTAATTGCCTTACTCAAGGACACAACAAGCTAACTTGCCGGGTTTTTCTTCACACTGCCCTTTCGTGCTGAGCGTTAGGCAATATCATTTTTTAAAGTCCTCTATGACACGATAACGGAATGAGAGCCCAAGCCTACCGGCTGTGAAGCAGACGCTGTAGCCATGTCAGCACCGCGCTGGTGTATATTACATACATAAACTATCCGTATTGCAAGTGATTGAATAATTCATTGACGTGCGTTGCTTTAGATTCAAGTGGTTCCGTACAAACTGATATCAAACCGCCATGCGATTTGTTGCGACCGCAGGGAGACAAACATGATGTGGATGAAACATCAGAAGATACTGAAAGTATCAGCGATGAAAACTTGCCTATTGCGGGTGACGAGGGCTGGATATCCGAAAATAAACACGAAGATTGTGCCAATTCTGTAGAGAACTTATTGGTGGTGGAAGCAACAGTCGGCGCTGAGGACGAATCGAATCATCTTGAAGGTTCTGCAGATTCTACAAACAAGCTTTGCTCGACATTAGAATTGTCTTCAATCACAACAAAAAGCTGCAATAAAGCGAGCGTTGAAAAGTGGTTAAAATCGTCCTTTGAAAGCCTGGATAGCAGTGAAGACAATATTCAATCGTATGATTTAGAAATGGACGAAGTTTAGCTGTGATTAGTGAAGAAGTGTCAAAAGTGGCGTAGGTCCCTATTTAGCACTTTACTTTGAGGAAGAAGGCTGGCAGTTCTTAGTCGTCTTATTGCTCGAAATGCTTTCTATGTGCTCAAATCGAGTAGCAGCTCTACTTTAGGCATTTTTTGTTCTTAATCGTGTCTGAGCGTAAAATACTGCCCTACACTTCACTACCGCTACAAGGTGCAACATTGAAGTTAATTGATATTAGTTTAATGTGTATTCCATAACAACTATTGTTTTTATTCCGAATAATTTTATGTCGTATCTTTTTACCATCGTAACATTTATTTATTGAAAATTTCTCAGAAACATTTTATGCATAGTACATTGACAAAATACAGTCGTATCAGTCGTTATTGAATATTTTTCTCACGCCAGCTGACGTAACTAACAATTGTAGCATACGGAGTGCCCTGGCAATGTGGGCAGAAAAGTAGCGTGGTGAGATAAATGCAGCACGTGATAAAAGCAAGTTGTAAAGCTCAGCAATTCAGAGTAGCAAGCTAAAATTTGGTCGTTCGAAATTACACATACGGATATCATCTCAAATTACCGACACAGAAAATAAAAAAAGGCACATGACAACTTGGTTTCTTCAACGCTTTAAATATTGAGAGATTGCAGAGCCAACCGGCAATTGCGTTCCTTTCTTTTATCGATATGTTCCCATCTGTTGTTTTCTAACATTCTTTTCTCGCTAAAGATAGATCGTGCGTGCTACTCATCTTCAAAGTGTTAACACGCTAGTCTTGAGTTTATCTAGTCCGTACACGTCACCAAAGAGCTCTATTTCATAAATGGATCGAAACAAAGATGACCGAATGGTAATTATTGTTTTTACACCATTCGAGGATTTGAAAATGACCCCTTACGCATCGCCAATTAAATACTGATCTGAACATTCAACAATATTTTTGTCTACTAGCTCACTGCATACATCAAAAACTTACCGAACTAACCTCTTTGTATCTACTTTCTTTTCTTGCGAGAATTGAATTTCTTTCGCCAAGTTCAGTCGTTCTTTTTTAATTTTGTGCAGATCCTGACGTAATTGACGTAGTAAGGAGCTGCAAGTCGTTTTTTGATCAAGCAGTCTCATTTCATCAACCTTTTTTTCATTTCTGAAACCAAAACAAATTAGTTATGTTCATGAGATAAGCATAACCGTGCTGTAAAAAGTACCGGTACTTTTTTATCTTGCAGAATTAAGCTTCTTTTTAACACTGGTTGTGATATAATTAAGGTTTTGATAAATGTCGGCCTTTATTTTGTTACCGGTGAGAACGAAAGAAAACCCCGTAACCTAATTTTCTTAAAAAAATCAACGAACTTTGTAGGCTACCTTTTCGGGCTGACATCCCTTGAAGTAAATTTATGCAAAATCTCTAGTTTTGACTGTATTGTCAGGCCAACGAAGAATTCTGAAACATACCAAGTCTTTGCAATAACCTGCTGGTATGGTGGCAAGCATACGTCGTAATCAGTGCGTAGTTTCTTTATCCCAATGGATCACTTAATGGTAATTACCCTGTAGCTGAGTTAGAGTCAAAAATATGGTAAAAAGCAATTAAGTTTAGCCTTGTTTAAAGATGACGGCTAGCGCAAAAGTGATACAAGAATGTTAAAAATGGAAATTATCCTATTTTTGGAAAACAAGCAGATTGAAATATCTGAATTTTAACTTAAGCTTTTAAGCTAAGCTGGCAGAGTAAGGCGTGTAGCGATTAAACAAAGCAAGTTATTTCAGTGATGGATTTTTTGAAGATATTTTTTACTGGAAATGCTGATTGCTACAGTACACGAAGACAAAACTCTTGTGTTTGAGAATTGTCTGTGTGGACTCGCTGCTAACGGCTGTTTAACTTTATAATTTTTCCTGGAACCTATTTTAGGCTTACTGGTAAGGGCCATTGAGAGGGGTTGGGCAGATGACCCCGTGGCCTATCTCGACAAAAAGAAAGACCAGCTCGGGAAATAATCTTCTTGCCAGAAGAATGCTCTTTCCAAATTTATTTTGAGGAGCGTGTGAAGTTTTGGGCGCAGACATTTTTTAAAACTAGCCTAAAGTTAGGAAATAGCCTACCTGGGTAAGGGGCCCAGGATTAAGGCTTACGGTTCTCATAACCTCTGCTTCTAGCTGACCCCGCCAGCGCCATCCGTAAGGTTTTTCCATCAATAACGCGGCGATAAAAAAGTTAAAATTGGTATGAATCCCATGGCAAACTAATAGTCGTTGCAAAATTTGAACGCATTGTGAATGGGAGTCGATTTCAAGAGCTCGTTTGGAGGGTATAGCTCCTAATTCTATTTTCATTTCTTTCAATGCATCGCCTATGTTGCCCAAAATCAAAGTTGAGAATGGGGCGCCAAAATAATGTTAAACTACCTAATCGTCTTTACAGAAATAGATCTACGCCACGCCTATTCCACAACGTCGCGATTAGAATGGTCTACATTTCAACACATGTTCGTTCTCTCGTAAATGCATTGACGACCGTTTGTCGGAGACAAGCCTGCGTGGAGGTGTGTCCTGATCTTGGCGACGGCAAACAATACCATTCTCTAACAAATTTCTAGCAGCCAATTCTGGTAGATCTAACAAAACGTTTTCAAGCAAAATGACAAAAATCTCGTTTAGGCTACTACGCGGATTTGCGCAGCAGTGTTGTTTTCTTTCTATATGTCGTCACCATTAAGATTTCTCGTTAATTTTTTGGAATTTGTTATCAACAAAGAACTGATTTTTTTAAATTCGTTTCTCCAAAAATAATTATACATTTTAGTTAAGGTGTTTTTTGCAACTTAAATGCAAAATTTATTGAAAACTTATGTCTCCCCTCCCTAACCGCATTTTTTGGTTCTGCGATTGGATTAGTCTCCTTTCACTTAAAAACTGGTTATATCTAGTAATTGCTTCTTAAACAAAATCTTGCCAGCGCTCCCTTTCGCAATAATTTTTGTACTTTTTGTTAAGCATCACAGTTTTTTATTCTCGGTTTTTATTAACACATATTATTACGTGGTGGTTCAAAACCGGAAAGAAACATTAAGCTGTTTGTGAAGCATTGTAATGCCATAAATGTATTCTCAGAGGTATGTCTGAAAGCGTGGAGATTCGGGGGAGCTTGCTTCGTTAAAAAAAAGTTTTCATTTCTCGACATGCACTTTGCTTAATGTTGAGGCAAGTTTTTGGAAGCTATTTAAGAGCCTACATGGCAAGTATACTGTACATCCAAAAAGGAGGTCATTCTTCGACATAGGGTAATCTTCGAAAGCAAAAAATTCGTTATTCAAATAAACACACAAAAGTGACTCCAATAAAAGTTTACTTCAAATATATTTACAATTTTGTTAAATTTACTAAACTTAACCCCGATCTAAAGATCACTTTCTATTATGCAGAAGTTCTTTGAAGTCAAATTTGACCCTACTCTCTTATTTATGACAATCATAAAAATTTAGAAGTATATTGCATCCATAAATTGTAATTGGCACTAATATCGCTAAGATTGGCAAAAGAATGTCAAAGCAACTACAAAAACTGATAAACAATCTTGCTCATATAAAAATTGTTTTTTTATAAATTTTCTCATTAAAATCAAGCAAAGCAAAGCTGAACACCTTTCTACTACAATAAAACAAAAAGTGGGTAATTGAAAAAGCATATCTTGCAGTGTTTTTTGCAATAAAAGACTATAGTGGAAAGATGTAAAGAAAATTAGAAAAAAACATTTCCAAGAATAAGTTGCTTGCAGTTTTGACCTGGAAAGAACGTGCAGGTCAAACGTTTTGGTTGTATTTAATGCACACTTGGCAGGATCTTCCTATCTTTGCTTCTCAGGCACAGGTAACATCTTTTTCTTTTGGCATTAGGCTTTCGGCTAGCTTTAGTTGGCAATCAGGCTTTCTGATTTTGGCGCATGGTACATTTAATCAGCTGGACTGCATGTTTTGCTAACTGCTGAACTCCACTAGCAATAAATAAATAAAAAATAAAGTAAAATATTGAAATATTTTCCTCAACAAGCTGATCTGTGAGTATTTGCAGTAACAGTCTGCGCTTGCCCAACTTTCTTCCCAATTAGAATGCTTGACACCGCACAAAACAAAAGCTGCTACACCAGCAACATCTGAGTTTGAAAGATAGGGCCAATTCCTGGTTTTCCTTTTTGTCATGTAAGACTAAACATGTTGCTCCAGGAAGTCAAATCTATCCGAGATTTGATTAAGAGATAAAAAAGATATTGTAAGAGATGCATCTATTTGTTAACTTATGATTGGTTATTGTTTGCTTATTTGTAGAAAACGGTTTATTCAATACAATTTCGAAAATAAACCAAGTATTGTGAAGTCAGCCTCAGTCAACGTCCATGTATAACGGCCACCACCTTAAATCGCCATCACACCGATGACCCCGCCGTTTTGGCATCCCTGCACACAATCATCGCGTACCAATTAAATATTTTGTACTGCATGTTTTGAGGTAGTTGACGCTCAGTTGTTTTATGAAGAATCGTATAGCCTAATCTTCTTAGCGCCTTTCCATCAAGCATAGCGTTTGCCCGCTATTTTACGCATTGTACATTGTACAGTGCCAAATCTTTAGTTAAATATGGAGTTAATAATTTTGGGCGGGTAGGAAGATGTTGGGATGTACTCGGATGTATTAGGCTACCACACCTTCCAGTAATTGAAGTTGTGGAATATCCCCACTATTTCATGGCTACTTTGATGTGGCCAACTGTGTTAGAGAGGCGATTTAAGCAGTCATATTAAATGTGACGGCGATTTGAGCTGATGGCCGTCACATGGACTTTGACTGAGGTGTCGTAGCATCAACAGTTATTTTCCAATACTTGATTTATTTTGAAATTGTATTGAAGAAACTGTTATCTACAAATAAGCAAACCATAAACCAGGGATATCCAACTCAAACACGCCGG
The DNA here is from genome assembly GCA_963675345.1 of Trididemnum clinides. Lineage (NCBI taxonomy): Eukaryota > Metazoa > Chordata > Ascidiacea > Aplousobranchia > Didemnidae > Trididemnum > Trididemnum clinides. The sequence goes on along the minus strand of OY776287.1, from coordinate 6,423,949 downwards.
CGTGCCAATTTTTTATATATAACTTCTTAGCGTGCCCAAACTTGGCAAACTATGTTTTTGGGATATTCATCGTAGCTTATGTTTATAGCTCAACATTATGCTGGAGATGAAGTAAGGATCGTTTGCTTAAAACGTGGGAACTAATGAACAATTAACCCATATGACTTAACAAAAATTTGATTTTTATAAAAGTGTTACTGCCGTATGATTGCAGTAAGAACTCAGTGTTTTGTTTTGACTCGCTATCATTATCTTAATTTGCGGCGCTGGTAATTGTGTTAGTTTCAGGCGTAATTTGTTTCAAACCTCGTGCTTCTTTATTTGCAAATCCTACCAAACGACAATTCAACAGAATCAAGAAAGGTCTAGAGTATTTTCGGATCGTGTAACGAAGTTTTATAATTTGTTGTTTAGAATTTCAAAATTTAAATGTATGAATTTGTGCTAATGCAATTAACTCTAAATTGAACGAAGTGTCACAATTGCCAGTAAGTTTGTTGTTTTTGTTAATTTATGATTAGTTGTTTATTTTTGTTTATTCATAGATAACGGCCTCTCAATACACCTCAACGCAGCAAAAGTATTGTGAGATCAGTCTTGAAGCAGTGAAGCTTCGAAAAACGCCCATGTGACGGTAACTAACTGAAATCGCGGTCACATGTTAGTTATTGGCAATTAGCACAATCGAGAAGAATAATCAATCAACAAGGAAAATGCTTACAAGGTCAAAGGCTCAAAAATTTGCCACAACAAATCCAACGGTGGCTGAGGAGGATAGTGTACATACAAACGTGTACGAAAAACCAATGCTTTCTAGCGCATTCAAATCTATTGCGTCAGTACAAGAAGTGGTTACATTTTCAAAATGCGTCGACCAAGCCACAATGTCAAGGCAAGAGACGAATGAATCACTTCAATCAAACCAATGTATTGTCGCATTAGAGCCAAGCGCTACAGACCAAAGCAACAATTGCATTCGTTCGACCTATCCAACTCCGATCATTCAAGATCCAAATATGCAGATTGCAAACCCCATCGTTACGAAGTCAAGTCCAAATTCTGTTGCTAAGAAAATAACAAATACAAATGATGATGTCCGAACGAGAACGTCATCCTCCATTCATTCGAGTGGCAGTCGCTCCAGCACGAGTTCGCGTTCAAGCGCCAAATCAAAGAGGGCGATGCTTATGGCCCGCTTACAAGCTCAAGCTGAAATTAACGCTCTAGAAGAGCAACAAGCCAAACGACGTTTTGACTATGAACAAAAACTTCTTGAACAAACTCGTCTCCGAGAAGAACAAGAGCTCAAGTTTCAACATCAGCTCACGGAGGCCAAACTTCGCGCGCAATTAAATGAAACCATCGCACAGATGCAAGCAGAAGAGGAAAAGACGGACCCTTTCAACAATCCAACATCCTCAACACAATTAATTGCGGACAATGTGAGTAACATGTTTCGTACTTCTTTTGTAAACGAAAATTACGCCGGCCCGTCTATTAATATTTTGCCTGCAAGCGTTAGCAGCTCAATGATTAACCAACCTACAGAGTGTAGTAATAAGCTCAATCCAATACAAGACCCCGTAAATAATGTTGCGCATGCAAGCAGTGCGGACCCAAAAAATAGAAGCTACAAAAACGTTGAATTCAACCTCTTACCACCCGCCTCCAATGGTGCCCAAACCATCAAACCCTCTAATTGTTTAAGTTATAGCACTAAAAAGGAGGGATACCCTTTATCTCAATCGTGCACGATAACTCAGGATTGTAGAGGGCCCTGGCCTAATGAATGTTTTTCTGCGAAATCTCAAGCGTATACTAATCAATCGTTTCGCATTGTGCCTGAAAACAACGACTTTGGTTCCACTAACTGGCAATCAGCCCCTGAAATAATCACCAGTGCTCCTAATGATGTCACGACCTCTTGTAATAGGAGATTTAATGCTAACGGCTCTGTAAATCCCTCTGGGAGAGCCCCAGATTGGCAGCCTGCCATGCCCATATTAGAACCACCCATCTTTGAAGGCAATCCTGCCAATTATTGTAGTTTCGTTGATTCCTTTGATGCTCTAATATCTTATAACGTCCCAGAGCCCAAACGTAAACTCTTCTATCTTTTGCGATACACGTCTGGCTCGGCTAATGCTTTAGTGAAGGGCTGCCAATATTTACCGGCTGACCAAGGGTATGCTGAAGCACGCAAACTGCTTCAGCAAACATATGGTCAGAAATTTCAAATCGCCAAGACATGCATCGATTCCATTGTTAATGGCCCGCCACTGCATTACCAAGACAAAGCTTCCCTAGTCAAATTTTCCGCCGAGTTAAAATCCTGCGTCAACACTCTCATCGGAATGAATTATCTCCATAAAATGGATAACATCGACGTATTAAATAAAATATCCAAGTGTCTGCCCAGCGCATGGGTTAACGGCTGGCAAGTAGAAGTCGATAATGTTATTCACGTTAGAATGGAAGAAGTCAGTATAAAACACTTGACTGATTACGTGTCGTTGCGTACTCGACAATGCACAAACTTTGCCAACGACTGGTCGCAGGTGAAATCCCGGCTGAACAACCCAGCTATAAATAAACGTGGAAAGGCCTCGTTTGCTACACAAGTTAACATCGAGAAAAAAATGTGCAGAATGTGCGAAGGTCCACATTTCTTAAATCAATGCAAGCATTTCAGAAAGCTCGATTACGATGCTCGTAAGTCATTTGTGATTAAAGCCAAACTTTGCTGGTCATGTCTCGAACCTGACCATTTGTCGAAATCTTGTCCTCGTACTAATCCATGCTTGAAACAAGACTGTAATGGGCGCCACACTACTCTTTTGCACCCGCCGAATTTAAGTAATCAAAGTACTACACCTGCCGAAAGGAATAGGGGCGAACATACCACTGCTATAGCCAAGGTCTCCAGTGCATTCGTTGGCTCAGATTCTTTAATAAGCGGACTTTTACCAGTAGTACCTGTCAAGATTCGGTGTACCAATTCAAACGAATTCATTACCACCCTTGCGCTGCTCGATAACGGAAGCACAAGCTCGTTTATTTCGGAAAGCCTAATCAAAGCTTTACGAGCAAAGAACTTTTCCGTGATCAATGTTTCTACTGCTACCATTAATCAAGTTCAAACCACACACAAAGCAAAGGTTATCAATGGCCTACAAATTAGCGATCTTGCCCAATCCAACTTTTTTCAATTGAATCCTACGCTTTCCATCAACTCTATTCCAGTCGGGAAAGGTGATATCCCAACTCAAGAAGACGTTAATCAATTTCTTGAATTTAAGGATGTTTATATTCCCTTGATGGACGAAGAGGTTGGCCTATTGATCGGTAACGACAATGCCCCGGTAATGCAACCACTTGAAGTCACAAATACTGACGCCGGTTATTACGCGATTAAAACTCCGGTGGGGTGGACAATTAATTGTCCTAAGAAAAACGGGGTTTATCCAAAATTGAACAAGACGTTTTTGGTCAGATTAAATAATCATCCAATGTGCACCTTGTGTACCGACGTTGTTGACACCAACATTAACAACAATCAACTATCAAGAGACCAAACTCGCTTTTTGAATTTCGTTTCGACCTCGATTCGCCATCTTGACAATCAGCATTATGAAATCGCTTTGCCTGTGCGCAATTCTGAGATTCAATTGCCCTTAAATAGAACTATGGCAGAACAACGAGCTTGCTATCTAAAGCGTAAGTTTTTGAAAAACCCTGCCTTTTTTGAGCATTACAAAACTTTCGTTAACGACATGCTCGTCAACAACCACGCAGAAAGGGTAGAGAAGGCGTAAAGGGCCCGCCTGGTAAAACGTGGTGCATTCCGCACCATGGAGTGTATCATCCCAATAAACCACAAAAAATTAAGAGTCGTGTTTGACTGTTCTGCCAAATACAAGGGGATTTCCCTCAATGATACTTTGTTATCTGGACCTGATATCACAAACAAACTGCTTGGCGTGCTTATTCGATTTCGCAGCGAAGTCATCGCAATCGAAGGAGATATTAAAAGCATGTTTCATCAAATCCAAATTCCCCCGCGTGACAGAGATAAACTTCGATTTCTGTGGTGGGAGAATGGTGAGCTAAGTAACGCGCTAATCGAGTACCGAATGTGTGTGTATCTGTTCGGCACCGTGTGCTCTCCGAGCTGTGCCAATTTTGCATTCAAGCAAACAGCTGTAGACTTCAAAGACAATTTTGATCACAATGCTGTTGACGTAATGAACGACTGCTTTCACGTTGACTTTAATCCTGCTGATCACGCATCTCTTTGCTTATCAATAAAGAATTTTTTAAAGTGCGCACAATGGAAAGCTTGTCCAACATTCCAAATGTCTCCTGAAAGCTGTTGGCCAGAACAGCCGACATTTATTCTTCCTTTATGCTTTCCTGCCGACGACCCAGAGATTAAAAAAGGTAACGTCCCTTGCTTTCTCTCACCTGTACATGCGCATTTCCTGAATTACCTTTTCGGCAAAAATTCGTCCTGGTTTAAAATTCTAAAAGTTTGCGCATGGGTCTTTCGTTTTGTAACTGCACTCAAGTCTCGAGTTAACCAAACAAAATGGTCTGGCCCTTCTTGTGGCCTCTCATTGGGAGATGTCGTGGTGGTTGATGAACCCGCATTACCTCGGAATGCTTGGCTCATGGGTCCTGTCGCACAAACGTTCCCTGATCCGAATGGCCTGGTTCGCACTGCTCGCCTACAAACAGGGCATTCAAAAGTATCACGCGGCCAATGGCAGGGTTATGTGTGATCGTTTTGAAAGATCAAAACTAGGCATTCATGTGTATATATTTGCATTTATGTGTGTATATTTGAAGTAATTTAAGTCGTGTTAAATTAGAATATTCGTTTTACTTAAGCGTGTTGACTCCTGAAGCATTCACCACAGCTTAACGGGGTGGGGATGTTACTGCCGTATGATGGCAATAAGAACTCAGTGTTTTGTTTTGACTCGCTATCATTATCTTAATTTGCGGCGCTGGGTAATTGTGTTAGTTTCAGGCGTAATTTGTTTCAAACCTCGTGCTTCTTTATTTGCAAATCCTACCAAACGACAATTCAACAGAATCAAGAAAGGTCTAGAGTATTTTCGGATCGTGTAACGAAGTTTTATAATTTGTTGTTTAGAATTTCAAAATTTAAATGTATGAATTTGTGCTAATGCAATTAACTCTAAATTGAACGAAGTGTCACAATTGCCAGTAAGTTTGTTGTTTTTGTTAATTTATGATTAGTTGTTTATTTTTGTTTATTCATAGATAACGGCCTCTCAATACACCTCAACGCAACAAAAGTATTGTGAGATCAGTCTTGAAGCAGTGAAGCTTCGAAAAACGCCCATGCGACGGTAACTAACTGAAATCGCTGTCACAAAAAGCATTGCATTGTCCTTAACCAGATGCGCTTGTAGCGTTATAATAACTTGAAAGAGAAATATTTTTACCGCAAATTATTTGAAGTCACAATTACGAAGAAAAAAAACAGATTAAAGAATCGAATTTAGCTGCTTTGAATCATTCCTAATCAGTTGCTCCGTCTTTTGTGAGAACCTAGTAAGCGACACTGCTAATGAGGTATTGTCATATTTGCTACTTTTAGAAAAAGCTGCATGTGTTGTGAAAAAGCCGAAGTCAATACTTAAGTAGTCATGGAGATTATAGGCGTGAAAGCAGGCGACTGACCCTATCCCAGACCTTTCTAACGCCCAGAATTAAGAAAAATGGGCAAAATTGTGAATGAAAAACACCAAAAATACGGTCTTTTATTTAAATTAGGAGCTAAAAGTTGAAAACTTTACTTTGAAAAACTTGATCTCCAAAAAAATGGACTTTTGTCAACCCAAAAAATAGAGTTCTCAGAATTTTGACAACCGGCATATTAAGTTTATACAAAATCCGAAGAGCCATTTACTGTACTTGCATTCAACAAAAATTGTGTTGTTGTCCAGTGTATTAATGAGTATATTAACGAGAGCTCTTACCAAATTTTTGTGCCTCTGCTTTGTCTGTTCCAGTGCAGCTCAGTTTAGGCAAATCAATTGGGGCAGTTATGCAACCACATCGATCCAGATTATCATATTCTAAAATGTTTGCGATCATTGTGTATCAAAGCAATGCAACGCAAATATTCAAACCAAAACCGATTTTTTGTGTAATTTGCGGTTGAAAATTCAAGCCGCCAGCAGCCCATGACTTACACCTTGCTCAGCTTTGTGTGGAGCTCAAACAAAAGTTGGCCTTATTTTCAACTTCGTGCGACTGAAAACTTTTCAGGTCCTGGGTTAATGCCAAGCTCAAGTGATATTTCGTGTAGATTGATTTCAAAAATAGTTTTTCGGGGTATTTTCTGCGTGAAATTTGTTAGAATTAAACAAATTCTTCATTTGAGGGTTGGCTAATGGAGATTAGGCACTTAGAAACACTAGAGAAGGCATAAAACCTGATATCCTAGCTCTTTGTGTAGCAGCAGCCTTGACTTGGCTGCATAGCATCTAGTATGGGCCAAACAAGTTTTGGATGAAACAACCAATAAAATTCTCAGAGGAATTTTGATAAAGGTCATAGGTTTGGATTGGTATTGAATAACCACAGCAGGATAGCAAAATCAACTAAGCGGGTAGGTGCGTGCATACAGTTTAAAAGTAATTATGAAGAGCTGAGTTCTGAAAGTACCTTAGTCACATTTTCATTCAAATACTGTTGACCCCTTTCAGGTGGTAAACGTATTTGTGATAACCATCTGACAAAATAATAGCCAGAGAAAATACCAAAGTCCTGTTTCACCGATGTACTAATCATTCGGCGATCAAAATTTTCTTTCTAAAAGAACTTAATTCTACCGTTTTTGTGTCATTTGCAGTTAGGTCAAAATGTTACCTATATACTTTTAGAAATCAGCTCTTCGTTTGTAAAATATCAGTAGTTGTTTGGGAAGTGGGCGGATTGATCAGCTTTTGAAACATTATAATTACTCAAGCGATTTTTTGCAACCAAAAAAAACTTACCTTTGTTTTTTAAAAAGGAACTTTATTGATTTTATTCATCGAAATGAAAAATAAACGAACAAATCGAGCAAATACATTAAAAAAATCTAGTTTGTTTAATTGGTGGTTAAATTATAATGTACACACATGTAATTTATTTTCTGACAAGAAATTTCGGTCTTTAGCTAGCGGCTTAGACAGCATTGAAAAACTGCGCTCTGCTGAAGATGTTGTTGGTTGGTTCGCACATCAACAGTACTGAAAGTTGTACTAAGAGTCTTGGCCGCATAAAATATGTTTAATAATCACTTTTTCTGGAGTAAAAATGATAAATATGTAGAATTATGCTAAAAGCATGAAAATAGAAATTGACCTGAAATCAGAAAAACTTTTTGTGACTTATAACTACATGTATGCTAATATCGACTCTGCGACGGCGACATTTTGTTTCCACACTTGTTTCACTATTCTCCACAAGCAAAAAAAGTAACTTCATTGACCTTCAATCGCCCTAGTAATTAGGCCTACAATGCAGTACCGAAGAGTTTCAGAATAACATCAAAGTGGTCACGATGTTACGGTAGTCACCAACTGGAGTTTCACAAAACGTAGGCTAGTCCTTATCTGTTACTTTGTTTTTCTGTTCTCACTGCAACATCACATTTACATAAGTTTCGATATTTATTAAGCTATAACTAGGACTATATAGGTTTGATGTATGTAGCAATATATAATAATCGTAAAATGGCTGCAAATTATTTCTTCATCATTGAATAAGTAAAAATAATGTTAGGCTAATAAAAGCAGCAGAGAAGCATCACTGCCTACAATAACATTTTGACTTTTTGTCTTCGTAGCAAACCCCAAAATTTTGCTCGAAAGTCTTTGGCCAAAAAATGTCAGGAAAAAGGGACAAATTCATTTTTTAATGGCCTTGATTAGCGACAACAGATCTTTTATCGTTTTATCATTGCTCTTTATTGTTAATTTGTCTATGTCTTGTTTTTTGGTGTCTCATGTTATTTTTTGCTGGTTGTGATTGCATTATAACCAGGGTGTTTTAAAAAATTTGATATCATTTGACATAAAAATATCACAGAAACTACTGGGTTAAATTAAATAAAACTAATCAGGCTTACTGTTGAGCAATATAACATTTACTCCTCTAAATTTGAATGAGAAATGTAAAGGGATTTTTATTTCTATACATAAGGGAAAGTAACACTTCACATTAACGTAAAGTGAATTTCATGAAAAATTTCACAAATGGAGCTTCGCAAGAGTTTTTGGCGAACCCGCTTAACCTCCTCTTTCGATGTTGCTGGTCGTCCAGGTCCTTCTGCTTTGCATAGACAGCCTTCGCTTTTGAATTTTTTGCCAGGTCCAAATTTGCATTGACTTTGGTGATTTTTTAGCAAATACTTTCACAAATGCACGTTGCAGTGTCTTGTTTGTCTTTGTTCAAACACACTGTAACACACAAAACACCTTTTCTCTTCAAATGAATGCCATTTATACACACAGGTTTGAACACAGCATGAATAATTATCAGTCAAAAATTTCTACCGCTGAAAAAACACATACCAAACAGTAAACACAATATTTTGGACTGATTATACGCATGCTGTGCTAATTTATAGTCATTTAAACGGCAACTGGCAAAGTTATTGGATTGCAAAATAATATCAAATTTTTTGAAACACTCTGTGTATTGGTAAGGTATATTCCTTATTCCATCAAACAACTGTTAACTTTTGAAATGATCTTGCAGTGGTAGAAAGTTGGTTTTTGATAAGGTAATAGAGCTATATTGGGTAGTAGCATTACTGCATCAAGCGTTGTTAAATATCAAAATTATTTATAAAAAAATCAATAACTTTAATTTTTGATTGCCGAGATAAAATTACGATAGCCTAGCTATGCATTTCATCTTTCTCAGTAGTAAGACTAGTTTTTTAATTATTTGGCAAAATACCATAATTGGTGGTGTGGACTATTTGCGAACAATACAATCAAGTTAACCTTAGCAAATTTTTTGACTATAGAAATTAATTTATGCATACAACTCTGTGTACTTATTTATGTACACAAGTGTCTTCTAGTGATATGAACGCATCAGAATTTCGCTTGAAAAATCTCGTAGCTAATTAATGTGCGATTGTGCGCCTGTGCCTTTTTTAATGTGTTGCACATGATTATTACAGTCAGCTACAGAGCAGGGTTCGGATAACTTTTTACATAGCTTGCTATCCAAAAATCATTCAAAGAGTGCAGTTATCCCAAAAATATTCAAGCGCTGAATCAATATTCATCAGGACTTAGATCCTAGATCCACATAAAATTGATATTTTTGTACTTGTGAAAAACCTGTTTTTCAGGATCAACTTTATGAAATCGAATCTTGTGCTCTTGAATCTTTTATCCCAAACTTTTTCGTTTGCACCACATTTCCTCATTCACGCGTATGAGCTCAAGTTATATTTGAATGTCTTTGGTCACACACTGGGCTACTACGACGAGCAGACTGCTCCAGCATCTGTCGACCTCATAAAGTTAAAAATATTCGTAAACCAAGTGCCGTACCAAGAATCCAATTTGCCGACTGTTTCTCCGCACTATCTTTTTATGCAGAGCGCCTAGCAGGGAAGCTGTAAATACCATTTTTAAACTCTTGTGGTTGATTCAACATGAGAATAGTGCTCAGGTCTACTGTCTACGAAGCGGACGGTCTAACCACTACACCACTGTGCCGGTTGTGCATGCTGATATGATATAAGTTTGCTGATTACAGCGTAGACAGCAGACTAGGTTAATGTATACTGATTCGTTTGATTGTCTGTACTTACTGATGTACATAATCAGTAAAATGTTACGGTATGCATTTTACTGCTCATAATATTGAGATTTTCCAGAAGTTCAAAATCAACTTCCGCCCCCAGTAAAGAACAATTGCCTCGTTTACAAATATCAGAAGAAACTAAGGGTATTGAATTTTCCACAGCTTATGATGATTTTGCAGAGGATTACTACAAACAAAATTAGGTATATGTATCTACGATTTGTTATTGGGATGGTAATCTTGAAATATGTGTGCATGGTAGAAAATTGAGTCTAGCTGGCTGTTTGTGCATTTTTCTGTCGTTGCTATATGAAAACTACAAACAAAATTAGGTATATGTATCTACAATTTGTTATTGGGATGGTAATCTTGAAATATGTGTGCATGGTAGAAAATTGAGTCTAGCTGGCTGTTTGTGCATTTTTCTGTCGTTGCTATATGAAAACTTCTTTATTTTTTTATCTCTGAGTTCATGTAGCTCTGGAGTTCTGATAATCGGGCGTAGGCTGTTTCAAACGGCATGTCACAAGTCAAGTGAGTTAAAGAGCCGTATTTTAACTTACTGATCGAATGGTAGGGCAATCCAACCTGTCGATGACTGGTAAGCCGTGTTCGAGGGAAAAACCCTTACGACAATTTTTCCTTTACCCGTGCTTCACCGGGTTAGAATTGTGAAGCTGCTCACCCAGCATGTCGTAAGAAGGGACTCTTGGCTACCCACCAATGGCAGTCCGCCTTGTTGGTGGTGGGCCTACCAGTCAGTAATTTGCATTTATGACTGGTTCGAAATGGGCTGCCACTTCCCCCCTAGTCTGATTCAATTAGGTTGATGGGGTGAACCTGGATTGCCGTTCGTGCCGTACCTCATCTGAAGAGGAGTGATAAACCAACCAACCAACAATTTTTCCTGCTTGGTAGCACTACTCAGATGGGAATGTTCTATGCAGTCGTTGCTGGCAATATCAAGCAGGACTAAAACACTAACATAAGATTTTTTTGTAACTACTGTAGAAAATGAAAAGGATTCAAAAAATGATGTTGAGGAGTGTTTGATTACAATCTAATGTTAAAAAGCATCGTTTATATTTTTGTAGTGAATTACCAAACGTCTTCATCAAGCGAACAGTCGCACCATCACCAGCTGCCTTTCGTCCGCACCTACACTTTTTCTTCTCTCTGAGCTTTTATTCCTTTGCGAGCCACCTAAAATCATGACGCTCAGTCCTCCTTTAAGCGTATTCCTGGTCTAACATCTTCTTTGTATTTTAAGTCGGGTTAACACAGAAGCAAAATTAACGCTTTCCAAGTCTTCCTGGGAGACTTTGCTTTCACTCACCCACTTATGCTCTCTCTACTTCTTCTGGGAGGTTATTTTTATCTGTCTCCTTTACTTCTTCTGGGAGGTTATTCTTATCTGTCTTCTTCTTCATAGACCCCGCCTTATTTTATATTAGAACTCAGCATTTTTTCTCTTTCATTTTTTCGCTCTGATCCTGCTCTTTTTCACCAGATGCCCAGCTCTTATTCACCTGGGGTTTTTCCGAATTGCGATCTCGTGATTTGGAACGCGGGGTTTTAGCCTTTTCCTTTAGACAGAGAGGCCTGCGCCACCCATGACAAGTTCTCATTCGTGGCACTGAAGCCCCCCTTTTGTACTTGGCAGCCCCAGTTAAACGTTTTTCCGCTGAACCTTGCGCTGTTCTGCAAGCTCTCAACTGGTTCGGCAAGACCAACAAGTCTGCCGCCTCTTTCAGACTCTTGTTCTGTTCTTGTTGTTTGTTCCCCTTTTTTGTCTTTATTTTACGCCTTCTCTGGCCCATAAGGCAGAGAATTTTGACTGTTTTCTCTTTCTCTATTCTCAGACTGCAATGGGTTTCCGGGCATTCATTTCTTCCAGCTTATGACACGGCCAATGAGTCAGGCAAACAACGTGCACTACTTGAGCAATCAACAGTTCCGTTGTGGCCTTTTACCTCTCTCACCTACTCACATCTTCTTTAGAGCTAGGAGTTCTGTTTCATCAAAATTTTTTGATAGCTTCCCCCAGTCTTCACTGAAGAACTTATACTTCCTCATCACTTTCGCGGTATTCTCGCGTCTTTGTTGCACCGCACAAAGGTTTCCATTGATTCTTAACCCAAATCTGCAAATTGAAAATCTTTTCGTGCCACGCACGGCCACCAATCTCTCCTTATTTCTCATCTCATTCTGAGCTATCCTGGAACCCACTCTTTACGCCTAATTGCAAATGCATTCTCTATCGCTAGTTTGATTTTTGAAAGGCTGTAACTGAAAATACGCTGCTCTTACATGAGAATAGATTCATGAGAAGATGGCATAAGATCGGGCATCAGAAAAAATGTTTCATCGCGCATAAACACATGGGGTGTATCAAGAAATGGTTTCTCATCAGGAATTTTAACAGCGTGCTTTCACTTTCAGGTGTTGGCCGGACACAGAGTCCGTAAATACATATGGGTCACTTTGGCTACCATAGGCATCTAGCCGCCAATGTTGACATATGCAATCCTGAAGGAAATGCAATAAAAAAAACTGCCGGCAAATAATTTTCTGGCAACATGATACTGGTTAAGCTTCGTTCAGCTCAACTTGACTGAGGTCGTCAGCTAGAGTAGATCGTTGCTGTAGCCTCACTCAGCTAAGTTTAGCTTGACGTGGTCCCAGTGTAGATCACGCTCAAGATTGTCTTGCAATCGACAGCGTATCGCCGTCATTAAATCTATTGTTAAGGTGTTGAAATTTTTTAAATATTTACTTATTCTTGAGTCGAAGGTAGATGACAAGCAGTTCTAAATTAATCCAATCAATTATTTTGCAATAAGGCGTGATGGTAACTTCCAAAATGAGCGTAAAGTACTCCATAAAGTTTCACTCGTTGGCGAGAGCAGAAAGCAGCTAAAATCTGCTGAGTCAACTGTCGAGCTATAAACTACCGTTTTTAACAATGGCATTCATAACTTACTGCTTAACGCTCTGCAACAGGAGTAATGTAATTCAAGCAGTCATTTATTTGATTAACTTGTGCACTGGTGCTGACAAAACTTTACAGTTACAAACTATCAAAACCTGCATGAAATTTGATCATACCTTTTTTTAGTGGCGTCTTCAATCTCTTTTCTATATTCATTTGCTAACTGCAATGCAGAAGCAACGCTTTCATTTTTTTCTCGCTTTTTCTTCAAAATCAAATCTTTTCTTGCCTCTATTTCTTTTAATTTATTTTCTCTTAAAAGGTGGAGTCTTTCATTAGTTTCAATTAAAGACATTCCGTACCACCGACCAGAAGTTGTACCATCGAAACATTTTCCGCTGCAACATTTTATCAAAGATCATTGCGAGTACCGTGTACATAAATTGTACAGTTTGGTTATAAAAGGGAACTACACTTATTTATCCTTTCAGACAAACAGCACTGCTGCCCAACAAAAAAACATTTTCTTAACGCGGTAGAAAGTTTACGGATTTATTTCAACTAAGTTACGCTTTATGAAGCATCTCCACTGCATGAAACAACTTTGAAATCAATTTTGAACACAATACTATGCAACAAATGAACCAACCTTTAAACACCCATCACATATTTTCATTGCACTAACCTTTTAGTTATAAGGTTTTCCTGCGGATGCATCTTCTGTGTAAGCAGACTTTTTTTCATTAATTGTTGACGTGCAAACTCAGCTGCATGGTTTTGCAATTCTCCAGTTTTAATGTTCACATTTTGAGCTAAAAATTGGCAATACATAAAAAACATTACTTCAGTTTTTCAACAACCTGGCTTAACAACACGGTCTTACAATAAAGAAGTTATGACCCGGAGAGTTCTATATCTGCATGGTTTTGCATTTTTCAAAAAGATACTTCACAGTAATTTTCCTGCTAGGCTAAAAAGCTTGTGCCAAAAAAACCCTGTGCTGCTAACTCCGAAGCAAGGCTGACCACAAGTTGTTCCGACCACAATGGCGTTCACGTAACCGAAGCAATTTTTTTACCTATTTTCTGGTTACCACATTGTATTTTGTTCTTAGCAGCTTGAACGTATGTCCGAAAATCTTTTGTTTTGTTCACCAAAGCCACTTGTTCAGCTTTCTTCACATTTTGGGACTCTCTATGCTTTTTTAACAGTTCTTCTTTTTGTTTTATATATTCTTGAACCTAAAATGTAATATTTTCGGGTACTGGATACACTATTGTTTATATTTCCACCAAAAAGAACACTGCGGACAAGCCAACAATAGCTTTAAGCTTCATTCTAATCGTAGGGGCATTGCGTCAAAGACTTGCGTTTGTTCAAGCCCTTCCCCATTAAACACGAAGCGGCAAAAATGAAATCGTTAAAAAAACTATTATTTGCATTCATTTCATCTTTTCAAGTACAAGAAATTACCAATGCTCGATTTTCTTTCACTTTTTTCTGCTGTGCTAATATTGCTTTTTCATGAGTCAATTTTCCTTCCAACCACTTTCTATGAACGTCAGCATATTGCTTTTCTTTTACTTTGTCCTCTTCTACTTTTCGCCATCTTGCATATTGAGATGAATCACCATCACCAAAACCAAAATGGAAGATGCTAACATAACAATAACATGCAAATGTAACAAATCTCAAAGTTTTTATATAAAGAAATTAATAACTATCAATGTTCGGTCACAAGTGAGCAACAGAAACGGAGAATTAAAGAGTCGGATAGTAAACTACCATGTTTACAACCAACGCGCTATCACACCGCAGGATCACCAAGACATTGTCCAAGTTACTCATTATAAACAATTGATACATTAATGCGCAAATTCTAACTACAAGAAGCCTCCTGCCAGCCATAAATTTTTAATGCATTTTGAAAAGACAAAACGCGAGTGTCTGCATGACAGAAGTACACTGGCCGTTCAAACGATGTTCCAGTGTCTTTTCTACATATGTAACTTTTTTGTCGATTTGTATACAATACTTTTAATTGTTTTGTATCTCTTTTTGTTCCAATGTCGTTAAATTGTCGCTGGGTTTTCGCGTCAGGCAGAAGGAATTTTGCTTCTCTGTTTTGAGGGCTGGTTACATTTTGTACATTATTTATTAACTTCCATGTTTACTTGCTCGCGGTAGTAAAAAATTCCGCATTTCACCTTTATCATATTATTTACACTATTTGTTTAACGCCCGTTGCTCTTTTCCCACAAGTAAAATCATTTTAAGTGATGCAGCCGTGCATCACTTATTACCATTTTTTTGATACATTTTTACATTTGCATGCACACCTCAACTTCTTTCGTTTTGCTGCGTTTTTCGTGCTTTTCATTATTTCTAGGTACCGGTAACCATGTTTATCATGTCTTGTTGTGCGAGTAACTGTGTTGTATACGGGTACTCCATGTTTATCATGTCTTGTTGTGCGAGTAACTGTGTTGTATACGGGTACTTACTTTCCAAAAATTGTAGGCCAACTTCTCAACGTTATAATAACAACTACACGGTATCTCTTAAAACAACATTTCCTCTTATCGGTGCGATCACTCCCCCTTTTAAAGTAATAGATAGAATACTAATGGAAAATAAGATGTTTGTAATAGTTTTGATTAATTGGTATTTTCTTCCATTACTTCATCAACATCATGTAATCTCTTTTGCATTCAAATTACTAGCAAGCTAAAAACCAAGATGCCCTGCAAGCTCGGTGTTCTCGCTTGCTGACCTAACGTTTACATACTTAATTCTTTGAATCTTTAACGCACATTTGTATTAAAATAAAACTTAATATTAAAAAACTTAACTGCAACAGTTGAAAATGCAAGCAACTCAATATTTTCTAAAAATTGTATTATGTGTCAGTGATATATGACAATGAATTATGGGACAGCTGTGATCCTTTAAGGGATTGATTTTTAAGTGGTCTCTGAAAAATTGAAACTATGATAAAACATATTTCAACTTAACGACTAAAGCCAATAAACAACCTCTTTTGGTACCATTATTAACAAAAATAACCAGAAATTCGTATTAAGTAGTTGTTTGTCACTTAAAAAATATTACGTTGTTGTGCATTACATCTTTTTGCTACACACCCACAGAACTGGGGCAGTGTCTCCAACCATAGTTTGCATTGTAAAATGTTTCACTCTAGTTGTACCAACACTTTAGACAAAAGGGAATGGAGAAATTGTATGCAACTCAATGGAACACAGAAGATTGGACTCTTGGACAAGACCTCTGAGTTCTCTCGTTTTATATGCTCCAGTTAGATATCACGATTATTATCTTACATGTCATGTTATTATGGTATCACTGACAATTAGTTTACTGCTTGATGCAATTTACTCAGAAATCATTGATATGGCTTAATTCTGAGCGAAACAACGAAGCTAACCTGAAGTTCGAACGCATGATTATAAATGCGATGAAAACAAAACCAGCGCGATGGTGTAGTGGTAAGAGTGTCCGCATCGCAGTCGGTAGACCTGGAATTCATTCCATAAGTCGAGTCATACCAAAATACTTTAAAAAATAGTATTCACAGCTTTCCTGCTTGGCGCTCAGCATAAAAAAGGGATAGTGTGAATAAGCCGGAAAGCTTGCTTGTTGTGTCCATGGGCAAGGCACCTAACGGGACGCCTCCACCTTTATGTGGCAAACAGGTGGCCTACCAGTACTTCACCGGATTACAAGTGTGAAGTTGCTAACTTAGCATGTCAGACGACTCTTGGGTACCCACCAGAGGCAGTTCGCCTTGTTGGTGGTGGGGCTACCAGTCACTCATGACTGGTTCGAAATGACCTGCCATCTTTCTCCGAGCCTAATTTCAATTAGGTTGACGGCAGGAATCTGAATTGCGGTTCATGCCATACCTCCATCCCGAGGAAGAGGAGGGGTAACTACAAACAAACAAACAAACAATGAAAACAGATCCCAAATCGTTAACTAACTAGCAATACCACACAGTCACAACATTCTTACCTTTTCGCATGGTTATACTGCTGCTTTCGAAGCACAGCTGCTCCACGAAGTGCAGCTGAGGCGTTGAGTTTGATTGGTTTATCTTTGGTCTAAAAATTAAGCAAATATGTATTTTCGAAGAAATGAGTGGCTGCAGTAAAAACAAAGCAAACTGTTTACCAAGTGATGAGGAATGCGTTTCCTGTGTTGCAGGTTAAATTGTAACTTTTGCTCGTTATTACCGATGATTTTCTGCAATTTCATCTGCGAAAAGAATTTAACTGTACAATCAGCACGGATATCTGAGTACACACTGAAAAAACAAAAGCTGGAACGTATTTACTACAATATATCTAATATACAATATAAAGCGCAATGCTCTCTGAGTATTTGTCTGTATTAACTCCTCCGAAACTGCTAGGCGTACAAACATCAAACTTAACACGATTGATCACCTCCTCGGGGTGAATACCATAAGGGGGTTCATGACTTCACAATGACGTCATAATCAAAATTATTTTCTAAAAATCGCATTTTTGGATTGAGAAAAGCGCTTGTCGGCTTAAACCAAAAGCCAGCACCATTACCAACTTCAACAAATTTTACTTCTTCAGGATGTCACATGCCGTGGTGTTTACCAATTAATCGTAAAATTTGTTTTCTTCATTTTCAGTTTTCTTCAGCTTTAAGCGGCCTCGCTTTAATGAAGTTCACAGTTTTGACAACAACTTCAAGCACTCCATTAAGGTCACCACTGAGCTGTTGCAAAGCCAGCGCCTCACGGTGTATTAAGCAGTGGGTCGATTTTGCGTTGACGGCAACGCCCTGCACTAGCGTTCGCAGCCCGCCAAAACGACCAGACATAGTTCGGGCTCCATTAGTGCATAAACCAATTCAGTATTTCCACTCGAGGTTATTTTCCGGAAAAAAATTGTTCAGTATTGCAAACAATTTATGTGCTCTGCAATTTGTTAAAATGGGCTTACAAAAGAGCAAATATTCAACGATGTTGTCGTCGCTATCAATAAAGCGTACGTAACAAATCAAATAGACATCTTTATCACTGGTACTGGTTGTTGCCTCATCTAACTGTAAGCTGAACTCATTTCCACACATTTTCGCTACCAGCTGGTCACTAGTATCATCCTAAATTTTATCGATCTTCCTACAAATGGTATTGTTTGAGAGTAGAACAGCTTTTAGTTTTTGAGCAACTGATTCTCCAATCATTGTCGAGACTAAGTCAAGAGCATCAGGAAGCACAAGTTCTTCTGCAACAGTATGCGGTTTTTTACATTTTGCGATTCTATACGCAACTTAAAAAGACGCAAGTTGTTCCTTGGCAGATGTGTGCAATAAGACCAACTGCTTATTTATTTCTTTCGAGCGAAAAATTCGCCTAGTTTTCCAGATAAGTTGTTGTGGTGTGTTGTTGAGTGGCGATTCAGTTTACTGGGTAGCATACATTCCGCAGCTAAAAATTTGCACCAAAGGACCCCTTGCGGACGCTCAACGTCTTCCCTTTCTGCGACTGTAAAGCCAAAATTGAGATAACCACTGTCGCATTTTCTAGTCTTCCTTCATCCACTTTTCTCTTTGTTTACATCAACTTCTGTCTGTCTCTTCTGAGGTAACGTAGCAGTAACAAATGCGTCCATTACGAAGCCAATAAATTGTTAATACTTTACTGCAGATATTGTTTGACACTACCGAACGTCTTATTTTCTATAGTCATGTGGTTGCTATAAAAAATATTAACAAGCTGTAAAATTGTAACAAGATGTTAACAACTTTCGCTCTGTAATTATTAAGCCGCTAACAAGCTGCTGTCAACCTCCCACTGTAATTTTTTTGTGAAGAAAGCAGCGAATGTATCACCTTCTCATTTAATACGGTATATGATCCACTAACATTAGATTACATCGGAGGTCACCAAACAGCAGTTAGGCTGCTAGGACCCAACTCTGTCCTTTAGACCTAGGAAATAGCCCTGTCTATGCAGAAAACACGGACAGAAAAAACAAATAGACTATTCTACGCAAGCTTGAGCCAGGCAGTTCTTTTCTTATCCAGGTAGTTCCAAGGTGAATTTAGAAACCCACAAACATTTTAAAGAAAATTCAACCAACCTTTTTATTTTCGGAACCTTAGCAGCATGAGAGCTAATTCGACAAATCCTTGGCAAAAAGAAGGTAGAAAATTTTAAGAATTTGCTCACTTAATTCATATCGAAAAGGCGCGTGTTACACTTAATAAGGTCATGCAATGCTCATACGATTGTAAACAGCCAATGAGTGATTTTTCATGATTCACACCAACATCCAGGCAAGAACAGAGAATAGAATATAATTACAATTTTACCATAATCAAATAGAATACGCAGGGAAGCGCTATCTTTCTTCATTATCTCCTCAAAAGTGGACAAAAATTTCCGCCGAATTTTACTTTACACAGGATAATGAAATTGAACGGGCAATTGCTACACAATATATCACATTGTGACGTGTGACTACGTAATCTGTTTACGAGCAACTCTTTCAGACAGTATTTTTTCCAGAGATCTAGTTTTTTTTTAATCCGGTTTGGTCCGCATTAACGCAGGTGGCTGGATTCACCTCGTGCTTCTCGACAGTTCGTAAACACCATCATATTTTTTGTTATAAAATTTTGAGGTACAGAGCGGACTTGACAGCGACAAATGCAACAACTTTCGCGGCGCCCAGTTTGGGAACCGCTGGTATAACTGAATATTTCTAACTTTTGAACACCGTTCGTTAAGCTGCAGGAAGGGCATAATCAGTAGTGCCCAGACAAATGACATAATGTATATGCATTGCTTCCACGGTTGTTTGATTCTTGTTGCTTTTCTCGTGACGTGTTAATTCCCGCTGAGCTCGCTGATGTCGTGGCTTCAAAACAAGGCTAGTCACCGCAGTAGGTAAGTTTCTTTGTAGGTCGGGTGATTTAATTGTTGCCGGTCAGTTATATTATTTAATGAATTAAACAAAAAAAATAAAGAGTAAGAAAAATTTAAAGGCGTGGAAGTTGTTTAACTTTTTTTTTTCTCTTCTATCAGTGAAAAAAGTCGTCTTCAGTAAAACTTTCGCTTTGACATTTAAATACCAGACCACCGCAATGAGTGTGTAATGTTGATGTCCAGGGATTCTAAAAGAAATTTATCAAGTTATCGAATTGGCCGGCTATAAATTCAAATGTGAAAAATTTGTACAACTTGCACTTGCCATTTGCTTCATTCTTCAGGGTAATCCTTAGCTTGGTGATAAAAGCGAGTTTTATTGGTTTGTATTTGCTTGGTAGATCTCGAAATACTTTAACAAATTAGAGTTCTACACTGCACACTAAATTAGTCTACCGCAATCAGTTACTGTAATTTTAGTGTGCAATGGCAGCATCGCAGTGTTGCACCGTGTCATACTTAAAGCCAATCAGGTTTTCTATTTGGTCTCTTAATCAAAAGCTTTCAATAAAAAAAACCGGAAGACCAACTCCAGACATACTCGTATTCATTCAGCAAAAAAAGTAACAGCAGAAAAAAGATTTATACTCGTGCATTTAAGCGTTGTATTTATGACAAAACTCTGCTGCGTTGCGGGTGCGATGATGCAAATGCTTTACTTTGCTATCCTTGCCTGCTGTTGGGAGGAGACACTACTTGGATACGCAATGGCGTCAGAGACCTCAAGCATCTCACTGAAAAAATTACAAAGCACGAAAAATCTATAAAGCATATGAGCAGCACTGTAGATTTAACCATGGTTGGAAACGTAATCATTGCCGAACAAATAGACAGTGGATACAGGCTGTCCATTATGAAACAAAACGAATGATTTTGTAAGCCTTTTACTGGTTTCGGCAGCACCAACAAGTCTGCCATGTCTCTTCTCTTTTCCTCCTATCTGACTCTCGTTCTATTCTCCATCTTTCCTTCTACCTCAAACTCTCTGGCAGATCTGGCAGGAACTGTCTTCTCTCTCCTCCTGTTCTATCAGGCTACAATGGGTCCCCGGACACTCGTTTCTCCTGAAAAACGACGCGGCTGATGAGGTGGCCAGACGGGGAGCAGTACTCGTGCCCTTTGCAATTCCTTGTAGTCTCTCTCTTATCTCTCGTATCCACTCTTCTCTTTTCTCGGACTGGAGGCGTGCTGTCTCATCAAAATTCTTTGATACACAGGGTTTCTCGATTTCCACCGAGGAACTTGTGCTCCCTTGTCATGCTCGCTGTGTTCTCTCTCGTCTACGCTGCAACGGACACAGTATTCTGTTAAGCTCTTATCTCTCTAGGATTGGGAGAATCGAAAATCCTTCCTGCAGCGCCTGCGGACACTCGTCCCAGGACACCTCTCATCTCATTCTGCACTGTCCAGCTGCGGACTCTTTGCGCTGTTCACTCTTTGGCGACTCTCTGTTTCTTTACGACCTCTGGTCCAGGCCCTTGGGAGTTGCACGGCTTCTGGGGCTCGTTAGTTTTCCACCATGCTCCCATCCCTCGGAAGGGGTCGGGTAACAACAGCAACAACAACAGTGACAAAGAAAAAAATGCACGGCCTAAGGTCATTGATTGTTTAAAATTCTGCGGAAAGTTTGAGTTGCTTCTGAGAGGTCTCGACTAAACCACAAAATGTGAAAACCCGAGGGTTTTTCTGGGACTCGTCAATTTTTCCTGCTCATTGGACTCAAGCTTGGATGTGCATTTGAGATCAGCTACTGTATTCAAAGGCACTTCAAAAACAATTCAAAATGAGTTGCTGGATAGCATTCCAAAAGTATGCAAAGATCAAATCCGGAGTGAGGACGAAAATTCAGAGTATTTAGCGATTATAAATGATGAAACCACCGATGTTTTTTGGTTGTAATGAAACCACCGACGACTTTTGTAAACCGGCGCGATGGTGTAGTGATTATAGCGTCCGCTTTGTAGTTAGTAGACCTAGGGCTTATTTCCCACGTCGAGTCATGTAAAAAGACTTTAAAAAATGGTATTCACAGCTTTCCTGCTTGGCGCTCAGAATAAAAAAGGGATAGTGTGAATAACAAGTCGGCATGGCTGCTTGTTGTATCCTCGAGCAAGGCACTTAACGAGATCTTTATGTGGCAGGCAGGTGCCGTACCCGTACTTCACCAGGTTACAATTGTAAACCTGATCACCCAGCATGTCATAAAGCCGACTCTTGGGTACTTACCAATGGCAGTCCACTTTGTTAATGGTGGGGCTAACAGCCATTCATGACTGGTTCGAAATGGCCTGCCACTTTTCCCCAAGCCTAATTCAATTAGGTTTACGGCGTGAACCTGGATTGCCGTTTGTGCCGTACCTCCATCCCGAGGAAGAGGAGGGGTAACCACAACAACAACATGTCTCTTGTAAAATTCCGGTCGTTGTTTTGCAATACGTTGTTGATGCAAAACCCGTTGAACGCTTTTAGGGATTTTTTAATCCGACTCACCAAACTGCAAAAAGCCTCACCAACGTCATTGTGGAGGAAATTGGACCATTAATTGTTGATCGTCCGCAATGCTTAATCACTCAGAGCTAAGACGGGGCGGCTGCGATGAGTGGTTCTCAGGAAGGTGTGCGAGTGTTTGTCAAAGAAATATACGACGCGCAGCTTGTTAACTGTTACGACCATCAGTTGAATTTGATCTTAGTAGTTAGTAGTAGTTATTCAGTTTTTATCCGGTGTTTTCCCTTTAGCAGAGATGGCCGGATTTACCCCATTCCTTCTGCAATTTCTCGCACTCCGTCCCTCCACTTATCTCGTCTCAGAGCATCCTCCTTCTTCAAACCAACTTTCTCTGTCTCCTCTTCCACTTGCTTCTTCCAGGTCTTCTTCGGTCGTCCTCGCTTTCTCTTGCCAGTCACTTCAAGATTCAGAGCAACCCTCAAAACACTATCGTCATCCCTCCTCAGTACATGTCCATACCATCTAACTCCATTTGCTGTTGCTAACCGGTCTATCGTTTCCTTCAACCCTAACATATCCATCTGTTCTTCAGTCGTCTTTCTGTCTACAATTTTCTGACCGCACATGGCTCTCACCATAGCTCTCTCCGTTCTCCTTAAAATTGCTTTTTCATTTTCTTTTAGACACCATGTCTCACTTCCATACAGTATTGCTGATCTTACGCAACAACAATAAACTTTACCTTTCATCTTCAGAGGAAACCTATTTCCAAGCAACAACTCTCCACATTTCCTGAATCTTACCCAACCGATTGTTACTCTTGCTGTGACTGCCGCTTCACAACCACCACTAGCATTTAGTCTGTCTCCCAAATAACAAAATCCATTCACTGTCTCCACTTCATCGCACAACTTCTCGATTGAGTCCATCGTCCCTTCCATTATTCCTTTACATTTCAAGCAAACAAAATGCATTGCCAACCTAGCGGTAGCTCTCTTTATTTTTGCACATTTGCCATGAACCCAGTTTTCACATTTTGTGCACAACACTGAGTTGGCCATGACTCTCCTCCCACAAACTCCACATGGATCTATCTTGCTTTTGTATAGTTCGCCTTCTGACCCGCTTACCATTATTTTTGTTTTTCTGGTGTTGACCTTTAAACCTTTACTTTCCAGTGAATTCTTCCAATTCCAAAACCTTTCCTTCAAGTCTTCCATGTCTTCACTCATGATAACAAGGTCATCTGCATATAGTAATTCGTTAACCACACCCCTTCTTGCATTTTCGGTAACAACGTCTACCACTATTGCAAACAATAGTGGTGACAGCACAGATCCTTGATGTACACCAACATTTACTTCGAATTCCTTTGAATATGCGGATCCCACCCTGACTCTTGTCTTTGCACCATCATACAGGCTCATAACTGCTCGAACCGTTACTTCTGATAGACCCTTCTTTCTCATGGCCCACTCCATCACTTTTCTTGGCACTCTATCAAAAGCTTTTTCCATGTCAACAAAACACATATACAACTACTTGTCCTTCTTTTGATATTCCTCTTGCATTCTTCTCACAATGAATATTGCATACACTCTTCCTTTTCCTAGCATAAATTTAAACTGCATTTTATTCAAATTGACTAGTGTTCGTATTCGCCTCTCTAGTACCCTTTCAACAATTTTCATGGCATGCTCTAGCAGTTTCACTCCTCTGTACGATCCACAGCTCATCACATCGCTCTTCCCTTCAAAGATAGGCACAATCACACTAGTTTTCCACTCATCAGGC
The DNA here is from genome assembly GCA_963675345.1 of Trididemnum clinides. Classification (NCBI taxonomy): domain Eukaryota; kingdom Metazoa; phylum Chordata; class Ascidiacea; order Aplousobranchia; family Didemnidae; genus Trididemnum; species Trididemnum clinides. The sequence continues at coordinate 6,399,935 of OY776287.1, read as the reverse complement.
ATTCCTCTACCATCCAATACACGCTGGCACAGTTCCATCATCACTTTAACCCCGATTTTGCCACTTGCAACTATCATCTCCACACTTACTTCAGATGGTCCGGTTGCCTTTCCTGATTTCATCCTTTGCATTGCTTCCACAATTTCATTACGAGCCACTTCTTCCACTGGTCCTTCTACTACATCAGTTTCCACCATGTGGTCCCATTCGTTCTCTTCATTCATGATCTTTTCCATATGTTCCTTCCAAATTTTTGCCCGGTCTTCTTCAATAAAACCCAATCGTTCGTCTCCTCCTCTCAAGCACCTTCCTCCTTCCACATCCTTCCCTTCCTTTTTCATTCTTCTAAGGAAGTAGAAAACACTATTAGAATTCTGATATAAATTATTCAATTCCTGATTAGCTTCCTTTCTCATAGCTCTAGCAACAATTTTTCTGGTTTGATTTCTTATACGTTTGTATTGATTCTTATTTTCTTGTGATGGGAACCTGCACAGCTCTTTAAATGCCGCCTTCTTTCTTGCAATGGTATCCTTGACCTCTTCATTCCACCACCACATGTCTCCTTGATCTCTCCTAGACTTCTTCTTTCCACACACTTCGTCACAAGCCTTTAGAACACCATCCTTAAAGGTTTTCCACAAATCAGGTGCATCTGCATTCACTAGTTCTTTTACTCTTTTTTCAAATCTCACTCTTGTTCGATTTTCATTCAACTTCCAAATCTTTCTTCTTATGATTCGTTCCTTTCTCACACCCTTTTTTAGAACCTTTTTATCTAGATCTACGACCACCAGCCTGTGCTGAAGTTCCCATGGAATCACTTTTACATCCCTTATATACTTTCTATATTTTTCCCCCACAAGCACAAAATCAATTTCTGTTTCACATCCACCGCCACTATAAGTAATTTTCCTTTTGTCTGTCTTTTTAAACTAAGTATTTGCCACGCACAGCTCTCTTTCATCACAAAACTCCAGCAATCTTCTTCCTTCTGCATTTCTTTTCCCAACACCATTCCCCCCGTGAACACCTTCAAAACCCTCAGCATATTTCCCCACATGTCCATTGAAATCCCCCAAAGAAACAATGATTTCACTACAACTTCCCAAGTCTCACTCACTCCCCATTTCATCATAAAAACGAACTTTCTCTGCATCTGGTCTTCCACTTTGTGGCCCATACGCACATATTACGCGCATCACCTCCCTACCTAGAGTTAGCACAATCACGATTACTCTGTCACTTTTTCTTCTAACTTCCCCAAGGTTTCCAGATATTTCCTCTTTCACCAAAATTCCAACCCCTCCAAATCCTGCATCATTTCCTGACCACCACATTTTATTCCTTCGTCCCGAAGCACCCACAAAACGAGCTCCTTGGCCTTTCCATCTTACTTCCTGGATGCAACACACATCAACTTTTCTCTTCCTCAGTTCTTCACACACTTTCGTTTTCCTTCCACAAAGACTTCCCACATTTAATGTTCCAAATCTTATCCCATGACATTCAGATTTAAACTTGTCTTACAGCAAGCTAAATCGCAGAATACCAGAGAGCGAATTTTCTTTAGTAGTTGAATCGGAATATCGTCATATTTTTCCCGATCTTCGCAGAGAATGTCTGCACTAGGACGTGCTTATGACAGAAGAATTCTAACACCGTCAACAACAAGATGTAATCTTAAAAGCAGAACTGTTGCAACTGTCTACGAAAACCAAGACAAAATTATTGAATGTTTCGATGAATTAGAAACTTTCACTATCGAAAGAAACTTGCGCTGGCGCTGTTGGGATCAAACAAGCTCTATATAGCCAGAGTTTCCATTTTGGCTGCAATTCTTTGCGAAAGTAATGCCTCACGTCAACATTCTTTACGGACAACTGCAGTCAAAACAAATAACCCCGAGCTCTGCACATACCGCAGAGAGTTGGTTTGTTTCAAATGTTCAAAGAAAAACGAATGAAGTTAAAGAACCAGGTTATGCTCAAGCTTTGCACATACCGCAGAGAGTTAGTTTGTTTCAAATAACCCCGAGCTCTGGGGTTCAAACAACGCCGAGTTCTGCACATACCACAGAGAGTTCAAATAACCCATAAATTGTTTCAAATAACCCCGAGCTCTGCACATACCGTAGAGTTAGTTTGTTTCAAATGTTCAAAAAATAAGGAATGAAGTTAAACAACCAGGTTATGCTCAAGCTGAATTTCGACGGCATATTAATAAGCTCACGACTGATGCACGCGAATCATGCGACGTTATTATCGTGCAAAGTAGGGAGCGGTTTTCTTCTACATGTCACTTTGCAGCAGTCCAGCTTTTTGCTGCGTCAAAGTTTCCAAGATACGAGGTGCATTCAATAAGTTTCCAGACTTTTTTTGTACAGGCATTTATAATTGCCGTAAACTCGAGATATTTCAGTATGTTGTTACTATACTCCTTATGAGATGATTGACCAATTTTTTCTTGTTTAGGTGCAAATTTATAACTACAGTAGGAATTAGAGTACACCTTACTAAATCCTGATTGTCACAGCTGGTGAATTTCAAAAATGCAATCTGGACGTGAGGACACATTAAAAGAACGATATGCGATCAAGTTCTGTTTTAAACTTGGAAAAACTGACACGGAAACGTATGGTGTGCTTCAGACTGCTTATGGACCATCTTGCATGAATCGATCATCAGTTTTTCAGTGGCACAAGAGATTCAAGGAAGGCAGGGAGTCCATGAGGGATGATGAGAGATGTGGGAGGAGTAGGGAAGTCAGAACATCAGAGATGATTGGCCAAATAAACGATTTCATGAATAGGGACCGTCGTGTTTCTATAGAAACACTAAGCGCACAGTTTAATGTCAGTGTGGGAGCTGTACACATAATCATTCGTGAGGAACTGAAGATGCGGAAGATTTGCGCGAAGTTCGTCCCAAGAGTGCTCCGGGAAGATCAGAGAGAAAGACGTTGCAATGACAGCAAGGAGATGGTCGAGCTCATTAATTCAGATCTCCAAGTTCTTGATGCCCTGGTAACCTGCGATGAAAGCTGGATCTATTGTTATGACCCAGAGACCAAGAGACAGAGTTCCCAGTGGAAGCATGCTGGATCTCCCAGACCCAAGAAGGCCAGACAGAGCAAGTCCACCCAGAAACTCATGATGATCCCTTTTTTTGACAGCATGGGCATAATCTACATTCACTGGGTTCCCACTGGAATCACAGTCAACAAGGAGTACTATATTGAAGTTTTAAGGGAGTTTAGGAAGAGATTCCGTCGGAAGAGGCCAGAACTCTTCGAATCAGGTCAGTGGCATTTCCATCAGGACAATGCCCCAGTCCACAACTCCATCCTCGTCACAGACTATTTGACCCAGATGGGCATCAAGACGGTTCCCCATCCTCCCTACAGCCCGGACCTTGCTCCCTGCGACTTTTGGCTATTCCCAAAGCTCAAGGAAAACCTCAGAGGCAATCGTTATTCCACAATTGAGGACATGAAAGAGGCTGTGACGAGGGTCCTAAACACGCTCACACAAGAAGACTTCCAGGGGGCTTTCCAGAAGTTGTTGGAACGGTACAACAAGTGCATTGATGTCGGAGGAGAATACTTTGAAGGGGACTAGAGTTTTTTGTGTGTACGGTTAATAAAAGTGTCCATACCAAAAAAGTCTGGAAACTTATTGAATGCACCTCGTATCATAACACCTTTCAGACCGCTATGCTGACAGAAACGATTAGAGCATATCCCTTCCTTGACAGAGAGCGTTTGCACAATGAGCTTTCTGTTTTGTACGAGGGAGAAGAAATGTGGCATGAAAACCTTCTAGACTTCTAATTTATTTTGGAATAAATTCTTTAATGCACATTCCCTAACATCGTGAAACTGTTCCAGATTTTAATCACAACTTCACTTACAACGTCAGAGGCAAAAATGTGCTTTTCGACTTTGAAGCGTATAAAAACGTTTCTTTGAAGCGCAATGACTAACCAGCGGCTTACTGCATTGGCATTGCTTTCCACTGAAAAAACGATGATTACAGAAATAAAAGATTTTAAAAGTGTTATTGATAATTCTGCTAGTCAAAGGAGTCGACGAACTGACTCTGCATAAATAAGCTTTGAGTGTTTATGCTTTATTGCTCAGTTATTGTTAACGCGTTACTTATTGCAATTATTATAGCGTTTCCATTTAAAAATGCTCGGTATTTTGTTTTGAATAATTTGAATATTGCGACCAAAAATATTTTGAAATATACAGCAAGAAATCCACTCAAAATACAGGAAAGCCCTTATCTTAGACTTTGCACTCGAAGAATCGATAAAGGCTAGACCTACTTATAAGATAATAAGCAATATCCTTGTTCGCAAAAACTTCGGTTGGCTCTTAACAGTAACCACAAATTTAATGTATACAAACTCGGCCAGAGCAGACCGAAAATGCAAGTTTTCCAAAACGGCGCCGCAGTTCAGTCAGACGCCAGTTGATTCTACTAATAGTAATTGACATCATATTTTACATCATGACATCATATAGAATTTCAAGATTACAATAGGCGAGAAAACGTTAATCTCAAAATTAATAAAGAATGTGTTGTAAAACACATTAAGGCTCGCGCCCCCTTGAAAATTTGCGTATGCCTCCCGGTTAAGAACCACTGGTTTAAGAGCACCTATGGAGAAAAGAGGTTAAGAAGATGTTTTCAGGGGCTCGAGAAACTTGGGAGATATGTAGTGGCTATGCGCAACCCCCCTCTCTAAATGTTTTGTTTTATCAACTGCATTGCAAAAAATGATAGTTATGTTTCGGATCGAGATTTGGCTATGTGAAAAAAGATAAACTGTTTATTAGTGTCTTTACAACTATCCATTGGATGAAGCCGGCTTGGCCAGCTAAACCGACACTGTTAACCTCTACATCTGATGGGGGCCCTGCCAGATGACGCCAGCTAGTTAATTGCTACATTTTAAAATACGCTCATCGTAGCTCGAGTTGTTTGGCAAAATAAAATTATGAAATAGCTCACAGGCTTGGTAAAGGGGTGGCTTTTATTAACCACTATCCCGCTGCGTAGGCATCGCTCACAAAGCACACTCCAGTTACGCTCCTCAAGTGACGACGGCGGGCAAAGAAACATTTGAGGGAGAGAGACAGATTTTTCAGAGATTCTTGATCTATTGCTATAAAGCGCAATTGTCTGTGCGTGTGCGTGCGTTTTAACTCCTCTGAAAGTACTGGATGTACGGGCATCAAATTTGGCACAATTTATCACCACACCAGGAAGAGTGTCATAATCAAAGAAAAGTTTTTAAAAATTGCATTTCTTGACTGATGAAAGCGGTTCTGACCTCAAACAAAAACCAGTACCCGACTTGAACAACTTCAACAAATTTTACTTCTTTAGGATATCGCATGCTATGGTAATTGACAATTAATTGTAAAACTTGTTTTCTTCATTTTATCAAAAAATGCTGATCGTAGAAACGCGATTGAATGCTTTTTTGGGAAATATTAACAAGGCGCTCTTAATAAAAACAAATCTAGAATAATTTAAACTCAACTGACGATGCAACAACAGATTCTTTATTTAAGCATTTTAAGTTTTCTCAGCATGCTTTTTCTCATTTTTTCTGCTTGCTCTAAACTTGCTCGGTGATGTTATTATGCGTCTGGTACGATCAACACAGTCTTTCGCTAACAGAAATCATATTATTATGATTTTTTCAAAAGATGGAACATTTTTACAAAATCAGTATATTTAAAAGCTGATTTGTGACCTCATTTCTCAACCAAATTTCAAAATTTGATAATCAAATTGAAGATTATTTCAAGGCAATTTTGATAAAATGTGATTTGTACCCTTAAAATTTATTTTTATGCTAAAAATAGTGAACTTTTAAACCCATTTCAAAAAGTGGTAGGCTGAGTAAAAACAGGTAAGTTTAATAGGTATAAAGGTTAAGTTTGGTACTAACAATTAGTTTCATTTAAAAGCTCAGAAAATTTGCTTTCCAGCAACATGTAACTCTAATTAGTTAGGGCTAAGGATTAGTTTATAATGGCTGATCAATAATTGGTTGCCATACATGATTTTCCATTTCTATTTGAATAATTTTCCTGCTAGACCTAAGTAACAAGCAACTTTTATAAAAAGTGAGTTCTTTGGTACATTTTGACTGTTTACATCAAAAGCATGCTTCTTCGCCATCATTTATCAAAATTTGAAAAAAGACTCATCATAAAATGAAGTCTATAAAAACTTTAAAATGTAACCTACAGGTCAAGAACAATCAAAATTTTGGTGTCTGGGCTTCACACAATGGCAACTTCAAAAAAAATTAAGTCCTGTGGCACGTTTGGTGCTTTCTTTTTCAAAAGCATGGTTCTTTGGCATTATCAAACAAAATTTTCTAAAAGATTTATTTAAAAATGAAATCTCGAAAAATTTTTAAATGTAGCCTACTCCAAGCAAAGCAGTGGTGATCCCCTACAAAAATGAGGGGAGTAAACATGGCCGTTTCATCTTTAGCAAGAAAATATTGTCCAGCTGCACATCATTTAAATGATGAAGCCATTTCCTTTGCAATTAATTGAAGCTGGCCTAACCGGTTGATTCGATATTCTTAACCTCGATATTATTAATAATGGCTTTGCTATTGTAATAATTTAACCGTAAGTGCTTCACTTCTAAGGGGTTAGTTTGTTCTTGGCATGGCTGCGTTTATGCTACGACCAACTAACATGCGCCCAGAAGGGGGCTTTAGGTCGTACAAACAGGCAAATCGCACAAATAGGCAAATGGCAAGTAGTGGTCCTAATATCTAGCACTAGCAATTCCCTCAAAAGCGTGCAGCATAACAAGCAAGAGGAAGGTTGGGACTAGGGAGTAGGCACATCATTTATGTTATGCTAACGATTTCTTTGTTTTTTATTGTTTATTATTTTCACGAGGGGGGTTCACTAGGTCGTAAAATATGCATACTAATAAATAATTGATTTGTGGTTTCAAAACCCATTGTACCGCCCATTCCCAACTTTGTATTTCCTCTCCTACACTTATTTGAAGGAATGGACAGAATTTGTGAAAAAACAGAAACTTTCTCAGACCTCCCTTAATTGAATGCAATTGTATTACGATCGGGATTTAAGGCATAGGAGCGATGTCCCCATTAGTAGAAAAATATTGCTTAAGGTCTTAACATAATTTGGCTGAAGCCGGCGAAGCTGGCTGAACCGATGTTACTAACCCGACATAACTAAATGGTAGCCTTGCTAGGCGACCCCAGCTGAGTATTCAATTACAGAAAGCTTGATCAAAATTATAATTCTTTACATTTTTTAGTTTTTCATGTGATGTAGTTTAAATGTGTTTTTGTTAATTGACCTTTTCCAAGGGATGGCGAATGGCTGGAGACCATTGAATCCCAAAAGCTGAGCGATTCTCTAAGGCCTGAACCAGTGGTAGTAAGGAGAAGAGTCGCCAATTAGCGAGCGGCAAAAATAGTCCGTACCTGGACAGTACAGAATGAAATCAGAGTCTCGTGATTCGGATGACAGCAGGTGCTGCATGAAGGATTCTCAATTCTAGAGGGAAAAAGTTCTGTAAACCTGTGTTTGATGTAGCGAAGACGAGAGAGGACACAACAAGCGTGACGTGGAGGCACAAGTTCCTCAATGGATACTACGAGGGTACCTGTGTGATAAGAAATTTTGATGAGACATTACGTCTCTAGTCCAAGAAAAAAGAGTGGATACGAGAGGAGAGAGACTACTGTACGTGGAACTGTATGTGGCTGGAGCAACGCACCGTGTCTGGCCAACTCATCGGCCGTGTCATTGCCCGAAAGAAATGAAAAACTGGGTTTCCATTGCAGCCTGATAGAAGAGGAGAAAAAGGATATTTTCTGCCACATGTGCCAGTGTGAGAAAAAAGAGAACGGAAGCGAGAAAAGTGAAGCAAGAACAAAGCGAGAGTTTGAGGGGAGGAGAAGGAAAGAAAATATTGGTAATGCTGCCGAGACCAGTGGAGAGCTTACAAAATAGAACTGGCTTAATCAGAAAATCCTGAACAAACTGGGCCGGCCGAATCAAAAAAGGTGACCAAAGCGCCATAAAGTGAGGATTGGCAAGGATGCCAGAGTCTTCTTTGCCAAAAGAAAGGGACAGACCCATCAGTCTAAGCGATAGTTGCCGATGGGGGGGGAGGACCAGATGGCCAGGTTGTCAGCATAGAGAGAACAGCTGACAAAAGATGGTAGTGATGCAGAGAGATTGTAATTAAAAATAAATATAAGAGGGCCAAGAACAGTTCTTTGTGGAACACCTCGGCAAACTCGGACTTATGCGATTTCAAAAAACAACGCAATTGCGCCATTCAGAAAAGATTGGGTCCATTGCACAAAGCACGGAAAGAAGCCAGCCGAAATAAGCTCGTGGAAGAGACAGCTGCGCCAGACAGAGCCAAAAGCCTTGAAAAAGTCGATAGCGGCAAGGCTCGTGCAAAATTCCGTCTTGGATTTGTTAAACCCATACGAAATAAAATGGGAAAGCTGAAGAATTTTATCAAGAGTAGACTGACCAAGGCGTAAATCGGCCTGACGGGGAAAGAGAAGTTAGATATCAGAAAGAAGAATACTCGGAATAGAACGATGCAGTCAATCAGCTTGAGTTGCAGGAGATGAAAGAGATAGAGTGGAAGGATGAAGGATAGTCGTGAGTTGAGAAGTAATCCACTGTGTGGATTGAAATAATAAACGAAACCCTCCAGATGGAAGGAAAGCAATGCAAAGACCAGGAAAGATTGAAGATGTAAAAATTTATCGAAGAACGAGGAAGTGGTTCAGAACGGAGTAGGTGACTCTAAAACAATTTTGAAGATATTTCGCATGTCAGAACAGCACTGACTACATTTTTATTTTGACTGCATACAATTAAATTTTTAATGATATTAATATGTTAACCATTGACTTTTCGACTCATCATGTGGCCACTGCGATTGGTTTACTAGTGCTTGAATTTTGGACAATGGCATAGGCGGTGCCTTTTGGAAAGGGAAAAGTTTTCGTTCTATAAGGACAATAGTCAATGCAATTTGACAAATCGACTACAATATGACAAATCGACAGCAATATGGCAAATTGTAATGTAGTTTGACAAACTGTAAATTGCTCTTTACAACTGTTGTTGTTGTTGTTGGTTTACCTCTCCTCTTCCTTGGGATGGAGGTATGGCTTGAACAGCAATCCAGGTTCACGCCATCAACCTAATTGAATTAGGCCAGGGGAAAAGTGGCAGCCCATTTCGAACCAGTCGTGGATGGAAACTGCCGACTGGTAGCCCCACCACCAACAAGGCGAACTGCCATTGGTGGGTACCCAAAAGTCTCCTCTTACGACATGCTGGGTGAGCAGCTTCACTATTCTAACCCGGGGAAGCACACTTTACAACTCGTGTGTGCAGATTTGCTGGTTCTCCATCGCTCTTTACTACTCGCATGTGTGTATGGTAGTTTTATCTTTTAAAAAGATCTGGCTTTAAAGCCAGTCTATGCTGAACTAAAGGCTGAGTAGAAAATAAATCTAAAACAAATCTGAATATTGTACTAATATCATACGCTTTGTACCACAGTATCTGTCTGTAAGGTAAAAATGCAATACATAAATAAAGCTACCAGTGCTTATTCTAACCTTTGTTTTTATTGACATGTGCTCTTGAATCGGACAAAATCCAATTTTAATTCCCTTCCTTGGATAAATGTTGTTACCATCACCCACGTCATTATATCCTTTGAGAGGTCTGGATAAATTAAAGTTACATTTTTAAACGTAATTTAATATGCTATGCACAATACCACTTGCATTACGATTCACTTCAAAATTGCGTGCTGCCACTTCAATGAATTTTTGTCACAAGCATTGTAACAAAGCACAAAAAAGTCATATTACGCTTTTACCAAAGAAGCGCCAGGCAGCTTTGATATGGTCATTGACCTTTGAGGCGAGAATCCAGCTGTGCTAAAAAACAGAGGCGATAGCGTCGGCAAGGCAGTTTGATACTCTGTGTTTTACTTTTACTTGGCTTATTCGTAGTAAAATAGTTAAACTTACTCAAGGCATAGTGGTCTATGAGGAATTCTTTTTTTTGGTAACGACTGAATTTTTTCTGGCAGATACACAGGCAATGGCTTTATTTTGGTAAGATTAAATGGTTGCACTTTGGTCAGGAATTTTTTTTTATGAAATTTTTTTGCATGATAATTGTGTATTTTATCACCCAACTTCTTCAAAAATCTTTTTAAATTTTCTTTATGCCTGAAAAAACACAAATTTTTCAGAAAAATAAAAAATATAATAGATACAATACAAGCAAAAAAAAGAACAGTAGCATTACAAAATGCAGCAAAAACTATTGACAGTAAAATCTTAGTAATAGCACAACACACATTTCAGTTACGGCCACATACCACACTATGATGCAGTGCAGTTAAAAACAACACTTTCCTAACTCAGTGTGTTAGAAAGCAATTCATAAAAATGTCCAACTTTTTGACAATTAACACTAAACTTTAACAGCCTACCTCAAAAGTGGCTTTACTACTTTGTTTTCAATAAACTGTTCATCGTAGGAATGAAACCACCGGTACTTAATATCATCATTTAAATAGAAGGAGTTCACAAAAAAAAGCAGGAATCTAAAAAATGTAGAAAAAGTGCTTTAAAAGCTGTTCCAGTTTGATTAAGGCAACAAACTTACTTGTAAACCTTGTAAATGTTTTGACTTTTTATTAAAGTTTGAAACTGTGTCAATGTCAGTTCATCTATTCTAAAAAGGATAAGATACAGTAGCACAGCATACAACCAACAATCAACTGACAATGCAGTGCTACCTAAATATAAGTACGATAGTAATGCATCTGATTTTACTTAAAGCAACATGTAATAAAAAATAAAAGAATAACTGCAGACAAAAAGCGAAATAATGATAAATTGAGGCACAAAAAGTGATTATAAAGACTAACCTCATTGGTTGTAGGTTTAAGGTACGATATCTGATAAACTACACAAGTACCGTACGTTTGACAAATGGAAACTTTTTCATGACAACCATTGAAATTGTCCTTTAAATTAAAACCGATTTCGTATTTAAATATATACACAATTGATTTTATGTACTAGATTTGTTAAATTTTCCATCAAGTGTAACATGGTCAATTTCCATCATGAGTTACTGCAATACTAACAAAATCACCACACACCTTTCACATTCAGATAAGTGTCCACAATAACATGGATGATTTTTGAATAATGTATGCAACCAGCAAAAACTTCAGTAATAAAAATTTGATCATCTTCAGGTACAACCTATATAATTACGAAGTAAGTTTATGATCGAAAACCTGAATCATGTAGACTAGTTTAACTTTTAACTTATCCCAGTAGTTTTGCTAACATCAGGTGTACAGTTTGTAATAGCATTCATGGGGCAAGTGCGGAGTCAATTTTATATAATCGATCATTAAAATGTTTTGCTTTCGGTTGAGGTTGCCTGGATTAAAGTATTATAAACTTAATTTTAATACTAACACAACCCTAATTCTTATGCAAGAACTTATTCCATACACTTCTGACAAAAAAGAATTACCGATCAAACGTTAGAGTAGTTAAATTTATTCATCTAGTGTTGCATAAAAGCAACATTTTAAAAGATATTCTGCTTAAATTACAAACTGCAAATCACATACTAGACAATAGATTTTTCAACCAAATGCATAAATTAATGCAATTAAACTAGGTAACAATCCTTCACTGCGTCATTTATGACTTACGTTATGGGTTTTTACAAAATTTTTGATAAAATCATCTACATTGTTTAGATTATTGTTAAATGCAGTCAATGCTTCAATGCACAGCTGTAATACCGGCACCGTATTAAGCTTAGTCATCATACTATCATAATAACTAGAGTATCTGAGAAAAAAATCTAAAAAAGATTAACAAAATCAGAACTGAGTGACCAAGTTAACCTTACGTTTTAGGTGTGACTTTTCATATTGTTACTCAGCAACGAACACCCTAAATGCAAAATGTACAGTAGTTTAAAGAGGAAACTAAATATTAAAAACCAAAAGTTATGTTAAACTTGTAAAATGCAAAATTTTTACTTTTACATTCCTCGCTCGGAGCTGGTAGCTCTCCAACTATTTTTCTTACCAAGTGTAAATAGAATCACAGTAGGTTAGGTTTTTTGTCTATTTGAAGCCGCCATGAAATAATTTTTTTACTTCAACTTTTTTCTTCAATCTACCAGCTGACTGAGTTAGTCTAAATTTTGCAGACAGCACACAAACATTGCTAGCAATCACAGGCGTAGTTGCAAACTGGCAAAGTACTAAAACCGCAACTCTGCAACCGCGGTGTCAACCGTGCAGTACTGCGTCGACTTTTCGTTAATGTACCGCGCCGTATCATGCAGCATCGACTTTTCGTTAATGTTGCCGTGTGCCGCCAGCACAGCCGCGTCGACTTTTCGTTAATGTTGCCGTATGCTGCGCCACGCACACTTTTTGTAAATGTTGCCTTGCCGTAAACCGCGCCGCGCAGCTTTATCTGCATTCAAAAGAAATGATGAATGTCGAATTAATGGTAAATTGATTCCGGTATGAATTGCGTGAATTGGGATGGCAGGGTTGCTGACAGGATTAAGCTATTTGTTTAATTCATTTTTTGTGTTTAAACGTTTGCAGTGAGCGACATGTGGCTGGCAGCTTTAGATAAAACGTACCCACAGCATCACACTTAAGAGACCTGAATTAGGTACACTATAGTGGAAGTTCTGCCAGTTGATTTGAAGTGCATCGCTGGCGTCTTGGATGACTTTAGAAGGTTCTAACTGTCAATCAGGTGACTTTTGTAAATTAAACCAGCATTTGAAACGTTAAGCTTTCAACTTTTAAAACTGTTTTTAAGTTCTATATTCAAACACAGTCACCTAAATTAAGCTATCAGGTTATTTTTAAAGAGTGATTAAGTTGGAAGGAAAAGAAAACTGTTTGGGTTTTGCTTATGAGAACAAAGCAGAATTATGTGCCTCCTTAGTATAGGCTAGAGACAATAGTTAGCACTATCTAGCGTAATTGAGAAGGTGACCTCTTAAGAGAGAGGTGAACAACCTACCGTCCGCGACAGTACATTATATTGAGGTTTGCATAGTGATAAAGAATTACCACTTGTGGCCAGCGTCCAGCAATTTGATTTTTGATAGACAATTTTGATATTCATCCCTAGTGAGGCCGACCTCTTAGGTTTATTTCTCAAACAAAAAAAAGATTTTCATTTTTGTTTTGTCGCAGATATTAGTAAAAAAGTCAAAACGTTAATCTTCAAAAAAGGTTTTTCGTGTTTCAGCCCCAAGTAGGGGAGATGCGGTAGAGTTGAGCCTAGAGGAGAGTTGAGCCACCCCCTTAAGTTCCTAATTAAAGGCAAAATATCTATTCAGTAGTGCGACATAGCGGTGAGTCATTCCATTTGCGCCATTTTCGCACTAGCACTCGAGCGACTGGAAGTATCACACAGATCTTGCCAACAAAAAACTGAAAAAAGCTACAAAATGTGAATTTCAAAGTATCAGGTATGATGCTTTTTATTACTATTTTTCTTGCAGTTAGGTCAGTAACTGTTTTCGTGTAACTATGCCTATGTAACTGTCTTTAACTGAAGTAAGCTTGATGTAAGTCTAATTCGCCAGTTTTGAGATAAGCTTGTAAATTCTTTAATGAGCGCCATAAGGATAGTTAAGCCATGACTCAACTCTCCTGAAAGTCATGATTAAACTTTGTATTTATACAAATTTGTACGAAATATATATTTTCTTGCAGAGACATGCCTCAGAAATATAAAAGAAAAACTCAGCGTGGGAGTTCGGTGGATGAACTGAAGACTGCCGCCGGCAGTTGCAAAGTTGCAAAGATTTTATGGTTTATCAAAAGAGAAGTGCTGC